>JARQZJ010000043.1:600000-802500 GCA_030704895.1 Henosepilachna vigintioctopunctata
GACCACTGTTATTCGTTCTGTTCGTAAATGATCTGATGGATAATATTCATTCTCCACATTTGATGTTCGCAGACGATTTGAAACTATATCATGAAGTTAGATCACAGGGCAACTGTGTTCAACTTCAGCTCGCGCTGGACCATGTTGCTAGTTGGTGTGAGGACAATCATTTGAGTTTGTGTGTGTCAAAGTGTAATGTTGTTTCTTTCACAAGGAAAAGAGACCCAATTGATTGTGATTATAGCGTCGGTGGTCAGGTTCTCTCTCGTTCAGATAAGGCGAGAGATCATGGTGTAGTCTTCGACCAGAAGCTTTCCTTTGTCCCACACATCACGCAACTTATTTCATCTGCTGCGAAAATAAATGGATTCGTTATACGTAATGGCAAATATTTCAATAATTCTTCAACATTTATAGGACTATTTAAAACCCTAATCCGTAGCAAGTTGGAGTATGGCAGCACTATCTGGCGTCCCATTTACACTTGCCATCAACGTCATCTTGAGGGCTATTCAGAGAAGGTTCTTGAAATTATTAGTTTGGAGGGAGGATAAAGTTTATCCACAGAGAGGAGTCGATCATAACGAATTAATGAGTCGATTTAGTTTTATCTCATTGTAGAGCAGTAGAGAAACTTTATCACTCAAATTTTTGTACAAATTACTGCACAATAGTATTGATTGTCCTCCTCTCTTGTCCGCTTTGAAATTTCGTGTTCCTACGCAAAATTCTCATAATACAGAATTATTCCACCTAAAGACTCCGAGGACCAACTCCCCATTTACAAATACAACTCCCCATTTGGTTTATGGAGTCTATGTGAACAACGAAAACTGACTAAAATGAATTGATTTAGATTGAGTAATTTGTAATATTTCATTGAATGCTATAATTTAGTTATAAGTTACAATTTTTTCAGATTAGATTGAGCTCTTTGTTACATTTTTTTAAAATTATGTAGTTGAATTTTTTTTCTGATTATTTAGTTATGTATTCAACATTGTTATCATTTTCTGTAATTGGTTGTTATACCTGTTGAGAATAAAAAACTTATTATATATCTAATCAAATATTTTTTCAATTCACTAGATTAAAAATTGTTAATACATTTTAATAATATCACGTTTTACAGGAAAAAATATTGAGCATTCGAACAAAGTATCAATTTGTTGAAAATTTTCGATTTAGTTTGAATGTTTTGATTTAAATTTGTCACGTCAACTGATTATGTTCTCAGTTATGAATGCCAACTTAATAGTATTATGAAATTCGCAGAAAAACTCAAGAGAACGCAAAACAGGAATACGAATTAGGTCAATTGAATATTGCTATTTACCTACCTAAATTAATGTGAAACTCAATAGAAACTGGAGTCAAAGAAGTAAGAACTCGTATATATACCCTTTACGCCGTTGAACACACACTTTAATACTTACAAGAATATTTTTCTGCTTGATTCTAATAACTTTCTTTGCCACGCAGGTCATTACAAAATCCAGAAAATCAACCAACTGATGAGAGCGGTTCCGATTCCGAAGGGGTAGAAAGCACGAGCTCTAGTTATTCATCTCTCAGCGATTTCGTCTCTGAAATGGCCTCATCGGATCTTTCACCAGGCGCTGCTTCATATCACGATAGGAAGAAATCATCACAGAATATGAGTTTGTCATCTAATGTTGATATTGAGTCCATTTATCATCCCCCAGATAGTTTGCAATACCCTGTTGGCAATCAAAATACGAAAACAGATTCGCCAAAGTCGAGTTCGAGTAGTGAATCGGATTTGAGTTCACCATCCTTTAATAGAGATTCGGAAGTAGAATTTGGCAAGCAAAAACATATTACTCGAAAAGGAAAGGCTGAAGAGGAAAGTGGAAGTATGGAAAACGAATCAGATTCTAATTCGACTACAACACCGAAAACAATAGTAAGTTCAAATACTATAAAACCAGAGTCGTCTAATGATTCTTTGGATAGACCTACAACTCCGAGAAATTTACGCAGATCAGTAACACCCGTAAGTAAAAACACAAGAGTGTGAAAGAGACAAACCACGACTTTGTTTGCTTTTGTGTTTGATATTGACAGACCGTTGACGCCGATCTTGCAATTGAAATTTTTATAAACGGAGATCAATTACTTTCCTAATTTTGATTAGTTCTTTGGGTATGTCGACTTTGAATGACTATTCCAACATCTTCCGATAAAATTGTTTTTTATGAAAATGTTCAAGAATAATGAACATAATCCATAACGACGGTTGAATATTTAATTTGAAGTCGATGCATAATTTTTCTGAGTTTTATCTCATACAACCATTAAATAGACATAAACAATGTCAACTTTTCCATATTCATCTAAGCAGATATCAGCTTATCATACTGATCATCCTAATAAAGACAAAATAACCCTAGTAAAATCCGCAGACTAATCTAACTGACATTATCACTTGAGAAACAAATTATTTCTTTCCCATGGTGGGTAAGATATTTTCTTGAAATAATCATGATGTTACAGTTTATCAGAGTATGTGTGAATAAATGAAATAGTTTTTTTCAATAACAATCTGAAACAGAAATCAGTTTCATGAAGCTAAGCTTTGAATGCAAATCTTGAATATCATCTTGAAAATCTGAACATCATCTGAAATAGCCAAAACATTGCTAAAATTTCAAAAATAACTGTGAAAATAACTTCATAGTCACCTTCCTAAATAATTGTATTCAAGATTCGAAATGAAATATTAACCTTTATGTAATCAATTTTCATCTATAATACGCTAGGAAATTTATATTATTTCAATTCCGTAAAATTTTGGATGGAATTGGTTAATTTTTTGGAAAGCATTGAAAAAATCCGAGACTTCCTCAAAAATAAATGAATATTTGCGACAACAATATGGTTTGGTAGCCAACAGAGGTCGCAGCATTCTTCAATTGAACTTGATTAAATATAATATGAAGTTAAAAACAGATGAAATTATAATACATTATAATGGGTGTTTTTTTTAGAGGTATAGAACTTTAAGTTGGCATTACTGTTGAAGATGAAGACCGATTTAACTGCTGAAAAGTGATTCATTCTCAATTTGGTTAGGCAATTTATCATGAATAAACTCACGCCTGAACAACGCTTGCAAATAGTGCAATTTCATTGCGAAAAAAATGATTCTGTGAGGAATACGTATCGTGCACTACGTCCATTTTATCGTCGACAAAATCGTTCATCAGAGCAGTTAATTCGATTAACCGTGGAACGTTTTCGCACCACGTTTACTCTTATTGATAACTCGCATCCCCAGAGACGCCGGCGCCGTACGGTGCGTATTGCGTACAGAAGAATATATTGTTACTGAAGAGCGTAGCATTGAGGAAGACCCGAATGAGTCCATCCGCCATCAAGCACAGGATCTGTGTCCATCCACTTTATGGAAGATTTTGCGTAAGGATCTTGGTTTGCGTGCTAACAAAATCCAACTCGTGCAAGAATTGAATGAAGCCCAACGATCATCAAGCAAGGCGAATTCGTCGAATGGGCCCAAAACGAGATTGCCGTTGTTCCCGATTTTCATAAACGAATTATGTTTAGCGATGAAGCGCACTTCTGGTTGAATGGCTACGTAAACAAACAAAACTTCCGCATTTGGAGTGAACATAATCCTCAAGTGTATGTCAAAATACCGTTATATCCAGAAAAACTGATTGTTTGGTCGGCTTTATGGGCTGGTAGAATCATTGGTCCGTACTTCTTCAAAACGATGATGGCCAGAACGTAACAGTCAATGGTGATCGATATAGAGCCATGATTACTAACTTTTTCATTCCTGAATTGAACAAGCATGATATCCAGGAGCTGTGGTTTCAACAAGACGGCGCAATCGGTGCCACAATCGATTTATTGAAAGACACGTTTGGTGACCGCCTAATTTTACGTTTTGGACCTGTGAATTGGCTCCCAAGATCTTGTGATTTAACACCGCTAGACTACTTTCTGTGGGGCTATGTGAAGTCATTGGTCTATGCGGATGAACCACAAACGCTTGACCATCTGGAAGGCAATATTCGCCGTGCTGTTGCCGATATACGGCTACAAATGTTGGAAAAAGTCATCGAAAATTGGACGTCCAGATTGGACTACATCCAAGCCAGCCATGGATGTCATATGCCAGAAATCATATTTAAAATATAATGTCACAAGATTGTATTTCGAATAAAAAAAACTTCTTGTCGATCGAATGATCCATCGTTGTTTTATTGCAATTTAATGTTCTATACTTTTAAAAAAACACCCTTTATATGAAATTCTCACTGTATGGTCGTTAAACTCCTCCGAAACGCCTTGAGCAGTTTTATAGAAATTTTTGTACAAACTTGGTAGGACTGAGAATCGGTCGTAATTTTTTTTTTAGTTCTTAAGTGATGAGGGTTATTTTTTCTCCGAAATTTTCGAATTTATTAAAAAATTAATTCCTATATTACAACGAAATTTTTATCTTTCTACCACGAACACCTACTCATAATAATATTCAATGAAATAACAATAATGAATATCAATCTGCAGCTCTTAGCGGTCGATAACTCATCGATTGTTAATTGATCAATTATCATTATATTATGTTGTCATTGTTCACAAGGAAACAGAACGAGTTGACATTAGAACGAAGCCGGTCTCCTGTCTATCTCACGCAATGAACTTTCTCTCACTCCCTATACAGTTTTCAGTTGTTTTGTTTTTCGATAATCACAGTGTAAGTTCCTCCGAAACGGCCGAACCGATTTTGAGTGAATTTAAGATCTATATCCATAATGAATTGAAAATTAAGAAACTAAGTATTACTACAAAAAACTGAATCGAAAAGAAAAGTATAGTCAATATTAGATATGTTATGCATTAGTGAAATTAGTTGGATTTAGCGACATTATCAAATTGATATGTGGAGGAATATATATTTTGAGTCATTTACTATGATTCCTTTTGTTGATGAAACGGTTTTCCAAAATTCTTAAAATTATTCGAAATATTTTAGGATGCAAAACAAGATTAATGATAAGATTCATGAAACATTCTTCAAAATTGAAAAAAATATAAAACAAGAATAAGAGCGAGTTTAACTTTTTCGATTGAATCATTAGCTATATCATTTTTATGTGATATATATATTATGAGTTTAATGGTATTGGGTCTCGCTAGAGTTGAGTGTTTCTATTGATTGCTCCAGCTAGTTGTGTGGGACTGATATTCAGTTTTTAATAATGAATAAAATATAATCTGTAGGTATCTATTTTAATCTTTAGCATATTTTTATTTAAAAACTGCCTGCACAGAACGTGGTTTGTCTTTTTCGTCAACTGTTCTTATTACACTCGAGTGCCATGTATATACTTATTTCACAATCAGGTACCACCTATAACACCTTATTTGCAAAAACAGCCGAGCGTTGGCAATGTGTTGGCAAGAACATCAAGTTTTGGTTCATCTAGTGGAACCCCAAACTTAGTTCAGAGGCAGGGTTCTCAAGGATCTATATTTGAACAGTTCGCATCTCAAGCTAAAGAATTAGTAAAAGAAACCACAAGACAAAGTAGTCAAGATGGGTTACTAGCTCAAATGGACAAGGTGAAGTGGTGCATGTTTCCATGGCAAATGCATTTAAGTACTTTTGCATGTCAACGAATTTCAAGATATGTCTGAATTCTCAAAAGCATTGATCAAAGAAATGCATTCAGAAAAAATATACAAAACTTTCGTTTGAATATATTATCAACAGCTGATCATATATGATTCAATAACTACGAATTGTATATGGACTATATCTATTTGAACTGAAGCTGAATGTGGAATGGAATGTCAATATTATGATTTATTATAGAACTACATAAATTTCCTTTCACACGAGCCTGGAATATTACAGACTTCTCTATTTTTGTTTCAAATAATACACAATATTTGTTGAAACTTCACTTCAATTTTTCATTTTGCATCATATTTCAGTATCTCTAACATTTTCTTTACAAATTGTATTGTCATGAAAAGTGTTTTTTCAGTTGAAACATCAAGCTAAAGAACGTATCAATGAAGCTGAAGACAGTAACATTTTTGCTCCTTTTGATAAAGTAAGTTTATACTTCAAAAAGTATATATTGGATTTTACATTAATTGAAAATATATTGTAGTTGACTCATCATGCAAGGAAAGCTGCAGAAGAAGCCACTAAAAGTGTACAAGAGGCAGGAAAGTCTGCTATATCTGCTAGCAAAACAGCGACCGCTGTTAGTAAGAATACGTTAGAGGATTTGACTTATGTTGGTAAATCTACTTTAGGAGATCTGACTAAAAGTGCTAAGGAAGTTGCGAAGAAAGGATTGTTGAGGGTAAGTGTTTGTAACGAATATAAAACAAACAGAATAATTTATCCTGTCACATATGATTTCTTTAGGGAGATTCTTTCTCAAAATCAACTGAAGAGCGGAGTGATTCAACAGGTAGTTCGACATCCTTAGTGGCATCCTCGAATGTTCTAACAGGAGCAAGTAGAGAATTTTTCTCCAATATTAGTTCAGATATAAATGGAATTGCTGCTAGCACAACAAACATGTTTTCGGATTTGTTCGGAAGTAAAAAAGAAAAACCGAAGCAAGAAGTTCAATCCCAACCAAAGCGTAAAGATTCTAAAAGTGGTATATTTGGACCATTTCCTACAGGCCCTAAGGGTTTAGTGGAGAAAAGTCCTTTGATAAAGCATTCCATCAGAACGAAAGAAGAGGTACAGAGGAAACAAACAGCAGAAAGAACATCAACTAATAGTGAAAATCAAGCATTCCTCAAAGATGTAAGAAGGCAAACGAAAGTATAATTCCAAATAAAATATTTTATTCTTCAAGGTGGTGAATCAAGTTTTGGAAGGCGGAGGTGTTAATTGGCTCAAACTCAATAGGTTGAAAAAACTTATGGAGGATGAATCTTATCGGAATTTTGTACTCAGCAAGATCAACAAAACTTTAGATAGAAAAATAGCACCAGATGATCATATTGACGATGTTGTAAGTTGTGAAAATAGCCGATTTTTTTGAGTTAGCTTTTAAAAATGTTTGTTTAAGTGTATTCCGAAACCTGTTTGGAAAGGAATGGCGAAGGTTTTACAGGCAATTGTCCATGGTATGGAGGTAACTTTTGAGAACTATGGTTTGGGTGGAATGGCTTCAGTTTTCCAGTTGCATGAAGTAGCACATACCCATTACTGGAGTAGAGAACTCAGCGACTACAGTGCGAGTGGAGATTTTACACAGGTTAGAATGTTTGTTACTTATTCTGAATTTTAGTGGAGTATTTGCGTAATTTTTCTTTTCAACTTTTACAGAGTTCTAGTCCCAGATCTCCACAAAGTCCTAGATCTTCCTTGCAACTAGACTGGGATAATTCTAGGAAGTCTTCTACAGGTAAAATATTACTGAGTTTTCACGAAATTTGATGTAGAAAATATCTAAACGGAAAAAATGATTTTCTCGTTCCTACTTTGAAATTATAATTATTATTATTTCAATTGGTTTCTCCTAGATTATTTTACCGAATTTCGAAATAGTATTGAAAAAGTTTGTGTAAACATAACAAAATTCTTTTAGTATTCAGGTTTTTAACTATCATGCGAATAAATCAATAAAACTAAATTCCATAAAACTAAATGAAAAAATAAACAATATCTATTTAATTGAATTGACCTTGAATTTTATAATAAAATAATTTTCGATGTTAACATGATTAAATAATAACTTGACTCGTTAAATCAGTCTTGGTAATGAGCTGATGCTCGAAAAAAAAATAACTCAACGTTATCAATTTGATTGTATTAGTTTTCAATTCATTCGAGAAATATTTTAATTATATATGATCATATAATTCACTGATGGCTTCCTCTTTTGAGAGAGATTTTATGCGTCTCTCGCATTATCGTATCGATCTTCGTCCAAGTTTTTTTTATATAAAACGGGCGAGAAACTATACATTTCTATTTATTCATTTCTTTTTTTTCAAAAATTGATTGTTTCACTTTATTATCACTTTAATGGAAACAGTAATTCCTTTTATTCATACTGACAGTTATAACGGAATTGAAATAGTTTTAAAAACTAGCTGTATCAAGTTGTTGATAATAGATTTATAGTCCGAAAAATATGTCGAGGCTATCAAATCATTAAGTGTTTCGAATTATAGGGTACATATTTTCAATTATATCGCAAGAATGATATATGTTTTAAAATCTATATGTTAATTTATTATATGTTTTTTAATTAGCGACCTATTAGGAATTATTCTATTTATTATTTAATTAGGAAGCTGATTTACGCAGGTCGTCTTAGAAAGTGAAGTTTTGATAACGGGTTGTTAGTCTAGAACATATATCTAGGGTGCGAAACAATTTTTGTGAAGTTTAGTTTAGTGTTTTGAATTATGCGATACACATTAGTCGCTTAATATTATGAAAATCATATAATTTAGTTTTCCGATAATTTGCATACTTTTTGCTAAATTCTTATAAATATTACAGTTCACGTGTTCCTAACCTCAAAAGCCAATATCTAACATAGCGGCATGAAGCGTGATATGAAAATATTCTGCGGATAGTCATTCAGGGAACGGTCACTTCTGGAACATTCTCGTATATGACGGGCGTTCTCGAAATGACGAGTAACGGGCAAAATGACGCTTTCTTGCTTTTAAATACATATAACAATGCATTTTTTTTTGTTTTAGGTAACCACTTAGTAATAGCAACATGGAAAATAAAAATGAAGATAAAAAGAAGTCAAAAAAACGATTAAAACAGGACAGTATAGCTTACAAAAAACATCGCGAAAAGGCTAATGCAAGAAAACGCAAGTTTTTAGATAAAATGACACCTGAACAAAGGGAGATGAAGAGACTGAAAGATAGGGAATATTACCAAAGGAAGAAGGCTGAAAATAAAGTTAAGACTGTTAGTGATATGACTGAAAGTCAGAAGAGGAAACAAAGAAAGTCGTGGAGAAAAAATTCTCAAAAGTTTAGACAGAAAAAAAGATATTGGCAAATATTTTAAGTAATAGCCCACCAGATTCTGAAAATGAGATAGAAAGCGATAATCGCTTGTCAAGAAAGAGATTAGATTCGGAGCTTCAAAAGGTCAATTATCAATTCACAAGGGGGTTTTTTATGCCAGAAATAATACCTCTCTAGAAACTATTTCTAGATAATCTAGACCATCAAGCTCATGCTGTATGGGGTCACATGAAATCAGCGCTGCAGAAAATATTGAGTGTCAGGCCACACGTAACTACCCTTCACGTGTTTTCAGATGGACCCACGTCCCAGTATCGAAACCGGACTAACATTTACTTATGGATTAAAACCTTAATAGAACAATTTCCGCTAATAACTGCTTCAACGTGGACATTCAGTGAACCAGGTCATGGTAAAGGTCCAATGGATGGTGTGGGAGGAGTGCTAAAGAAAACTGCGGATGATCAAGTATTACGAGGAAACGATGTAAATACAGCTGCAGATTTTGTCCGTTTACTAAACAATACATCTGTTTCACTCCATGAAGTCACAAACGATGATATAGTTTCAATCAAAACCATAATACCTGAAAAGATAGATGCAATCCCAGGAATCATGAATGTAACTAAGATTGTCTGGCAGAAAACTTCTGATGTCATCATACTACTGTATCAGTTCTCAAAATTGTTGCGAGAAATTGAACTACAGGCATTTTCAGTCGAAGATAGAGATAAAGAAAGTCCAGTGCCAGAAATGTTAGATTTAGACATAGAAAAGAATGATAAGTTTGTGAATTATCTTCACATGAGTAGGAAGAGTATTTACGACGCTGTATACGGATCAGACAGTTCAGATGATGAAAATCTTTAAAAGGTTTCAGATCGACTTCATGGAAAGAGTGACGATAATTGTGCTGGTCTATCGTACGGAAATGATAAAGAGAACTTTCATCCCAACATGATACATCCAAAGACATTTTTGCTAGTAAATGTACCCACTGAAAATAAAAAAAATGAATACAGATACGTCGCAGTTGCTGAGACCTCAGTTGATGAAGATGGCGAAATAAAGGTCGCATTTCTTCGTTGTCAGCGGAACTCAGCAAAGATGTTTAAACTTGAACAAAATGATGTTGCATATGTCCCCTGTGAACTAGTTATTAAAATTTTACCCACCCCGAAATTGCAGAAAATAGGTAATCGTGGCTATTATTGTTTTGATGAGAATATGGATATTTTTGAAAAGTAAGTTATTGCTAGACTTTAAGTTCAAACTTTGGTACTCAAATTATTTTGTGATTAATATGAATAAGTTTGAATAATGTTTCGAATTCATAAGACTGTTTGTTTTAAAACTACATTTGATTTATTTAATTTTAAGCATTGATGCAAGAAATCTTAATGATACTTGTAGAGTGCAATTACTATTTGTTCCTAATATATAATATTTGTTAACTGAAACTAAAAGTTTATTATTAGATTAAGTTTAAATTTTGATACTCATGTTGTTCATTCTTTAAGTACAAATAAAGGTTTAATACTTAAAGGTATTTATTATTTTCATTTACAACATAATGCAAAAACCAAACGTTGCAGTCATTAAGGGAACGTCAACGTCATTTAGGGAACTTCATTGTCATTTTGGGAACACTCCCATCATTTTCGGGAACATCGCAAAAATTGCAGATTTTTCACTAATGAGTAGGGTTATAGTTAAATCTTGCATACATATCCTAAAATGACCTTTCAACATTTGTATTTATATCATTAATTGATAACGTATTGCACAAATGTATATAATAAATTAAAATTTTGAAACGAAATTTACACTAATTGAAAATCTATGGAGAGTAATATAAAAAATAAATCTTTTTATTATAAAAATATACAAAATGACAGCATTTACTGGTAGAGGGACAGGTTAATTATAATTTCATGACGGTGATTATTAAAAACGTTATATTTGGGAATATCATTGGTATTTTCGATAAGCTACTCGTTGAAAGCTGATTGATCTAGCTTGAAAAATTACCATGAACTAATAAAAGAAATGACGAAAACATAGGATTTATACAAAACCGATATTTTAAAAAACCGGTTTTCGAATATTAATTTTTCAGAAAACCGGTTTTAACCGGTTTCGAATTTTTATAAAAAAATTTTTTGCTCGAATATTGTGAAATTCGAACAAAAAATTTAGAGTGATTAAAAGCAGTTTTTGAGTGAAATTATTTACTGTTCAATTTTATTGACAGTAAATTTTTTTAATGCAATTTAGTAGAAAAAAGAAATAATAGTTGACCAGGATTAAATAAATTTAAAAACAATTATTCGATGTTTACGCATAATTTTCACATATAAGGATGTAAATATTTTCGTAATAATGAAACGAGTTATTCAGCAAAGTGTTCGAATAAATAAAAGCAATATATTTTCATGTCTATATAATAACCATATTATTTTTTTCTTTAACGTTCAAGTCTGTTACCATAAGTTTAATTACTCGTCCCTTCGATAGTGTACCCCGTCGGTCAGCAGTATTAGTCAAAAGACGGCTGGTGAAAGTTGAACCATGAATTACCAGTCCGAGTCTGGGATATTCGGAGAATTGCTGCAATTGAAAATGAGATGCAATTTTTTATAATAGTACGAATATATGAGAAGAACCAAACCGTTTGCAACAGTGTTTTCATCAATCTGTCTGGTATATTTGGCTACATTTGTCATTTTCAAATTCTTTTTTTAAAGTGTAATTCATACATTGAGAACCGATATTTTTTACTAAAAAAAACATCCGGTTTTAAGAAAACCGATAAACCCTACGAAAACATTTAAATAATTTCAGAAAATTATTATAAGGTTTCACGAAATACGTTGGACTGTATCACTAATAATTACTCTTGAATTCGAATTATGTTAAAGAATTTGACTGATGATATAATTCAATAAAATTTAGTTGAAATTAGTAAATATTCAAATCACATGACTACACTAGCATCAAATCTGAAAAAAATAGTTGAGAAACAATTCTTCCAAGTCATACTAATTTAGCTAAAAATTGTCACCAAAACTAAAAGTTTGTGTGAACAAACTTCTCAGATTTAAATGTCTCATGCAATATGTAATAGTTGCCACTAACAAACAAACTAGAATCTAAAACTAAAAAATGACAATCACTATCAAATAAAAACCCTTTTCGCATGCAGGAGTGAATCGAGACCAAGACACCATAAAAACACTTGCAAGCCATTCAAAACAAACTCAAAAAACCATCAACCTGAAATCCACATAACAGTTATTCACATAACTTCTGACATCATAATTTAAATCAACCTCTTGTCTTAATATTTCGCAAATCTCTTTCAGTATATTATTGAGTATTTCTTTATTCAGTATATTTTTGTATTTTTTGAATTACGTTGACATATATTGAGTACATGTCGACTAAAAGTTGAAATTTTAAGCATTAATATTGAATATATTGGTGAAACATCAAGCTAAGAGTTTGATTCAAATTATTATTTGATCATGTTTCACCAAGAGGCAAGCACTGGTGATTCGAAGCCCCAAGAATTCAAACTCAGGTACTTCTGACATTATCTCTAAACAGTTTCTGAGAATTCAATTGCACAATTTCTAATACAACAAATTAGAAAACTTTGGAGCGTAATACAATATATTCATTTGTGTGAAGCTTCTGCATGAAGGAATATCAAAGCAATCCATCTGTCTAGTTACATAATGTGATATTCTTTTATTGAAGTTTCCTTATTCATAAATTTAATGATATTAAATTTTACTAATTTTCCTAACAGTGGAAACAGTTGTTTGCTGAAAATGGCCCTAAGAATACTATTCTGTGCTTTTGTTACAGGATGCAAAGCATTTGTATATTACCCACCCCTAACAATGTTACAATAGCGTGAAGTAGATTCGACAAGAACATTATTATATCATATATAATTATGTCGAATATTATTGAGAAAGGCAAGATTTATCGTATAATCGATTCCAAAAGTTGTTGTGTACTAACAGATTGGAACACTTAATGACACTCGGTTTGAATTTGATAATATTTTGCAGAAACTCCTGAAGTCCGTCTCACAAGCGACGAGTCGGAGGAATCTCAACAACAATCAACGACCGATATGTTCAAGGATATGATAACACAAAAAAAGAATTTGTTATTCAGCAAATTGACTTCATTCGATTCCGATGTAAGTGAATTAAAATCCAAAGCATGCTTTGTAACAAATCAGGCATATTCTCGAGATATTTGAATTCCGTCTCGTTGAATACTTAAGTTTGATTTCACACAAACCTATTCTTCTTTCCAGCTATTTTTAAATATGATAATTCTTATTCTCTTTCAAATATGTCCACTAGAATGTGCTTGATATTAATGTTGTGTGGCAGGCTGAAGGCGTTATGCATGGTTCTGGGGGAACCGTGTCCCCTTCAGGTGGCTCTATTACGACAGGACCAGCGTGCGGCTTGAACCGAGGCGGCTTGCAATCGTCTTTCCGCTCTACTGTCTCAGATACTGAGATTGAAACGTTACAGGTTAGTATTTTCTATTGCTTTGATGTATTCTTCAATGTTGATTTTAGTCACAAATTTCGTTGAAACATTTGATGTTCAATTTTAATTCAGGTTTTCAATTTCGTATTTCAATTGCAATTTTGCAATTACTTCCACACAATATAACCATACCTCCTGTAACAGCATTATTATTTTCCAGTTTCCCAAAGGTAATAAGCAACGAACTTCCAGTGTTTGGTCGAGTAAATCATCGTTAAGTACCGGATTTAGGTATCATGGTGGCCACATTGTCAATACCGTAACCTCACCATCACCAGAAAGTGCTAGAACGTATCTTTTTGAAGTTCTGGTAGGAAAAGAAAGGTCCAACTTATGGAACCAAATGCAGTTTTGGGAGGATGCGTTTTTGGATGCAGTTTCTCAAGAACGCGATATGGTTGGTATGGATCAGGTAGGAAGAGGTGAAATGAAAGTTGAGAACGTTGTAACTGATTGTAACTCCTTAGGGACCACGAGAGATGATGGAGAGATACAAAAACTTGAGTGAAACAGAGAGAAAAAGACTTGAATTCGAAGAAGACAAATTACTTGCAACTATGTTATATAATTTGACTGCAATACTGGTGATGCTTAATTGTAACAAACTAGAAATTCAGAGGAAAATAAGAAGACTATTAGGAAAAAGTCACATTGGTCAAGCCCATAGCAAAGAAGTTAATATGTTATTAGATCAAATTAATAAACTGGTGAGTAGTAAAGCTACCTTTTGATTACATCTGATTTAGCTCTTTTGTTGCGTCTGAGCTTTTTCTAACCAGTTCAGCAAATAAGCAGATCAGTACCATTATCAAATTTATTGAGGTAGAAAGTAGCGAGGTAGGAAGCAGGCAGCTACTACAAGCGTGCAGCACTGCAGAAAAAACTAACAAATTCCTGGGTTCGTTTTTCACTCGTTGATTGAGACATGAAATTTTTTATTTTATCTGTGAATTGAATAGAAAACACTTGGCTCAGTTTCACAGAATTATTAATTCTTTCTTTTATTGTTTTTCTGTGAAACTAAGTCAACTGGTTTTTATCTGATTCAGTGAAACTGAGTCAAGTGGTTTTCATCAAATTTATACGAAACTATGCTTTACCAAAAGCTCAGTGAACGAATAATTAACTTTATTTACTTTATACAATAAAATTGGAAGATAAAATGAAATTGCAGCAAAATATATAGAGGAAACATTAGGTAAGAAACAACTGCAACTTAATTAGAATTTATTCAAATGTAATCGTAAACATATTCTATTCAACTGAAAGAAATAGTTCGTTAAGCAAATGCAAGTCAATACCGAATGTGAAAAAAACTCTCTAGAAAATTTCATGAGATTTTACCCCTGTAAATTGTCGTTGGTTTTACCGTGAATCATCTGTCAGCGAGTCATTTCGAGTATAAAAGAATGTAAAACAGAAAAGGATTTTCTCCAAGTAGACAGAGTTTTCTGAGAAAGCAGCACTTGAAATATTGGACTAGCTCTGTAAACTTGCAATACGTCCCGGTTTCACCGGGACAGCCTCGGATATAATGGGTTGTCCCGGTGTCCCGCCCTGTTTTGAAATTGTCCCGGTTTAGATTCAGGGCACAGTTTCTTGCAAATAATTGAGCAAAATTTTTAGATTAGAGAATGAATAATCTGCTCTTGTGTGATCAGTAACAGTTTGGTAAAGTATGTGCTATGTCTTCCTGGAACGTCCGCCCCAGTTGATGGGGTTTTTTCGATGATGAAGAGTGCCTGGAGTGATGAACGGGGTTTGATGCATGAGTCCACAGTCCGTGGTTTGATGGTGTGCAAAGTTAACTTCGGACTTAGCTGCAATGAATTTTATGAAAAAATTAAAGGAAGACTTATTGAGAAAGGTTCACTCAAGTGAAAAATACGAGTGAACAAGTAGAAAACTGTTTTGTTTTGTAAAAATATCATGTTTGTGTACCATTATGAATAAAACAACAAAGATTATCTATTCTATATTTTATGTGTTTTTACATTACTGTTTTCATAAGCCAAAACCATTGAATAAAGGTGAAGATATATTGTAACAGTTACTAGGCCAGGAACACAGTCGTATTTAAGGAAATCGTTTTCATTGACGAATCCAATTTCATAGTAATAATTATAATCACACAATTTTTTATATATTACTAGTTATTGGGTCTTGTAAACTCTGAACATTATGAATTAGATATATCGTCATTTTGAACCACTAAACTCATAAACATATACAAACGTCTATAACTTTTATGGTATTCGAATACCCAGCATATCTTTCATCTGAATAACTCACAGATATATATTGATCTTATTCAACTCCAGCTTTGACTTTTGTTTTACAGAGTGGTAATGACATCGACTTGAAACCACTAGGCTCAAGATTGCTCCATAGACAAAGTTTCACTGTTCATCAGGGAATCGATGGTGCTGGCGAATTGAGATTTCTGGAAGTGAGAGATGACGGTTTAGTATTACGGTCTGTCACCGGCATTATAATCGAAAGATGGTGGTTTGAGAGATTAGTGAATATGACTTATAGTCCTAAAAATAAAGTTCTCTGTTTATGGAGAAGAAATGGGCAGCAAACACAGCTGCACAAATATTATACTAAAAAGGTGAGTATCCTACCGGATATGTCTGATACTCCATTGTATGTATATCAGTCATACGATAAAAAATTACAAAACATTGCACGATTCTTGAGTTTTTGTGAAAACTGGAATTGACCTCGTTGGCAACCATGGAATATTTCAAAATCCTTGTGAAATATATATTGTTTTTTGAACAAAATTTATTCGATAATGTTACATATCGATAATGTATAATAATGTTGAAATATCAAAAAAATTTTTGAGAATGTTAAAAAATTAGTTCAAGCATGTTTTTTATTGGCGTTTGTGGTTCTCAATGAAATTTTATTTACTTTTAAATGAATATTGAATTCAATCGAATAATAAATAATTGAATTGATTGTATTCAAAACAATTTGTATTATGAAGTGTACTTCTTAACCGCAACGCTCAAGTTGAAAGAACAGGGTTTTCAATTTTAATAGATTTCGATTTTACCTTTCGAAAATCAAATGCTTGAAACAATGAGAAATGAATCAATTATGTTTCCTGAAAATAGGTCTCATCTGGTTATCAGATGGGTGAAGATCGAGACATTGACTTATGGATATCTGTATCGGATTTGAAACAAGTTGAATTCTGAAGTGTACTTCTTAACCTTAAAGTTCAAGTTATGACAGAAGTTTCACCGAAAAGTAAATCAATAATTTGTCCTGAAAAATAGGTCTCATCTGGTTATCAGTTGGGTGAAGGTCGAGACTGCATGGGCTCTTAGGATCAAATTTTTTTCCGACATAGGTTTTGAGTTATGGACATCTGTTTTGAGATTTTCGAATTATTCTGACTTCGAACTACAGCAATTTAATTCGTTTCATTAGGAAATTCGGTCCAAAAGCTGTGGTTTTATTGATGAGTTGAGAACACGAAATATATCAGGATGGAAGTTTTACAATTTTCATGAAGCTTTGAAAATTAGAGATGTTGATATTTTTGTTGTGTATGAACAATATTATTTGCAATGTGAAAATATGTAATATGAGGATATAAGTATGACAAAGTCAAAAAGAGAGACCCTTACATAAATTACATCAATGATTTTGTTTATACCTAAATATGCAATAAAAAGTAGAAGTTTTCTGTAGGTGTGGAATCTAAGATAGGTGAAAATAAGGGTATAACAACAAGACCAGTAACTGGAAAACGGGGCGAATTGAACATTAAGGCATTACTTTTTATTTCTCAGAAAATAAAAGTCCGAAGAATGCTTTGTAACCACTCAATGTTTCTTTTTTTCCCAGCTTTTCTTGAACATCTTTATTTTTCTTCTGTTTCAAGTATGATCACTTGAGAATTAATCAATTTATTTAATAATAATCTTAATTGAATATTAATTTAGTTGTGGCAGGTTATAGACATTATGCATTTATCCTGCGCTTTCTAAAGAGATCTTTCGGCAGTAAAAGAAAGTTATATTTATCCCTAAATGTGCAAGAAGAAAATTTTTAGTTATGTGTTTATGTAATATATTAAGACTGATGCGAATAAAAATATAAAATCAAGATTAATCAATTGAAAACAGAGAGAGTGAAAATAACCTAATATTTAGAAAAATTACGTTATATTCTTCAGAAAATAATTTTTTAAAACTGATCAAACATTTTTCTAGTGTAAGCAACTTTATTATTGTATAAAAGAAGCTATGGAAAGGGGCGGTGTTGCCGGTTCTGCTCCAGAATTGGGAGGTGAATTTCCGGTTCAAGATATGGAAAGCGGAGAGGGGGGATTACTACAAGTCTGCTTAGAGGGCGTTGGTTTGCTTTTTGAAAATAGCAAGGTATATTCTAAACTTAAAATTTTTTCAGTATTCTATTGCATTTCTAGAAAGTTGAACAATAAGTAGAGGGGATTAACGTAAATAATTATGGTTGAACTGTTGATATATATAATAAAATCTTCCCAGTCCTGATATATAGTATGAGCATATATAGTCTGCATTCGTAGCAATTTTGTTTTAAGTCTGTATACTTCATTTAATTTGATATTTTTTTCTTGTGTAAAAGAGTGCGATTCTTACGATGCTAAACACCGAGAAGAAGAATTTGTTATGTTGATATTCTTACTCTCATTGTAAAATGTGGTACACTTAGATATCTAAATATATGTATCGACAAATTCGGGATTGTGAAAACACTTTAAGCTGAAGAATAGAACGACGAAAACATTTGAAAATTGATGAAAAACTGAAATAAAAGAAAGATTATTTTCCCATACAAAATATTCAAGTTTGACGTAACTGTTAAATATTTGATGTTCATCCCATCGATGCGGTACACTCTTCCAAAAATGTGATTGAAGAACGCACTTTGAAGGTTTTGAATTGAAAAGTGTATAAAATAAACGCATAATGGCCAATTTTAGATTTGAAAAATGTAGCTGTATAATGCCAGTAATGCAAGTATTGCCAATATAAATTTATTGGTTGTCAAATATTTATGCATGAATTAATGGCAAAATGTCCAGTATTCTCAAAAATCATTATCTGAGACAAAGCTCAATGGCGTTCAGACACGTATCGGAAGCTCTTGGTCGAACCTTGAAAGATCAGTCCATTGACTTGAGAATTTTTGATGGCGTCTAATTTTACCATCTGCTAAACAGTGGCAGACTTTCCAAGATCGACTGCTAGCCATGAAATATAGGTCTGCCTGGAATCATGAAATTTGTGGTGGAATGTGAAGAAACTTCAAATGGAGATAAACATGAGAATTGCTTTGTTAAACATTCCATCTGCTGAAGATTTCTGAACATATTTGCTTTCTTCCGCATTGTTCTTTTCGACGAATCGATAGGTTTTGTTTTAATTTATTCCGAATTTTTGCAGTTCCCGAATTCATCATTGTCGAGTCAAGCTGAGTAGTCGGAAGGTATAATAACCCTTTGACGCTTTCGTCCTTTCGAACCCACTAGCTTTCGCTGGTGGGTTCGTTTCCTACCGGGTTCTTTGGCAGTTAGGAATCGGCGTTAAACTATAGGTGACTATAGGTGCAACTTTCCCACAGAAATATGAAATGGTTAAGCGAGCGAGCCATTTTGGTGGCTAAGATTAAAACTGTGAATGACGTTAACTCCATAATTCGGAATCCTGTCGTTGGTAGTCGGCATTCATTGAAATTTATTGACTGTGTAACACACACAAAGCCATTAATTTTCCTACTGAATGTTTGAGCAGTTTGATTTCTGAACCAACCAAAACTACTAAATGAAGTTTTGAAGAACTGAAGAGTAATGAAGAGTTCCGAAGAACTGACGAGTAATATGAAAAACGAGACGATACTCGAAAGAAAATTTAAAGATCAGTTAGTTCTCATTCCGAGAATTCCAGTTATCCCAACGGATATACCCTTTAAGATTGAATGAATTTATTTCACAATTCGTCTTGTCTTCGACAAAACATATTACCAAATCACAAAGCAAATCCTTGGGAATTTTTATTCTCAATTTAAGAAATTTATATTTTTCTCATGGTCAGTTGTACGTGGAATATAATTTATTGCTGCTATATTTCTTCTTAAGCCTGATGAAAAAACGAAAATAGGTTAATTCAATATCTTGCTGACGTGCGATTGATAAGTTTACTTAATTTTCGAACTTTTCATTTCTTTTCGAGTTACTATCTTAATGAAGTAATGAACTTAAGATTTTTTATATTCATTGAATTTCTTCTATGAAATCATAAACACGATATTCATTAAGAATTTTGTGGCGCCAGGCTTAGTAGCCGTAAGGTATAGTCATTCTTTGACACTTCTGGTCTAATGATCCTGTTGGGTTCGATTCCTATCGTGTACTTTGGCAGTTAGGAATATAGGTGCAAGTTTCGCACAAGTAGAAAGTGCATATGAAAGGAGGCCAGCAGCATTCATAAGAATGCTTTGAAATGAAAATAATATATTACATTATGTTATAAATATTATATATAGAAAAGTATATCAAATCAAATTCCTGAAAAAAGTTTTTTTTTGAAAACCGTAAAAATTGAAAAACAAAAATTTGGTTATTTCATTTTATTCACTTATTTGTTGAGTTAAGGTGTGTGGAAAAATTGCTAAAAAGTGTGAAAAAAATAGTGAAGATCTTTTCATTAGCTACAACTTTGCCATTCAACTTTTGCCATGGAACTTGTAGTTTTGCCGGAGATGAATCGTTTTTGCCATTAAAAATCACCCCCTCCACTTCTCTATCACACATTTTATCTGACAGAATTTTTGTTTTCATTTTTGTTTCATTTTCTTCCTTTTCCAAGAGGTTTCATTCCTCCTCTATCAATTTTTTCCACTCTTCAACATATTCAATGATTCCGAAGACTCAGTCACAACTAGACAAACATTTCAAGTTGTAGACCCATCGCATGGTGGTTACAGTTTGGCATTTTTATGTTGTCAATTCTTTCATGTAGACTTTTTCTGTCTCAAATGTTTCTAAAAATTCGCAAAAATAATTTTTCTTTATATGTCATGAGAAAATTGGCAAATTGAGTATTTCTGATCAGAGTTTGTTTTATGTAAACAGCTTTTAGATTTTCAATCGTATTTTCAAGATAACTTGTACACAAATTTCAGTTTTATCTCTTCGTTTCAATTACATTTCACCAAATAAGGTTCATTTCATTCTGAAGAAAATTTATTCATATAACTTATCATCAGTTGAATGATTCGTTCTTATGACATATGAATTATCAATGATTATTCCCAATATTGATACGAAATCTCCATTTTTAGTAATTAAGGTCTAGTTTCAAAGATTTATTCTTGGTATTCTGTATCAACATCTATTTCTTCATCTAAAAATACACTTTTTAAAGTTTGGCGTCAGAATGTTATCAATGCTGAGTCTCCGTAGCCTTCAGTGCGGTAGGCATTGGCCTCGAGTCCCTGTGAAGGCATGGGCGTTTGTGTTTGTCTTTGACTTTATGAGTTGAATCATAGATGATCAATTGTTGGACAATGTAATAAGATCATGAGGTCTTTAACCGTTCGTAACCGTATTACACTGTAGGTCCACTGATTAAGAAAAGGATTAAGAAACCTCTTGAAATTTGGAGTTTTGAAACATGAAAATTATAATTGTTAATTGACGTATAAAATAAAGACACTTGGCTTGCTTGCATTAAATTTATAATAAATACTTTACAATTGTTTCGGGGTGTATAGTAATGTGAACTCCCATTTCCTCGAAAAAAAATTTACCCCTGACAAGGCCTCAATCTACCTATTCCTTGTGAGAGAGTTGATCAGTTGCCGATTGATGGACAACCAATTTAAAGCCCAATTCTCCCGATTCCTGAAAATCGGTATCAAATGGTTCGTTGCTGACAAGGCCTCAATCTGCCTACTCCTTCTCAGGTGAATGAGTTGACAACTCATGGACAACTGATTTTATTGAGGAAATATTACGGAATTTACACATGAAATACATTTAACTGCTTAATCACTAAAATGAAGTTAATCACACTCGCAATAGTTGCGTTAACCTACCTATTGCCTAATACATTATTATAAGCATTTCCTTATTCTTACTATGTAAGTCTGTTCAAAATCTTCAAGATTCTGAACATGTTGGAAGGCTGCGAGGATCTACCATCAAGAGATTCAATTCGATGGATGTAATAAATTCCCCCATTTCACTAGGTTCTATTATTAACTGTGTATAGAAAATATGCTCGAAATCTCAAAGATTTTGACCATGCTGGCGGACTTCTATGATCTAATACCAATGGCTCCATTTCGATGGTTGTACTGAATTTTTCCATCTGACCTAGTTAACAATCTGGCTCTCTTGATCGGTTAACATCAGCTTGGATTCGTTTCAATGTTGAAGGACCTGAAATGTAGCTCCTTTGTATTTTCTAGTTGATGGACCTGGACTGTGGATCCCTTCGTGTGTGACTGCCCCTCGATAGACGCTGATGGTCCTCTTGGGTTCTTGTCTTGTAGTTTCTACTTGAAGGACCTGGACTGTGGATCCCTTCGTGTGTGACTGCCCCTCGATAGATTCTGATGGTCCTCTTGGTTGCTAGTCTTGTAGTTTCTACTTGAAGGGCCTGGACTGTGGATCCCTTCGTGTGTGACTTCCCCTAGATAGACGCTGATGGTCCTCTTGGTTGCTCGTCTAGTAGTTGCTCAACTGTAGCTCGAAGGACCATGTATGAAAATATGGAGTGCTATTTCCTCACAAGAAAATTTCCTCCTGACAAGGCCTCAATCTGCCTACTACTTGTCAGGGGGTTGGTTAGTTGCTGACTGATGGACAATCAATTTAAGGCCCAATTATCCCGATTCCTTAAAATTGGTATGAAAGGGTTCGTTGCTGACAAGGCGTTAATCTGCCTACTCCTGGTCAGGCGAATGAGTTGACGACCGATGACAAATGATATTCGCAATAGTTGCGTTAACCTACTTTTTGCTTAATACATTATTATAGAGTATTTCCTTATTCTGACTATATAAATTTGTTCGAAATCTTCAAGATTTGAACACGATGTGTTTCTCCATTTTCAAAAGTTTAACTCACTTTAACTTTTGAACATGGGGTAACACCCAAAAGAATTGTTAAGTATTTGTTATAAATTTTGTGGAACCAAGCGAAGTGTTTTTATTTAATATATTAAACAATGTTTCACCAAGAGATCAGCGACATTCAATCAACTTTGTTAATTAACGACTGAACAAAAAAAACAGATAAAGTTAATGAACTGACAGAAATGAGAATAACTTTTCAAAATGGCGAAAGTGCGGAAGTCTTCCGACAACTTTTGTAAAATCCTCTATAAAGATTAATTCATTGATTTTTATTGTTCAACTTTCCAACTGATGTGTAATAGAATTTTCGAGCTATAGTTCATCCGTATATCATAATTTTTATCAGTGAATAAGACTGAAACTAATTTGAGTCTTCTTGACGTGCTTGTTTTTTTGAATATATATATTCGTAGACGTTAAATGTCAATGGGTGCGCTAAATATGTGCATTTGTTTGCAAGGACCACTCAAAATCTTCCTATGATTCTATGCCACTCGCTCTATTTTTACACTAAAATTTTGTGTTTTGTTTTCCAAATAATTTGATGTTCAGATTCATATGATAGTTGCATTTTCGAAAACAGTAGTTATCAACGCTTTAGGCGTTAGTTGAATTGGATCTCCATATTCAGGTAGTAATATTCAAAGTTAAAGTTTTCTTAATTTATATTGTAATTTTTATCTGTTATCTAATTGTCGTACTTTAAATATACATGCATGCGATACGTGTTGTCAATAACGAGTCAGTAAAATTATAGATTCAATATTTTTAGAAATAATTGATATTAATTCGATTTGAGAAGTCATGTTTGAAATGTAATTTTACTGATCTCTTTAGTTGTTAATTATGAGTCTTTGTAGCTTATTTTTCATCTTCATTCTACAAATCTTTTCGATGTCAATGAGTGGTCATGTTTTGCAAGTTATGGGTGGATCTGTTCGGATGTTTAACAAAAATATTCTAACAGAACTTTCGCTAGCTTAGGAACTTTTGAGATGGTCCTTCTTTTATTGAGTCAATACTCATCACTAATATTGTTTTTCTGTTTGGTTTCCATTTGCGTCGGGTGCTGGCTGCTTGCAGGACTTTGAGGTACATAAAAAATTGGTCTAAGTTATCGTTTAGATTAGTTTGAATAGTCTTTGTTTATAGTTAGCGCTTCTTTTCTTGTAGTGAATTGCTGCATCACCCTTTCCCTGAATCACACTAACACGCTCTACTCTAAATGTACACTAACATAGGTCTAATTTCATCAAATTTAACTAGAATTTCAACTCATGGGTGTTTATCAAAATTAATAACTAACGAGTGTTTTGTAATCTATATGAAAGTAGTGAATTTAGTGCTGCTTCTAGAAAAAAATGGCATGGCAACGTTCGTTTGGTGCACAATTTAAGTATAAATGTATTTCGAAAAATAACCTAGATACACAATGTTCACCTTCAATTAACATACACCGTATAGGTCCATTTTACATTGAGCAAACCATCTCTGAAGTTGCCTACAGCTTTTTGCACGATTAGTAACTTTGCATGTTTTACAGAATTGAAATAGAAAAATGAACAAAATGATGGTAATATCGCGTTGTTTTCACAGTTCTTCATAAGGATCGACCATATAAAGAAGTGCTTCACCCAAAAAGGATCCATTTTCATAATTGAGGAATTTAGTGAGTATTATTTGAATGCATGTTAATACGAAATGAACGCATGCACATGATAATTTTTCTTAACATTATCACTTGTATGATGAAATGTCAATATTCGTCTTTTTTCTTGATGATTTATTTGGGGCTTAACCAATTTAGATTCACACTTTTTGAGTGGATGGTTATGGGAATAAGTTTTCAGGGCGATTGAAGATTGTGCTTTGAAAAATTTGAATATATAATGATTTTTTTAAAAAATCAATTATTACAAAAACGATTACAATGGTCTGAGATAGGTGAAACCTACATAGGTGCAAGTCCTTGCCAGATTTCATGTTTATTCAAGAATATAATCAGTTTTGTCAATTAACAAAAATTATCAATCGCTGTAATTTTTTTATTTTTGAGATACCTACTTGATGAATACCCAATGTTTTTATGTAATCTTTTCAATATTCTGTTTTGATTTGAACCTGCAACAGTTTGTTCGTTGAACTTTTTTTCATAACATTGAGAGCATCTGCTCTGAATTTAATGGGATTTCGGACATCATATCAAATAAGTAACAAAAGTGTGGCAATTTGATCAAACTAAAAGAAAACTATAAAGAGAGTGACCTAATGATAGTGGCGACCAAATAAAATAACTTTAAACTGCAGGAAAAAAGTTGAGGACACTTGGCAAATAAAACTATTTCCGAAATGAATTTCTTTTGAGTTTATCGCGAAATTATCTGTCACCTGTTGAGTATAATTGTGTTTATCATGAACTATTTCTTAATTATTGTTGAAAATATTAACATCAGATAGTACCTACTGTTTCCACATCATAACTTTTGTCAGGGATTAGGGATTAATGCACGATAAGGTGTCTTTTGCGTATTGTGAAATTTTTTTATGAGTATTCTGATTTATGTTATGTATTTATATACTCTAATCAATATAATTTCGAATATTTGAATTATTACTTAGTATTTCGTAGTGGTACGTCTTAATACCAATTAAGACGTACTTAGTTTCTTTTGATACTCACAAGCAACATATTCTAAACTATTAAACACTGAAAAAGATTTGGGGAAATCCGCGAGATAGTCCATATCTTTAAAACGAGAAGAGTCTGGTCGATGAATGCCACTCTTCATTTATCGTTGAGCTAGTAAAAAAATTAATCAAAAGAATTTTATAGTAGAGTGAGATATGTGAACGTGTACGATGTGGTGTCTCCATTATCCTTCAAGGGATAAATGTTAGAGAAATATTGAAATCAATGCCACACCTGATGAAAGTGCGAGACATATATGTTTCTTTCTGCAAGGAACTCGTCAGTCGCACCATGTCCATCGAAGTGAGGCAACGATTTCAATCTCCAAGCATCTTCTTGTGACTTCAAGCGGAAGATCGTAGAGTAATGAATACTCTACAATTCCATCTATAGAAATCAGCAGAAAACATCTCTCTCAGATTACAGACACACCAAGCATCGAAATTTCACATATCTTCTATACCCGTAGGCGATATAGTTCGATGGGCGTGGTGCGACTGACGAGTTCCTTGCAGAACGAAACATATATGTCTCGCACTTCCATCAGGAGTGGCATCGATTTCAATATTTCTCTAACATTTATCCCTTGAAGGATAATGGAGACATCACATCGTACACGTTCACATATCTCGCTCTACTATAACATTCTTTTGATTAATTTCAATTTTTCGAATGAATGTTCTAGTGTTCATTTTTCATATCTATATATATATATATATATATATATATATATATATATATATATATATATATATATATATATATATATATATATATAAGTATATATACAATTCAAAAAACTTTCAAAAATCAAGAAACCATCAAAATATTTTCAAATTTACAGATCCGAAAACTAGACAAGTAACTCAAAGAAAGTATAAATCATCGATGGTAAGTGACTGACTTGATGAATATTTCATGTATGTTGATCTGTTCAGCATGTTTTTGTTTATAGGCAAGCCAGATGTGTTTAATGTTTCATAGGATATTTTCTGTTTGCATGGCAAGAAAAATCGATCATCTAAAAACATCAAATGCATGTTATCCAGATATATGTAAGCTTTCACATAAATGTGTATTCGTAACCCTTTCGAATTGCTGTTTCATCAGTTTCATTAATTTGGTTGAAGTTAATTTTTTTCATGCAAAAGTAGATAATGCATACTTTAAAACTATATCCTTTTTTAATATCGATAATTCTCATGAAAATGAGAAATTATTCTTCAATTTTAATTTACATCCATTCACAAAGTTACAAATGTTGACTCTGTTTTCTGTTAAGGCTGACCAGATTTGTTACTCTGTTCTCTGCGTTTTCTCTTATATGGCCGCTGGATCTGAGAAGCAAGCTCATCCTCCGAAGGTACTCGCATCTACTCCTCAACAACCTTCAATGGTTGTACCAACTATTTCACTTCCCATGCAAAAGGTCACCTTACGGAAGATAAACTAGTCACGGTGAACAAATCTCCTACGACTCAACAAGAAAACGCAAAGAGTTTACAAAAATTGGAGTCACCGATCGGAATTGAAACCGGTTCCGTAACACCAACTGGAGGACCTCCGTCTTATCCTCCTCCTGCTTTACCTCCAGGAGTCCAGCCGCCAGCACTTCCTCCCGGAAATATAAAATCTGTAACTGGAAATCCTCAAGTTCCGTCTAGTAGACCTGGAAAACCACCGCCAATACCCCACCGAACTTCTTTGACAAGGCAACCATCTACACCCCCACCTCCTCCAAGACCTAAGTGACGCAACAGAGGATACTCTTTACCTTTGATTTACGGAGACGATATGTTCTGCGTAGTGCCGTCTTGTCTTCCATGGATATGAAATTGATGCAATCATCTCGGTTTGGTTCTAGAAACTGAATCCAGATGTCTCTGCAAATTGAAGTTTGATCATATTGTACTCTTCTGTGTGTGATTTCAAATTTGTTTTTTTAAGGAGAATATTATGATATTTCAATGGATAATTCTAAATTTACAGAAAATTGATTGAAATGCAGTTTTTTCTTCGATAATTGAAATACACTTGGACTAGAAATTTTTTTTTTTCGATTGTTTGAAAATGTAATGCATATAATGTATATAAAGTGAGATTTCTATATGTAAAAATTCTAAATGTTTTAAGACAATATCACATTCCTAAATTATTATATTTAATAAGTACTCATTTTTAGAATGTATCAGAAGGTTCAATATAAAAATATAATGAATCAGAATCTGTGCATATATAATTTATATATATATATATATATATATATATATATATATATATATATATATATATATATATATATATATATATATATATATATATATATATATACATAGAGAATCTTAATCGAGAGTGAATGAGTTGTGAGTAATATAGAAAATTGAAATATGTATTTTTAACTTATTCTGTGGTAGAATATCCATATCATAATCACTTTCAATATTGTTTTTTCACATATATTTTATGGTTATTTGTGAAATCATATATTTTGTTGTATGTTGATTGTGATAGCTTTACAGTATGTGCCTATTT
Organism: Henosepilachna vigintioctopunctata; assembly: GCA_030704895.1. Lineage (NCBI taxonomy): Eukaryota > Metazoa > Arthropoda > Insecta > Coleoptera > Coccinellidae > Henosepilachna > Henosepilachna vigintioctopunctata. Next base: position 627,982 of record JARQZJ010000043.1, read on the forward strand.
TAAATGGGTATAGAGTTTTTTCAATGTAGATTCTAACGTAGTAGTATGATATTTCGTTGTAAATTGTTTTTGGGTAAGCAATATCGACGTTGAATTGTTGAAATTTGTAAGTGAAAAATTATGTATAAAGTTTTCTATGGTGAATTAAGAGTATACTGAAATATAATGTGAAATAGTTAAAAGTGTTTATGTTATAAAGAGCTGACCCGGTGAATTTTCCACCACCTAAGAGTTAATGTCGTGCTGCAGATGGGCAATACTTAATTAATGATTTTATGGAAGAAATGCAATAAACACAAAATCAAGTTTTTTTGAGATGATAACACGAAATGTGTAATAAGAGAGTACAAAAATTATATCAATCGTGTAAGCAAGAATGAAACTATGTGTCCTATAATGCAGCATGGGATACACTCGAAATATCATCATATCTCTCAAGAACGATATTTATTCGTTTTACATTTCACTGCAAGAACATGCATTCAATGCTTTCGCAGAATACATCGGCTATATATATTATTGGAATATGGATAGTATTTAAAGATACCCACCGACAGCAAATGATTGAATTGTGGCATTTATTTTTATTTGTTGTAATTATTAATTTCAATAATCACTATAATTCTTATTGTATGGCCTAAGATGTTGAAAATTTTGAATGAATTGGAATGAACAATGGGTAGAAAAATGTGGTCATTCAGGCCAAAAAATATCTTAGGGACTCATTTCACCCCCAGGGACGTTATTGCTAACTTCTACTATGAAGCTTCAATACCATGAGGAGAAATCGGATATTACTAATAAAACATTCATGAAGCTCCACAGCGTTTTTGAAATCCATCTACTTCATATCAAAAAATGAATGGATATAAAATTAATATAAAAAATAAATGGACCGACAAAGTTGCGAACCATAATTGCAATCTGTAAGCTTTTTCGAGCCTAAAATAATTCACAGAATGCTGTCTCCACATTTTGCATACACAACTAACTTTGAGGCAACCAGTGTTTAGAGAAATGAAGTTGAGGTCGCCTTATGTTTGAAACAGTAGTCGTAGATGGTTGAAAATAATTTGATTGAAACAGGTAGGCTCCTCGAAAAACCTCTATATATTAATTACCAGACAAATATTATTATACTGAACGAATAGCTTCTTGATCGAGTCGAGAGTTCTTCCTAGAATGAAACGATAGTTCTAAAAATTCAATTGTGGGAGACAAAGGTGTGATCTTTTCTTAGTATCTATAATAATTCATAAAATTCTATTATTCATTAGTTTTTACAAAGTTGTGATATACAACGAAACGTCAACTAATATAGAGTTTTCAATTTTGAAAATATCCTCTTATTGCTAGAAACATTAAAAATAAACTATTTTTAACAGACAATAAATAAATTGAGTTGAGAAATTGAAATTTCTCAACTCAATTTGAGAATCTTCCAGAACCTGCTAGAATTTTCGTCAAGTAGGTACACTAAATATATAAAATATAAATTCAATTTTTACTGAACTTTTGGTAATAACTCATTAGCCCAAAATATAAGTAAATTTTGTTGAACAATTTTTGTGCATTTTAACTATGTACTTATATTAAGAATTATAAGCTTATATTTTATCCTATGTACTTATAGGATACATCTTCATTAAAATCAGCATCTTCAATTGTCTTACCTTTTTCAATAAGTCAAATATACTTTCAATTATTTCTTAGTCCCTTTTATAATTATATGATATTATAGCTATACGATACGTTTAACAATATTCTACTGAGTGAAGTGTTGAAAGTAATTTATATTCTTATTCAAAATATTAGTATCTGAGTAGTTTATTCGTTTCTTTTCGTGTAATGACAATATTTCTATAAATTTTATAAATAATCTAGTAATGAAAAATTTTGATTACTAGTCATCTAGAAATGAGAAAATATTATGACATCCATTGATGATTATTATTATTATGACGAATAATGGAAATTAATCAAAAAAATGTCATACTAGATCTGGCTATGAGAAAATTTACGATGTGATGCGTCGTTCTACGAAATGAGGAAATGTCAAGTAATGAATATTTTATCATTTCAAGTACGAATAGACAACTTGCCTCAAATATTGCCGAACGTTCAACCGTCCACCCTTGTATGTACATATAAGTATACTAAATTGCAACTTCTCGTTGACGTATAGGTTATTATATGTCAAAAACTTGAATGTTACGAATCATCCAAAATACACACATGGATAATGATATATAGAGAATATATGCACAGTACATTACACACATATATGTAGTTTTTGTACTGATAGTACGAAAAAAAATATTGAAGGAAATATATGGTTATTCATTCTACTATGACATCCTTTCGATTAATCCAAATCAATACATTCTTTTGATAAATTCAAAGTGTATTACACAGGCCAACAAAATGAAAAAAAAATCCAGAGTGCCAGAAATCTAACATCTGATTTTAGATGTTTTCAATGTGCCGATTCCAAAAATGCCACCAGATTTTTCTATCAGCTCTAGTTTTTGAGATACACGTTACAGGTTAAATGATATATTTTTTTCTGATAAAGGACAACAAATAAAGAGATAAATATGTACTTAATCGTCAAAATAGAAATTACCCAGAATGTAATTAGCCAAATGGATACCTGGAACTGTTCCTGACCCAATGTTCCTATACTAGGAACTCCCCAATACAATGCTCTTAACTAATTCTAACTCTAACTCTTAATTACTTTTATACCTGTAATTGCCTATGACCCGATCCTTCTATACCTGCTTGGCTGTACTTGATTTAGTATATTACTGAGTTTTCTCAAGTAAAGTTGTGCTATCATTTTGTGTAAATTTTGGTCGTTTTGTAGTATCAAGACACTAAACTGAAACAATGGCATCCACAAGCAGACGTACCTGTGTAAATCATCCCGATGTTTTTTGTTATGTGTGTGGTGAATACACTTTGAAAGAGAGCAGAAAAACGATTTCTGACTTTGTGAAAAGAGCTTATTTTGCCCATTTTGGCGTTCATTTAGGAGATCAAGATAAATCTTGGGCCCCACATTTCATATGTAAAACATGTGTTGAACATTTGCGACAGTGGACAACTGGAAAGAGGAAGTGACTAAAGTTTGGTATACCAATGGTTTGGAGAGAACCGCGGAACCATCATGACGACTGCTATTTTTGTCTCGTTAATATTAAAGGCATAAATAGAAACAATAGACACAAATGGACATATCCTGATCTAGATTCTGCAAGAAGGCCTGTAGTGCATTCGGAAGAAATACCCGTTCCATCATTCAGCAGTCTACCTGAACTGACAGAAGATGATACAGTGATTATACAAAATATCCTTGTTTTTGGTGCCTTTGGGACAGCAGAGCTAAAAATGAGCACTGGGTTAACAAAAATTGGCCTTCAAGAGATGCCATGATTCAAGGAATACAAAACGTGATCAACGAACCTTTGGTTTCAAGAGAAAAAATCTTACTTCCGCCCTTGAATATCAAGCTAGGCCTAATGAAGCAATTTGTGAAGGCCTTAAATCGAGATGGAAATTGTTTTGGGTATTTGTCACGTAAATTTCATGGCATTAGCACGGAAAAACTAAAAGCTGGTATATTTGATGGTCCTCAAATAAGGCAACTTGTTAAAGATCCACAATTCACCACATCAATGAACGAGACTGAATCAAACGCTTGGAGTTCATTTGTTAAAGTAGTACAAAATTTTCTTGGCAATCATAAAGCAGAGAATTACGTAGAATTAGTGGTTTAGTGCTTTAGTGAATTAGTGCTTTCAAATTTTAATATTCTTGGCTGTAACATGAGTATAAAAGTTCACTACCTCCACAGCCACCTAGATCGTTTTTCAGAAAACTTAGGTGATTCTAGTGAAGAACAGGGGGAAAGATTCCACCAGGATATTGAAACTATGGAAGATCGTTATCAAGGACGATGGGATAGCCACATGATGGCGGACTACTGCTGGAGCCTTCAGCGAGACTGCCCTAGTAAACTCCATTCTAGAAAATCGTATAAAAAAAAATTTTTATGTGATTAGTGACTAATGTAATTATGTAAATTAAGTTTTTGCAATAAATACTTAAATCCATGTGTCTTTGTTTTTTTTAACTGTCAATAGTAATATTATATATTATAACAGTTATGACGTAAATTATATACACAATTTTTTAATAAATCTCATAAACAAAATCTGAGAACTTTTTTACATTCTGCATCCAAAAATTATTCAGGAACAGTTAAAAAACCGCAGGCACCAAAATGTGTGTTGGCCTGTGTTATTATCGCCTATACTATGTACTAAATATTGTGATTTTTCCGGGAAGTGGTGTGTGAGGATATAGAGTCTATATCTTGTACTACTGATGAAGTCACAAACATACAGTGACGAAATATTGAGTGAATTTCTTCAGCAGGTGTAGAGAAGTAGTTAAATGGAAAAAAGAAGAAAAAAAACGAGAAGGATTCGTTGGCTACAGTTGAAGCTCGAGATCTCAATTTCTATGACCATCAAATCCAGAAACTTCTTATTGAGCACTTTCGAACAAAAATAAGAAATAGGATTATAGAAACCATAAAATACCAACTCATGTTGTTTTGTTCTGTGTCTTTTCCTTTTCAATCAACTTTTAAGTTTGAACATCTAATAACTTGAAGTACGAAGTTCTGATGATAGTCAATGAGCTTGAAACATATGTGAACGTCTGTTACAAAAACAAGCAACGTAAATCTCAAGTAAATACCGTTAATTTCTTAACTCCATTTTCAACCTGACAAACCTTGTTTTTAATTTATTTTATTGTCGGTACAAAATTTCTAGAAGGTATAAATATCTCATCGCAGGTAGACATGGCATTGATTCAGTCTAAAATAGAACTGTAATAGCTCGTACCAAGACAGTCAATTTTAACCAAAAATGATGTAGATTCCCCACGTGGAATTTTGTGTTGTTTTGTTCTGTGTCTTTTTCTTTTCAATCAACTTTGAAGTTTGAACATCTAATAACTTGAACTACGCCGTTCTATGATAGCCAATGAGCTTGAAACATATGTAAACGGCTGTTTACAAAAACAAGCAACGTAAATCTCAGGTAAATACCGTAAATTTCTCAACTCTATATATATATATACATATATATATATATATATATATATATATATATATATATATATATATATATATATATATATATATATATATATATATATATATATATATATATATATATATATATATATATATATATATATATATATATATATATATATATATATATATATATATATATATATATATATATATATATATATATATATATATATATATATATATATATATATATATATATATATATATATATATATATATATATATATATATATATATATATATATATATATATATATATATATATATATATATAAGAAAATGAAGTTTTTGTGCTTATGGCACTCAATGAAATAGTTAAGAATAATAATAACTAGCTCTACTATAACATTCTTTCGGTTAATTTGAATTTTTCGAATGAATGTTCTAGTGTTATATATATATATATATATATATATATATATATATATATATATATATATATATATATATATATATATATATATATATATATATATATATATATATATATATATATATATATATATATATATATATATATATATATATATATATATATATATATATATATATATATATATATATATATATATAGCAAAATATAAATATTTTTGTCTACATGAATATCACATGTCTACACAATGAAACAGTTCAGAATAACAAAGGAAATACTCGATATAATTATTACGAGTAAATGTGGAACAGAGTGACTGAATGAGGCCCAAAAAGATCTACAACAGATCAATATATAAAACCTCGAAGATCGCAGTGTCGTTATGAAATCGCACATGTGATGTTTGAACCAAAACCAAACTGGAATAAATTGGACGGAGGAACGAAAGAATGAGCATTCAGGGAGGATGATGCGTTTTTGGGAAGCGAGAAAGAACAAGTAAAAGTCCCAAGAATTGAGAATTCAAGTTCAATCGCTCTACTCTTAGGAAGAATCGTTATAATAATATATATATATATATATATATATATAAATATATACATATATATATATATATATATATATATATATATACATATATATATATATATATATATATATATATATATATATATATATATATATATATATATATATATATATATATATATTATATATATATATATATATATATATATATATATATATATATATATATATATATATATATATATATATATATATATATATATATATATATATATATATATATATATATATATATATATATATATATATATATATTGATTGAATAATTTTTTCAGATATGTTTTCTGTTGTTTTTTCAGATATTTGCCCGAATTAGCAGTTTTTATTAGGATTTTTTGGAATAAGTTTTTATGTTAGGTTCATTAGACAATATAGACTAATATAGAGTTCAGATAGAATGTGTAGTCTAATCTACATAATTACTAAATGTCAGCCATTATGTGGACTGAGCTTTCATCCATTCCGACAGATGACCTGATAGGCAAATTCTGATTATGATTGTACACAATTATATTCGTATATTGTTATCCGAATCATTATGGCTGTAGTTCTGGGCTAGAGGTACACATAAATCCGAAACAGAAAATAATTCGAGTCCTCTCTAATTATAGAGAATTGCATGGAGGGATAATCTTCAATAAATTGGGTCCAGAGCACAAAAACAAACCGTTGTCAATAAAGCAGTCGACCGGGCAATCCGGTCGGCTTTTCATAAAGTTTGACGTGTTTAATCAACACATTTTCTGTTGGAATATTAGCAAAGTGAATATTTTCAAGCATTTGGTAGGCATAAAGAATGTGTAAGTGTTAACCGATGTTTGACTTGAAATAATAGTTACATTTGTAAAATGAAAGTATCATATTTCCGCTGTTTCAAAATTATTTATTGAATGGATCTAACGTTCTTTCGAATTATGTACTTAAATCTTGAAACAATTTAGTATATTATATTATCTCATTTTGAAAAAATAAACTGAACGTCTATTCGTAAGAACTAGGTGCTTATATTTTACATCTTTTGAAAATGTTAGTTTTGAGAATAGGAGTTGCGTTAAACTTTCGAAAATGGAATAGCACTTCGAAACAATTGCCTAGAAACAATATAATTCTGTGACACTGGGCCAATTGTTTTTATTTCAGTTTATATAAACCATGTTTCACCAAGAGATTAGACAATCTGTTCAGTCAACTTTATCATTAGACGGTAATATACGAGTAAAATCATTTCAAAGGTTTATCTCAACTGATTACAAGTAATCTATTTACAAGAATATTTGATGTTGTTACATTGAGGGAAATTGTTTGAATCAAAAGCTCAGATTTCAGTGAGAAGAAAAAATAAAATATAATTTATTCCCATGAGCACACAAAATTGAATAAAAATTACTCACTTTAATTAAATGAAAATTGTGACTATTCATTTTCTTCAGTGAAAGAGTTCGAAAAACTTTCAATATTATCCAATTTATAAACACGTGTTGCTTCAAATGAATATTTTTGAGGAATTTCCGCAAAATGTTGTTCAAAAATCATTAAAAACTAGTATTAGAATTTCAATTTCAATTTCTTTAATTCTTCAAATGTTTCTTTAATTCTTTCAAAAATTTCTTTTGAATGTTTGAGTTTAAGGTGGATCAAATCATGTCATATTTTCAAGAGTCTTGTATGAAAACCTTTTTTGCACATTTTTGAGGATAAGATAAAACATAGATAAATTGAACATAGGGTTCAATTTAATAAAACTATGCAAAAATGAATGGAGCGAAGTGAATATTTCAGTTATGTTGCCTGTTAACAATTATTATTATTGAAAACCAGTACGTTTCTGTAATGAGAAAGTCTTCATGTCATATTGCATAACAATGCAGAAACGCTGAAAGAAATATATCAGAAAATTTTTCACCGGAATATTGTCTAGTTCAGGAGTCGGCAAGTAGTTCTGGGTGGAGTACGGATTCAGTTAGAAATTTTTATTGGGACGCAGCAATGAAGTGATGATAATTTATTACCATTCTTCATTTTTGTCTTGAAGTCAGTTATTTTTATAAATTTGAAAACGACCATAGAGCCTCCATTTTATGATTGAAATTACAACGACGTTATTGAGTCAACTTTTTATATTTTGGCACACCAGGAGAACAATAAATGCGCAGTGTCTTCAAGGCGGGTGTCTGTCAATTTCCAATGATATTTGTTCTTCAAAAAATTAAAGGACGACAAATTTAGCAGTCACATAAAACCATTCTTCGGATTCATTTTATCAGAAGACGATTTATCCCATACTTTCAATTTAAAATCTTGTATCGAATTCGTTCTTATTCGAATTCTTGTTGAAGTATTCTATTCGAATAATGTTGAATAAAAACTAAATAACTATATAAATGAAATGAAATATAACATAGAGTTCAATCTAATCTAAAAAAAACTAGAGAAGTAACTAATAATTAAATAATAGAATTAAATGAAATATTACCAAGAACTCAATTTAATTCAATTCATTCTAGTCAATTTCCATTGTTCACAAACTGCTAATAATGATAACTGCTATGGTGTCAAAATGAATGTCAAATTTAGTAGCGAATATATTGTATATAGACTCCATAAAGCAAATAGGGGATTGTATTAGTGAGTTGGTCCTTGGAGTCCTAGGTCCTAGGTGGAGAAATTCTGTGGTACGAGAACTTTGTCCAGGAACACGAAATCTAAAAGCGGACAAGAGAGGAGGTCAATCAATACTATTGCGCAGTAATTTGTGCAAAAATGTAGATGATAAACTTTCTCTCTTGTCCTGTAATGAGATTTAACTCACTAGACTCAACATAGACTCAATATCGGCATGATTGACTCCTCTCTGTGGATAAAATTTATCCTCCCTTCAAACTAAGAATTTAAAGAACCTGTTGGGGCTCGTGGTGAGATGTATACCCAAACTCTGTTCAGTATGAACAATTTTATTTAACATAACTATTTACAACTAAATACATTTAAGTGCACCAATAATGTTTGTAGAAGACAGTCATGTTGACTGCTTGGCGACTAGCGCCGAAGTCGACGAGATCTTGTTGACTTCTCCTGAGGTTGCGTCCCGAGCATGCGCAGTCGTATTTCTTCTTCTTCCTCGCTGTGACTAGTCTATCGGTTGGTTCATCCAGTGGTAGGATGTGACTAGTCGCCGCATACTCCCCCCGCAGTGTCACACATTGTTAGCATAACATGTGGGGAACGTACTAACCTCCCTGTATACTTCATGAAAATCTTATATAGTTGGCAATGCAGTCCAACGTTCGTTGCAATTATGGCTGATTTCAGTGGACGGTGGAATTCTTCGTTGAGGCCTTTCGATTGCGGATAGTAAGGAGTGGTCCCTATTTTCGAATCCCTTGTGGATGAGCTAATTGCTGTGAGAGATTACTCTTGAACTGCCGTCCTTAATCCTTTGTGAATCGCGAAGGTTTCCCAATACGTGATATCCAGTTCTCGTAGAATTTTGTCGGAATTGTATCTGCTTTGATATCTGTAATTAGAACAACTTCTGGCCATTGGATGAATTCATCTGTCATTGTCAAATAATAACTTGTATCTTCTGAAGAAGGCAGAGGAACTACTATATCGACGTGGACATTGTCAAATCTTTTCAATTGGTCAGTGAGTAAATTTACTGTGTAGCGTGAATCCTGCTTTTCTACAACTTAACATTGACTCGACCATTCGTTGCAGTCTTTATTGATATAAAGTCAAGTGAAAAACAATTTAATAAATTTGTTCGTATCCCTAATTTCTATATGAGAAATGTGCAATGTTTCGAAAACCTGGCGCCGATACCCCATTGGTATATATGGCTTTACTTACCGCTTGAGTAAACCAAAGCTTTGTATTAATTTGCCAAATTGGTTGCAATTTTAATGAAACACGTGCAATTGACAGGCATGGTTTCCGTTATTCATATTTTTAATGAAAGTTTATGTAGAATAACAAGAGTTAATCAAAGAGTTTTTTTTATGTTTCTACTTAAAATATGTTCATATGAATAAATAATACTTATTTATGTGAGAAATAAAAAATATTCTGAACAATGGGAAATGAACTACAATAAATAAAGAATTAAAATAATAAAGCAAAGACAAAATAAGATACGATAACTTCAATACCTTATTCATGTCGATGTAAAATGCAAATTCTAACAAAAAATTTTTTTGTGAGTATTTCAGTGTAAAAATGACCAATATAAGAAGATTTAACTAATTGTCCTTACCTCTGTACTATAGTTGGCCGTTGCGTCGATCACGTCAGGGGTCACCAATGTTGGGATTTCGTAGGGATGTATACCCAAACTCTGTTCAGTATGAACAACTTTATTTAACAAAACTATTTACAACTAAATACATTTAAGTGCACCAATAATGTTTGTAGATGACAGTCATGTTGACTGCTTGGTGACTAGCGCCGAAGTCGTCGAGATCTTGTTGACTTCTCCTGAGGTTGCGTCCCGAGCATGCGCAGTCGTATTTCTTCTTCTTCCTCGCTGTGACTAGTCTATCGGTTGGTTCATTCAGTGGCAGGATGTGACTAGTCGCCGCAAACCTTCTCTGAATGGGTCAAATATTAATAGGATGTCAGATCTTGCTGCCATACTCCAACTTGCTACGGATTAGGACATTGAATAGCCTTATAAATGTTGAGAACTGATAGAAACATTTGCCATTGCGTATATCGAATCCATATATTTTCGAGGCAGATGTGCGGAATGAAGGAAAGTTTCTGATCAAAGAATATACCCAGATCTCTGACCAGGAAGAGACACTTTAGGCACTGCAATTTCTCTTTCAGAGTTCCTTTCAATATGAATATTGAAGAATCGTTAGAAAATGGATAAACCGATTTGGACGAAAAAGAGATTTTCCATCAAAGTTCATTAAGAATCATGCAAACTTAGTTATATTGGATTCTACGAACCTGCCAATATAAGCCTTGTTATATGTGAATAGCATTTGAAAGATTTGTGAACGTATATTCGTGTATATGTATAACATGTTTGTTGTACTCAAGGTACTGGCGAAGCAACAGTTAATGAAATTGACAAGACAAGACAAAATCTATGTGTTTTGTAAGAATCAAGCCTGTTTTCTTGTTAATCATTCCTGCGAAAATCTATACTGAGGATTTGTTCCTATGTCTTTCAACCCAATAGTTAAAAATGATGCAATCATATTTTTCGGTTCGTTTTCGATATGTTGAACATGGTGGTAATGAATCTCCACTATATTCTGCGTTGTCTGGTGTGCCACAGGGGTCCAACTTAGGCCCATTATTGTTTATTATATATATAAATGATCTTTCTTCACAGCTTAACTGCATGCATCTGCTTTTTGCAGATGATTTAAGAATATTTGCTGCTATTAACGATCGTCATGATTGCGTCAGATTACAGTTTCCCTACATTAATTCTATTCAGATGATCAATTCTCCAGATGTAATGGTCAATATCCTTCGAGAGGCTTCGACCATTTCATTCTAACTGATAGTCTGGAAATGGAATTATTGAAGTTGAGGCGTGAACGGTTCGGCCTAACGTTTCTCTTCAAAATATCAGTGATCTTGGCATGCTACTCAGAACAGCGCAATTGGATGTCGTGATATTTTCATATACTTCTGTTGTCTACATATGACTTAGTTATAAATAATATTTTAATTTTAGTTGGTTTTATTTGTTCACTATATAGTACAATTGCAATCGATTTTAATTTTATTTTTATTCATCAAATATATTTCGTTACTATATGGTCAACTTCTGCTAAGCATATGTAACTTTGAGATAGACAATATCTTATTTTTAGTTTGTTCCATCTAGCTATTTTAATTTATTTCAGTTTAAGTTATTCATTGTGTATATTCGCTTGCAGTCTCTTTTTTGTTTTTTTCGTTCATTTTTTTTATTAGTTATTATTTGTGCACAAGTTGTTATTTTTTTCTCTGTGATTGGTTGTATATCTGTATTATTATAATTTGCGACAAGTGGATAAATTAAATCGATAAAGGTTATCGATTGTCTGAACCTTCGAAGATATTTTGAATCTGTGAACATATTATGTTCACAGATATTCATAGAATATGTGAACATAATTAGGTGAAATGGGCCAGGAAGTGTCCTCCGGTGCTGCACTTTATATAAACAGGACTCAATAAATTATAACCAACAATTCTGTCCCATCGGCCAAGGAGAGTATGCATGACATTCCTCAAGGGACGGTCCTGGAACGACTTCTATTAATTTTGTCTATTCATGATACTGTGGAATATGTCAGAAATTTTGAGATGTTTCTATTTTCCGATAACACGATGTTGTTTATATCAGTGATGACTTCGAGTTGATATCAAGTTTAATTCAAGAAGATATGAATGAATTATCAATATGGTTTTTGATTGATATGGTTTATCAATATCAATTTGAAAATCAATGTTAGGAATTCTAAATATCTATTAGACCAGGGTCGATAATTTTAAAAATGGTTAAAAGTGAGAAAAAAAAATGATAGTGGGATGAAACTCGTTAAAAAAAGACAAGAATATAACAAAAAAGAAAGGAAAAATAATTTACCTTCATCTTTTTAAATCATACTTTTTTCATATAACCCCAAAATGTATGTGAAAATTTCAAATAATCAAGATTTTGGTTTTTTATTCTTATCTTATGCAAAAAAATTTTTTTTCACGAAATTTTGAAAACTTTCTATTCTATGTCCTAAAGACACTCTAATTCTTTTTGATTTTAAATATTAATTTTTTCACTCTATTTTGACTGAATATCGAAAAAACACCCTAGTTTTCAATTTAAAATTCTCATGTCAAAATATCAGCTTTTTGAAAAAAGTCGAGAAATTTTTTGTTTGTTGAAATCTCTTCTTTCTGATAATGTAAAAAAAATATATATACATTACTATGGTAAATCTTCTCAGGAAATGCAAAGAAATAACTCGAATCCGAAATTGTTTTTTAAGCACTATGTACAATTTTGAGCTACTAAGTGAAATTTACGCTTTATTTACTTGAAGAACGTAATATTCTATGTTACATTGATGAACAAAAAAATTACAAATCCATAAATCATAAATATTGCAAGATATAGGATTTAAAGTGGGGGAAAAAAATTTCGGATTCGAGTTTTTTCTTTTCTTTGCATTTTCTGAGAGAATTTACCATAGTAATGAATACCTAAATTTTTTACATTATCAGAAAGAAGAGATTTCAACGAACAAAAAACTCATCGACTTTTTCAAAAAGCTGATATTTTGGCGTGAGAATTTTCGATTGAAAACTAGGGTGTTTTTTTGATATTAAGTCAAAATAAGGTGAAAAAATAAATATTCCAATCAAAAAAATTACAGTGCCTTTAGGGCATAGAAGGTGAGTTTTCACCAAATTTCGTGAAAATTTTTTTTTTGTATAAGAAGAAAATAAAAAACCAAAAACTTGATTATTTGAAATTTTTACATCAATTTTGAGGTTATGTGAAAAAAGTGTGACTACAAAAATTGTAGGTCTCTTTATTACCTACAACTTTGTCTTTCAATTTTTTTCCATAGGACTTGTAGTTTTGCCGGAAATCGAGGTACACCATTTTTTACCCTTAAAAACTCACCCCATCCCACGACCTCAGATCGCCCGTAAATTATTTTTCCTTTCATTTTTGTTATACTCTCGTCCTTTTTTAACGGGTTTCATTCTACTATTATTGTTTTTGGTTTCGAAAATTATCGACCCTAGTCTACATATGGTGCTGGGTAGTGAATATCAATTATAAAATGTGGGTGCAAATGACATCATTATAAATATTAGCGAAGACATTATACTTAGAATGGATGATATCATGTATTTGGGTATTGTTTTCTTAATTTCAAAGCACATGAGGAATGTATTGCATACAGTATGTCGAAGAAACTTCATTTTATCGCAAGAGATAGAAGTGGATTAGATATGAATACAAAATTGTTATCGTTTGAACGATTAGCTCTTCCTCACGTTGAATAGTGAGTGTCCCGACTCTTGTTCATTCTGCAAAAAAAATTGTCTTGATAGGTTGGAAAAATCCAAAATCGAGGTATGAGAGTGATTCAGAAATGTTGTGAACGAACTGAAATTAGAACCTTGTTGGAAGTTTCACAGTTAATTGGTGTTGCTGATATAACCTATATTTTGTATGAATTAATTTTTTTATTGTTTTCATATTCTTCGGTAACTATATTGTATAGATTTTTCTTATATAGATATTTGCTTAAGCAACTAGCTAATTCTTTTTCATTTATTGTTAAAGTATTGTGTTGTCTAAAATTTGTGATAAATGTGCTGGAAAGGAGTTTTATCACACCAGGAAGAAGGTAGCCACCAAATGAAAAATTCGCTCGTTAAGCGTCATACAGCTCAGTTCATTTTCATATTATTATTGACATACTTATATATCGTAAAATATACATATCTAAAAGTATTGTTGGTGCATTTGTGTAATCAATACTCAAAGTATCTCAGCAAGTGACAGCAATCCAAGTCTCGTGCCGAAGCCCAAATTCAGGCCTAGCAAGGAAGGTGAAAAACTCATTTTACATCATTCAATTACATGATTTTTATTCAAACGGTCCTTCTCTGAATTCTCTGATCTCAAGTGGTAACAATGAGTGTTACGCTATATATTTCAGATGGGAAAAAAGATAAATGAGGTACCTAATTATTTGAGAGAATATATACAATTTGTTAACGAATCTCACGAAAACGAAACAAGTCATCTAGACGTAACGATTTTTGAGTGAATAGTTATAGTAATAACCACACATTTTATGTATGAATCTACAATTATTAAAGATTCAATTGTATTCAATAATTTGCCAATCTGTATGAAGTGCTGAGCGAATTAAAAAGTTATTCATTATACCTATTTCATGAAATTTTTCTTGAAATGTTATGTATCATGAGAATTTGTTCCTTTCATTATTATTATTTTTCATATACGAGTAGCTCATTGCAAGAAGAAGCCATATTTTGAGAATATTTGGTGGAAGGAACTTCCCCTCTGCTTATTGGCGACCCGGGGTAAGAACGAAATGGTACATAAAGAACTATTTTGTATATGTACCATGCCTAATCAATTGTTCCAAAAAAAAAGAAAAGAAATCTCACGAATGTTAAAGAAAAATGAAGTTTCTGAACAATCTAGATAAAATGCTATTCTTGATGATAATAATAATAATAATAATAAGTTCTTTATTCTCAACAGGTATCATACCCAATTACAGAGAATAATAGCCTGAAGCAATTACAATTCTTCAAGTCCTATAACACAAAAACGTAGTTTTTCGGAAATGATATCTGATTTATCATTGGACATAATATAACAATTGAAACTCTTGACGGCTTGGCGATACTTTGAAACAAATTCTGTAACATGCACTATATATGGGAAGCAACGTGCGATGTTGAAGCTATTAACTAGTTTACAAGCACTTTCAACATCGACCTGTGCTTTTAGTTCGGAAAACAATAAGAAGTAAACACTAGTTTATAGAGTTTCGAAAAATAAATCCTGTGATAATCGAGAACACAAAGTATATGATACCACTTATATATGAGTAACGGAATTAAGACTTAACTAAGAATTTACGAGCCTAGCAAGCGGAGGAAACTTGGAACCGAGAGAAGGAGGTTCGCTCTGAAAGCCAGGAGTCCTCTACAAATATTTACGTAAGTACAGCAGTATGGGTTTGATGCATATTTGCTAAAAGCTCACAGCCTTACCCCTTCACTATATTCAGAGACCATGAAATGTTCAAATAAAATTTAATTTATGCAATTGCTATTATTCTCAGAATGGACGGAGCTTGAATATTACAGGAACTTTCCCGGACTTTATTAACCCGATGGACTTCACATTACAATCGTTCCCAAAGGGGGTAAGAGTTACCGAGGGCGCTGAATTAATTTGCACGATCATGTGATACTCTAATTACGTATTCTGTTATATGAGATTTATTGGAACGTAGTCCATTATATTTAGGTACTAGGTGACCCGGCGAACTTTGTACGCCAATCTATTTTTCTCTGAATAATTTTCGAAAAGCCGGAAAGACATGTTCTACTATTTGTGCTACACTATCTTGTTTTTAATATTTATATCGTGTGAAGTCACAGACTTACTCACTAACGAAGGGACTGCAATAGTTCCTGTTATTTCAAATCAGTCGAATTATCAAAAAATTCCTATATTAACACGTTTGATGTGTTGTTCTATAGTGGAGCGGCATGTTCCTAATTTCTTAGCAAGTACTAGTCCCAACTATCTCATCTGTATGAGATATTTACTGGATATAAGTCAAAAAATGTTCAGAATTTAATAAATGACACGGAGGTCTCGCTTATCTGTTGGAAACATTATGTTAAAAACAATAAATCAAAAATTAATAGACTTGACTTAAGTTTCACTGAATATATTAAAAACTCTACATATGTTTTATTAGTGCACAATATTACTGAAACTTTCAATATTATAAACTCTTGATAATGGATTAACCTCCCGGAACGTATGTAGAGTTTTTAATATATTCAGTGAAACTTAAGTCAAGTGTGTTAATTTTTAATTTATTGTTTTCAATATAATGTTTCACCACAACAACAACAACAACAACAACAAAATAAGTTTATTAAGTGCTTTGATCAATTACATTTCATTTTTTCATTGCTAATACAAATTGGGAAGTTATAAGGTCTTGCGACCTTCTTCAACCCTGTGCAACTTAATTATCTTTGTACAAAAAAAAACATTATCAAATAATTTAAATTTTGTTATAGGGTATAAGCCTAAAAGTGCGGCTGTGGCCGACTTCTTTATTACGTGCCATTCGGTCGAATGTCAGACTTTTAATTCATCTGACATTTGATGGTAAAGGAAACAACAGAAAACTTTACCCACGTAATTAACTGTCGCGCACTTTTGATGGCGCGCACTACAGTATTCTCACGCACTGCTACTCATCTCGCACGCTAGCGTATGTGGAGGGGTATATCCTCTAGGTAGTCGAGGACATCGTCTGGGGGCTCCTGAAGTGCTTGCAGGATCTGTGCTGGTGGGAAGGGGAGTTTAATTTTTGGTTTTCTGGGAAGGATACGTCCGCGTCTGTTCCATGGGGCCGTCAGCGTCGTTCGGGCTTCCAGATTGGGTCCGTTGAGAGTGCGTTGGGCATATTGAGCTTGAAGCTTTGCGACATGAGTGAAAATTGGGGGCATTTTGGTTATTTCATGGACAAGAATAGACGGAAATTGTCTGTGAAGTCTGAAGATGCTGCGGCAGTTTGCTCTTTCGCAGCTTTCGATAGTCTTCACTAGACGTCTCGAAAGAGTGGAGTAGAGCAAGCATCTGTACGCGATAACAGGGCGAATGAATGCCTTGTATGTGTTGAGGAGAGTCCGGGGATCGCACCCTCGGATTCTACCTCGAAGTGCATACAGTAGGTTTGCTCGATTTCGGACTTTTTTGAGCGTTTTGGTCAGATCGATATTCCAGGAGTTTGACTTTGAAAATGTTACACCCAAGTTAATGATTTCATCTTGTAGTCTGAGGTTTTCACCCCAAAGCGACAAGCGAACGTCATTTTTTGAAAAATTGGAAATTTTGAAAGATCTTGTGTAATTGAAGTGGTGGAAGAGTATGGATTGGGTTTTGCTAGGGTTGGGTGTAATTCTCCATCTGCTGGCCCACGCACTGTAGACATCTAGTTGCCTTTGAATTTTGCGACTGCACGCCACCGACGTCCTTGCTGTAGTCCAGATGGTCGTGTCATCTGCAAAGAGAGAAATCTTTGAAAGTATGTTGTTCGGATGAGGAATGTCATATGTATATATCAAATAAAGTAGAGGAGCTATAGTGGAGCTATAGTGGAGCCTTGGGGGATGCCAGCACGGGGGGTGAAAGGTTCCGAAAAAGCAGTATTCTGTTCGATTCGGATGGATCTATCTGAAAGGTATGAGTGCATCAATTTAACGAAGTGTTTAGGCAGTCCGATATTCATCAGCTTTCGAACAAGTCCAGCATGCCAGACCTGATCGAAAGCTCTCTGAACATCAAGGAATATACCTATAGCACATTCGCCAGAATTGAGTGCATTGGTGATATCTGTGTGGAGCATGAATAGGGGATCATAGGTTGAGTGATTAGATCTGAAACCGTGTGTTTCACCACGAAATAAGCTCAGTGAAGCTTAAGTCAAAAGTGTTAATCTTTAATTTATTGTTGTTCAGAATTTAGTCCATTCCCGGAAACCAATGAATATAATGGCTCTGGTGGCTGTACCAATAGCGTCTATTTGATTCGGTGTTCATCTCATTTACATAATATGAGTATGTATTTGAATAATTTTGTACAGGTAGGGATATTAAATTCATAATTAAAAATAATAAAACACTTTTGGTAACGCGGTTTGTGTTTGACTGATGTAATGACGTGAAAACGAATGCATTTTATGTTGTGTGCTGAAACTGAAACAAAATAAATAATATCGTGAAGCCAATCAAATTGAAAATAAGTACTAATGATCTATAGCTCTCACATTTGTGACTATTCAATTTAGTCCGGTTCGCGATATTATCACTTTTGTTGAGTTTCGGAACGAAACGTTAGATTCTCCAACGCGCATACGCACATTGTTTCAATAAATATGATTGAATTTGAACTTTGTGCAGCGGTAATAAAGTGCCAATTGACTCTTTGACGTTAGGATCACACCTACATTGCTTACACAACAGTGAGTGCTTGTAATTTAATTAGAACTTTATTGAATAGAAATAAAGTTCAAATTGACTCTACATTTTAGTTAGAAAACGTTTGTATAGGAAAAAGAAAGGGGTTTTCAGGGGTTCCCGGCAATTATTCGAATTTTTCTCGCCGTAAAACCATCCTTCGACATCAACGAACATTTAAAAAAAAGAATTGGCAAAATTGGTCCAGGCGTTATTGAGTTATGCACTCACCAACACATTTTGCCATTCATCTTTATATTATGAGATTTGGTGATGTCAATAGTTTATCGCGATGAATATTTTTGTAAAAATATATATCTACCCTCATTTAAACAATTGTAGAACAAAACAAGTGTGAGATTTATGAAGACGAAACTTAAAAAAAAAGAGATTTAGGTTGGATAAATATCTAAAATTATTAACTGATATTGAATTATTGCTTATCTCTTGATGAAACATGATTGTAAACTCATTTGAATTGAATACTTGGCGTAATGCTTTTGTGCATTTGTGGCTTATCCGCATAGACCAATGACTTTACATAGCCCCACAGAAAGTAGTCTAGCGGTGTTAAATCACAAGATCTTGGATTCCAATTCCCAGGTCCAAAACGTGAAACTAGGCGGTCACCAAACCTGTCTTTCAATAAATCGATTGTGGCACGAGCTGTGTAATATGTTGCGCCGTCTTGTTGAAACCACAGCTCCTAGACAGCATGGTTGTTCAATTCAGGAATGAAAAAGTTAGTAATCATGGCTCTATACCGATCACTATTGACTGTAACGTTCTGGCCACCATCGTTTTTGAAGAAGTACGGACCAATGATTACACCAGCCCAAAAGCGCACCAAACAGTTTTTCTGGATGTAACGGTGTTTTGACATACACTTGAGGATTATCTTCACTCCAAATGTGGCAGTTTTGTTTGTTGACGTAGCCATGCCAGAAGTGCGCTCCATGGCTAAACAACATTCGCTTATGAAAATCGGGAACAACGGCAATCTCGTTTTGGGCTCATTCGACGAATCTACGCCTTGCTTGATGATCGTTCGGCTTCAATTCTTGCACGAGTTGGATTTTGTAAGCACGCAAACCAAGATGCTTTCTCAAAATCTTCCATAAAGTGGATGGAGACAGATCCAATGCCTGTGCTTGATGGCGGATGGACTCATTCGGGTCTTCCTCAATGCCACGCTCTACGGTAGCAATAGCTTCTTCTGTACGCACCGTACGGCGTCTCTGGGGATGCGAGTTATCAATAAGAGTAAACGTGGTGCGAAAACGTTCCATGGTTAATCGAATTAACTGCTCTGATGGACGATTTTGTCGACGATAAAATGGACGTAGTGCGCGATACGTATTCCTCAGAGAACCATTATTTTCAAAATGAAATTGCACTATTTGCAAGCGTTTTTCAGACGTGAGTCTATTCATGAGGAATTGCCTAACCAAACTGAGAATAAATCACTTCTCAGCTGTTAAATCGGTCGCCATCTTCTACAGTAATGCCTACATAAAGTTATATACCTCTAAAAAAACACCCGTTACAAAGATAAAATTAATAAAATTGAGTTTTCAACATGTTTTGAACTCTCAGCTCATTATCAAGAGTGCTCAAATCATGTTAACAATTCAATTTTATTAATTTCTATGATACAAGTATTATTTGCTAATTTCGTGAAGCATCAAGCCAAGTGTTAAAGTTGAATTACTATTTGAAGTTAAATTAATTGAGTTGTATTTGATGTGTTTAATTATGGATGGAAATATATGTAATATAGTGCTATGTTTATATATAATCTCGAAGTGTCAGAAATAATTAGCTTTGTTAAGTGCCTTGCTTTTACTCGACTCTCTAATACTAACACTCACATTTGGTTCTTAAACAAGTTTGAAAGTACGGCTGGTCTTCCTGGAATCCAATCTGAAAAATTTATGATGATATTCAGTTTACAATATTAGAATGACGAGGAAAATAAACTTTTTGGATTTACATATATTTATCGAAATTGTGACGAACGTTTCACGATTACGATGAATTTATTAGACCGGACTACAGTGAGCGAGCGAATCATGTGACTGATTGTAGGTAATATGATTTTAGTCGTTTTGAACTTGAGCAGTGTTCGTTGATAAAAAACAGCGAATTTAACGACTATCACGGTCTTCATAGATAATATGGATTGCTCCAAGGATCCATACTTGGTCCTAGGCTTTTCACAATGTTCAAAAATTATATAATCGATGTCATAGATATTGAAGGTTTATTGTTCGCTGATAACTTCAAGATTTTTTACTATGTTTCCAGCATCGGTGACTGTGAACGCATTGCCAGAAACTTGCGTAATATTGTAAATTGGTGTGCTCTCAACCAACTAACTCTCAACATCTCCAAATGTCATGTTATGCTGTTCTCCACAAAATATAAGTTGATAAATTTCAACTATGAAATTGGTAATAATAATTTGGGAAGACCTAAAACATTTATTGACCTTGGCGTAACTTTCGATTCTCAACTAACTTTTGTGTCAGATATAAATGCCACACCTGATGGAAGTGCGAGACATATGTTTCGTTCTGCAAGGAACTCGTCACTACGTCCAATAACCGCTGCCAGGTGTGTAGATTTCAATATTTCTCTAACATTTATCCCTTGAAGGTATATCGTACACGTTCACATATCTAGCTCTATATACTCACATTGCTAAAGAATTTAGCAGTAGAGTATATGGTTTGATTATATGAACTGAAAACTTTGTAATTCACAATTTATTGACTACATATCATGACGCGTTTCGTCGTTACAAACGACTTCTTCAGATGCTTACAGAATGAATTTAACATTCAAACATAAATTTAACTTTAATTTAGCTTACAGAATATATAAACTTATTCTGTAAGCATCTGAAGAATTCGTTCGTAACGACAAAACGTGTCATGCTATGTAGGCAATAAAGTGTAAATCATAAGTTCAAGTGTTTGAATTTAAGTTTATATTCAATTATAATGGATTAACATCAAGTAAACGCCAACATTATTAAATACTTTGTATTATGCTTTCGTTTGATCTGAACTTAAATGCAGATCAAAAGTCTGGAATCCTGGTTTTAAGTTACATATTGATCAACTGGAGACTATTCAACGAAAATTCCTGACATATTTGAGCTTCAGAATTGATTGCATATATCCACCTATAGGTATACAACATGAAACACTTACAAGTCGACATAATGTGGACACACTCAGTACGCGAAGAAAATGCAATGCAATAATCTTGTTGCATAAAATAATTAAGAATTAAATGAAATGTCAAGAATTATTGCAAAAGCCTAGCTTTATCGTTCCAAGAGTTTCTTCCAGAAGCAAAGTCACGTTCTACCTTCCAGCAGCTAGAACGAATGTTCTAAAATTTTCTGCATTGCACACGATGTGTGAACAATGTAATATTTTAGGAACTAAGGTGGATATTTTCAACTGTTTTGTTACTGATATTGAGGCAAGTTTCCTTGATATGCATAATCTCTGATAGAATAATCCTTTATGTGTATTCACGTACAGGATTCATATTCACGCATATATGTACTTGTATATGTGTTAATATGTGAATATGTCTATCAACTTTAAAATTTGAAAGTACAAAATTGAAAGTTTTGAACTTTTGTACCACCAATTTTGTTTTTATTATCTATTGTCTTTCCTGTTTTGTAATTAGAACATGTCCTGTGAAACATTGCATGTTAAATAAATAAATACAGAATATTTGGTTCAACTAGGTCAGTTGTGGACATAACTCCTTATAATATAGAACCGCTGTAAACACAGCTTTTGTACTACCAATTTTGTTTTTAGTATCTATTGTCTTTCCTGTTTTGCAATTTGAACATGTCCTGTAGAAAATGTTCCTGTTTTGTTATTAAAACAGTGCATGTTAAATAAATAAATACAGAATATTTGGTTCAACTAGGTCAGTTGTGGACATAACTTCTTATAATATAGAACCGCTCTAAACACAGCTTGGAAAGTTTGGTTGAAATTAGAGATCAAAAAGGGTGATCTAACGCATCATCGACATAGTATTGAATTTGGTTATTTGGAAGGCATGTACAGGAAAGAAATCAAATCATTTGACACAAGGGACAACTTGAGAACATACTTAGCCTAACGAATAAGAAAGATCTCTTATTCTCGAGTCTCCTTCATATTCAATTAATAATGAACCTAAAACTTAATTTCAATTTCATCCCCGTTTACATGATTTAACCGAAATTCATTTCGTTCACGACGAAACTACTTTTCAGGAAAAAGTTCTAAAATATTGACTGACTAGATATAAAAGAAACGATTTGAAATTACTCATCGTTAAACATAACTAGTTTAAAACACAATTGAATCATTAGATAATCAAAATATAACAGAAATTTACAAAAAGATATATGTGTCAATTTAGTCAGAAAAACACATATTTATCATAATAGTTGAGAAATGAATATTATCAAGAATTTAAGAAATAAAATGAACAATAATTAATTATAAATGAATGTGATTATATTGGTGAACTTGAACCTTCTCACTTCGGAAATATTTGAAGCTCTCAAATGTGACTAAACTCATAAATAATGTATTTATTCAGCAGAAATGTTACATCATAGTACAAAATATAGTAATAACAAGTTAATTAAAGAAATTAAAATAATGAAAAGTAAAATACTGTGTGTTTGTTCAATGTTCAATTGAATTAGAGTGACTTTAAACTGTATTGCATTTGGTCAAGATGAACGTTTTCAAAAGTCATTTAAATACTTTCAAACTTTCACACTGTTTTTTATGTGCAGGAAGATCATTAAATTCAATTAAACCTTTATAAAAAATAGATTTTAGCTTTTGTGTAGTGTTACATTTTCCAAGGATGAAGTCTGTTTTGAATATCGTATTATAAGTATGTACATCTTTAAATAATCGAACTCTATCACTAATGTAGGTTGGTAACATACTTCTTTTCAGTTTGAAAATGAACACTTGTACATCAATTAAAACTCTTTGGCTAACAGATAACATATTCAACACATTACGCATGAATTTGACAGGTGTATATCTATTACATTTTAATATAAATCTCGTAGCCTCTATCTTGTCTTTTTTCTAATCGACTTATTTGAAACTGAGGACAATTAAACCATAAGGAACAACAGAATTGTAAATCAGGAAGTGCAATGGCTTTATAGAGTGACAACTTTGTACTCATAGACAAAGATTTGCCGATTGATAAGAATCGTACTTTTTTCAAAATTTTCTCGTTAATAATCTGCGTGTGCGTGAAAATTTAAATTCGTATCCAAAATTGTACCCAAGTATTTGATATGTTTATCGTGAACAATGGCTTCTCCTTTCACAGCAATATATATATTATCAACCTGCACATTTATATATATATTATCAACCTGCACATTTATCATAAACATAATTCATAAAAATCTAAT
Source organism: Henosepilachna vigintioctopunctata (assembly GCA_030704895.1). NCBI lineage: Eukaryota > Metazoa > Arthropoda > Insecta > Coleoptera > Coccinellidae > Henosepilachna > Henosepilachna vigintioctopunctata. The sequence continues at coordinate 652,369 of JARQZJ010000043.1, forward strand.
TGAATCTTGACTATATATTTTTGAAGAATAAAATTAATATCATTAAATTGTGATGAATAATTCGGCACATATGGTACACATTCCTCCAAAAATCTACAAAATAAATTTCCCGATGCGCCCTATTACTTCATATAACGATGCACCAACATACTAAATTTGCAAAATCTCTGTAGCCTCCTAAATGAAATCATTAACCTTGATATGCCACTGAAAACTTTGCTAACGATTATAACGGAGAAACTACAATTGAAACATCATTGAATGCAGCTGAAGAGAATCATAAAGAGAAGGGAAATATAAACTTCAATAGAACTATGGTTAGATCAGGGTGATGTCAAATTCAACAACAAATTTCATCTCAACTTGGTGGTCTACGGATGAGTTCACCTCTATCGTTCCTTTCAAAAGAGGTTTTCATGAATCATTTTGAATTGAAAATTTTTTCTCAGAGTAGGTTGGATAATAATGTTTTCTTTCTGAAATCATGTGTAGAACGATGTTCTTTGTATTTGGACAGGTACGGATAGAGAATTTGCATGAATTTTTACAATTTTCAAACACTGTTAATAGATGTGTTGAGTTTTCGTTAGCAACCGAAAATGCAACACTTAATTATTGTTTTATATATTCAGAACTGTTTCGAATAATTTTTCATTTAGCATATATAGAAAACCTACGCATACAGATACTCTTATCAGTTCCTGCAGCCCCTATTCTTACAAAATGTAACTCGGTTACTACATCCTATACTTTCATCCACCGTACACTTTGAATTCCACACAAAGTCTCAATTAATGAATAATTAGCCAAAATACATGTTATTCAGAATCGATGATTGTCCAATCAATAATGAGAAAGCGTCACACACTAATGAAATTGATTTTTCCAATTAGGAATATAGAAGGCAATAATGAAAAAAATTCCATAGTTTCAATAACATATCTAATCTCATTGATAAAATTGATATCTCTATTAAGAAAGCACAATATTAAAACCATTAGCACGAACAGAAAATTTAAGGTTTATTCTCAGGGGAAATTCATTTTTGAATAAATCAATATAATTTAGTGAAACTGAATCAAGTGCTTCTTATTAAACATATTAACGTTTCATTCAAGGTGCGACAAATATTCAATCAACTCTCTAATTTTTTATTTGAAGAATTCGTTCAAAATGAGAGTCCGACATACTAACTGAGCGAATCATCATTCCCGAAAACGAATTTTTTGAAGAACGAATATCGTTCGTCAAATATCGATCGACAGACGCCCACCCTTACAACACACTGCATTTACTGTTCTCCTCGTGAGCCAAACTATGAAAAACTAGCTGAAAAACGTTGGTGTTTTTTTTTTTTGAAAGTTCGCTAAATTTGAGCTTTATATATATATCGTTTATTATATTGGAATAACAACTTAAGTTGGGTGCAATATAAAAACCATAAATCTATATAACGATAAACCTGTATGATATCAAGTTGATTGGATTCAAGAAATGCACTCATTTTCACTAAAAATAATTATTAAAAAGCAACGTAATTAATCCATTACAAAATATCCGACATTCTTCAATCGAAACTTGAAATAGTTTCGAAAATGTTTGATTTTCAACAATTTCTATTCATTAAAGCATAATTTGAAAACATTTAATGTTCTAAATTCAATGGACGATGAATCAACTCAGTGATAGTTCATATTTAAATGAGAGGTAATAATAATATTTATTTACATAAACAAAATACAATTTGTTCATGAAAAAAGGTAGGAGTTTGCATTGCATTCTTCTGCTTCACCTGATATGATCTCAAGAAAACAACTGTAACCTGCCAACCAACATTACAAACAAAACAATCAGAACATAATATTAAATATAAAAGAAATAATGACAAGAAAATTACAATAATCATAGGTTCCTAAATAATATATTTCAAAAATGATAACCGCAATGAAGAAAACAAAACAGAAAACTCAGTGAAAGAAACCATCTCAAAGTACAACCTAATCAAGGTTTGCAAAATAATGTTTCTCACATTTCGTTTGAACGTGATAACGTTGAAACCAGCATTCAATAGGTAGAAACTTGTTCAATTTCTGGAGCACAATAATCAAAACAGCCGTCAAATTTGATGCGGTGCCTGGGAGTATCATAGTGCCCCCTGAACCTCGTCTTCACATCATGCACGCACTGCCCTATTTCTATTCGATCGAAAAGATATTCTGGACATTTATTGAGAAATAGTTTATAGAGAAATGTTATGTATGAGTACTCCTCCCTCTGTGATACACTCATTTCACCAAGCCTCTCTCTGTATGGTGTTATGTGATGTCTGAAAGGAACGTTGCATACAAAACGAATGCACATATTATGAATTCTCTTCAAATAATCCTTTTAAATTAGTTCGCGTAAGGAGAAAGTAATATAGAGGGAGACAATAATCGATAATGGGATATATTAAAGACCTCACGAGTTGCAGCTTGGTAGACACGTCTAATTCATATTTGTACTTATGCAGTCCCTTCAACTTTATCACAGAGCTCGTTTCACAGAAAGTAGATGTTGCCCAAAAGAAAGCTCATCATTCAACCACAAGCCAGGATCTCTTGCCGTCCTCTCCCATTGCAGATCTTTCCCATTCATACTAACACACATATAATGAAGATCAATTCTCTCAAGATTATATTTGCTTCCAATAAGAAGAACTTTAGTCTTGTTGGCGTTCAACTTGAGATCGCTTTTTGTGCACCACCTCTGCAGCCTCTGCAGATCGAGATTAATATCAGTGATAGTATCCGCCAACCCATTAGGAACACATCCTGCGTTCAACTGAACATCGTCCGCATACATATGCACTGTTGCTCTAGAAAATATCTCTGGCGGATCAGATGTATACCAGTAAAGGTCCCAAAACACTTCCCTGAAGCACCCCAGACCTTGTTTGAACAATACCAGACGTCACATTTCCCACTTTACACACTGCTCGCGTTCAGATATATAGTTTCTGAACCAATCCAATTCAGTATCCCCCAAGCCTTCTTAGTTTCAAAAGTTATCAGCTCATCATGTACTAGATCAAAAGCCTGGCTCTGGTCCAATAGCACGAGAACGATGACTTGCCCTCTATCCATTGCACAGTCAATGTCAGAAATGACTTTAGAAGAGCCGTAAAAGTGGAATGAGATGATAATAGATAGAAGATTCTTACATTGGTCCAAATATTCAACTAGTTCCTACCAGTTTCTCAAATATCTTCGAAATGATGGACAAGTTGATGGGCCTAAGGTCAGAGTAAGAATACGGACTGTTGCACTTTGGCAACGCCGTATTGACCGCTATCTTCCACTGTTTGGGGTACACTCCATTCAACAGAGAATGATTATACAAATGACATAAAACGTCAATACAGATCATTCTGATCATTTTGTGACTTATGCCATCCATTCTAGATGCGTTAGAGTGAATAGAACTTATTTTTTTATAGACATCTGCAGCATCTATTGGAGTGAATTTGAACTGTCTGGTCGGGCGAGCTTGTGGAACGTAAAGAAATCTACTGTCCCCTGATCAATTGTGGGCACACCTACCTTGTATCTAAAAAATTGATTCATTTCAGTAGGATCTGACAGCTCAACAGGAAGATCAATATCTATTCGTTTTGATATTCCAAGTCTCCTAAGACCGGCCCAGAAATTTTTAGTTGGACCTAATAAGATATACTTGTCTAAAAATCACTAACCTTCATAGTTAGTGATTTTTAGACAAATATATCTTATTACCTCTCATTTAATGTTCTGTTGTACCTTGATCCCTCAAGCTTTGATAAGGAAATATTCAGGCAAGGTTCTTGCAAATTTGACAGGATTTCTTCAATCTCAAACTCAGAATCCATAGCAATCGATATAAAAAAGGATATTCAAATTTCATTAAATTTTTTTACTGATTTTGTTGACACGTTATGGTCAAACGTTTGCACAATTATTTGATAAGAATGTGTGGATACAAAAAACTGATTATATAAACAATAGGAAGTGTTTGTCGTCACGTAAATTTTCATGACTTTTGAGAAATATTTCGCTAAACTATGCTAAATGTACAAAAGTGTTTTCGATGGCACATTCATTTTGGAATGGTTTACCTGCAGAAATTCAAGAGGAATTACCCATTTTTATCGGTTATTGAATAGAGTTTCAAAACAAACTTTCACCAAGAATGACAATACTATTCATAAATTCAATGGATGATGAATCAACTCTGTGATAGTTAATAATCAAATGAGAGATAATAATAAATACTTGTCTGAAAATCACTGAAAGTGGTCGAAGAAAGAATTGTTCAGTCTGTGATTTTTAGACAAGTATTTTTTATTACCTCTCATTTGAATACAATTCATATCTACCTAATTTTCAAGAAAAAGAATTTGTTTTTAAGAAGTTTTGAATATCATCTTTATTATAGCATAATTTCCAGAATTCTTTCTCAACTTTATAGTCCTTATCCTCTCTTTTTCTATTTCACCTGAATCATTATTTCAGTTTCATTCATTACTATTGTAGCACATTGTAGACCGTAGTTTCATTAATGCCTTTGAGTTTATACCTAGGATATTAATGTGATCACCCGACTTCTTTTGACAAAATGAAATTTATTCTATAGTGCTCACTTACGAAAATTCTAACATCTCATTTGCATGTAAGGAAACATTTTATAAGCGGTACCTACGTTATGAATACAAATTGTCCTTTGATGAGTCTCTGGTTATATCATAAATCACTTGCTAATTAGGTATATTCCGCTTTCTGAAGTCGCCGAATTCTTATTCTTAATTGGCCACGTCCTTAGTATATTACACATCACTCTGAAGTTTCTTTGCGAACATCCAGCAGCAAATGATCATTGCCTGCAGTTCAAAGGCAGAGATACCTTCGTTCCACCTAGCGATGTAACCTCTACCAATGCCAGAAAAGCTTTGCATACTAATGAGTCCTCCTCTTTCATTTGCATGGAAGTTAACATATATATTTTTTGCAACGAGAACGTATTTATGTACGTATTCACATGCAAATTATATAATTTACATGCGCTAAATAAGCAAAACATAACCGTTAGCTTCCGCTTCAATAACATTTTCAGCGATGGCGATAATGTTCCTATCATTTGCGCCCGTATGTTTTTTAATTATTAGTTTTTTTGCTATTATAATTTCAAGAAGAATTATTTTTCTAGATGGAGCAAAAGGATCTGTACATTTAACGAATATTCATTTCATTCAATTTGAAGAAACAGCTTTTCAGTTTTTTTGGACGGAAAAAATTTTTTGAATGAAGATTCTAGAAGAAAATGAAAACATATTTTGCAAGAATGAGAAAATTTCTATTAATAGTTGGAAGCAGTATTATCCCACATTCATATTATACAATACAGTGACTTAATTACACTCGAAAGTAGCGCTCAAAACTGTATCAAAATAATTGATTTGTTTCGGTTTAAAGTTATTTAGCAAGTACTCATACTTCTTCTCGTTCATTTTAGTTCTGATTATCGAGTTTCTTCTCTAATATCCTGTACAGCAAAATAAGCATTAACAGCCTAATACTGAAGATAGAATTATATTGCAAAGTCGTATGCAAGACAGTTACTGTTTTGTGCTGTAAGGCACTCTTCAGTTGCGTCTCGTCCAACAAACGAAAGGCAGAGACTTCAATTCTCAAGAACCCTGTTATGAATCAGATGAAAGAAATATATTGCAAAGTCGTATGCAAGACAGTTACTGTTTTGTCTCGTAAACATACGGGTTAAAAATGAATGTAGGCACCGTTTTCAATATTCTCCAACATATATCCCTTGAAGGATAACGGAGACATCACATTGTTCATGTTTCACATATCCAGTTCTGCTATAATATTCCTCTGAATGATTCGTGGAAAAAGGATCGAAATAAAATTATAGTCAACTTATGAATTGAATATTTACAAGTGCAATGATATGAGCACAATAATTATAAAATTAATTGTCTTGTAGTCTTAACCCCTCGATGGCAATCTCTATAAGTTAAAACCTAGCGTTTCTACTACCGCAATCTAGATGGCATTAGTTCATCAAATTAGACAAAATTGTTCGTAAATTAGTGTTTTAAAATGTAGTATCGGAATTGATAAGGAAGTGTGAAACTTTCAATGTTAGATGTATTCATGTTTTTTCCATTGATTCCTAAGATTTGTGATGTATAATAATAATCTATGCATTATATGTGCATATGGCGTTGCCATGTAATTCTGTCTTCTGATTCATTGTTTTGAGAATCGACGTCGATGCCTTCGTTTGTTGGACGAGACGCAACTGAAGAATGCCTAGTAGACTAAACAGTTGCTGTCCTGCGTTTCTAAAAAATAAAGGCACCGATTTCAATATCCTCCAACATTTTTTATCTTTCAAAAGTTAATGTTTCACGTTTTACATTGCCAGTTTTGCTGAAATATTCAACATTTTTCAATTTCTATATAGTATTATAATTGACTGAAAATTTTACCATAAAATATTTAATAGTGTTGGCGTTTACTTGATGTAAATCCATTAAAATTGAATATAAACTTAAATTCAAACACTTGAACTTATGATTTACACTTTATTGACTACATAGCATGACGCGTTTCGTCGTTACAAACGACTTCTTCAGATGCTTACAGAATAATTCTGTATTATTCTGTATTCTGTATATTCTGCGTGTGTATATTCAAGTGTTTAAATTTAAGTTTATATTCAATTTAACATAAAAATTGGTGAATATATATAAGACATTAAAGGAGTTTATCCATTTCAATGGAGAAAGAATTCCCTATGCTTTTCTTGCTTTTATCATGCTTTTTTTGAATGATGCCAATTGATTAACCGTTCAGTGGAGATCTTTTTAACAACTATTGTGAATTTTTAGTTCACTTCTCCAGAAGTATTGTGGTTTACTAGTCAAGAATTCAGGGTATGTTGTCAACTATTGAAAACTTCCCAACAAACATAGACAGTTGTCCAGTACATCCAAAACTAATTTCAACTTTTCGCTTCTGTAGGTGAACAAGTTTTTCAGCTGGACAGGTAAAATACGCAGTATTGGTTCCACACGGGGATAAATAATATTGAAAATGCGAGGTCAGGCCAACTTCACTCGAGCTCCGGATCGAGGCAGTGAAAACTTAAAATGACATTACAGCAAATCCCATCCTGAGAACCTCTTAACATGAGAGGCACGAACAAGCTCGTGTGGTCTTTCGATTCCATGTTCTTTCGTCGCTTGTACGTTCCCGTTTCGGGACTTTCAACGGAAGATGAAACATAACACGCCACTAATTTTCCTTTTGTTATTCACAGTACACTTTTCCTTCATTATAGTGGGAGTGATTGAGAAGAGGATAAGAAATTTCAATTAATTCATTATTTCAATTTGGAGACAAACTTTTTGAGTCTATAATAATTAAAGTTTTGAATCGATGAAGTCGCTACAAAAATATGTTTTCTCGATAACAAAATCATGTAGGTATTCTATATGGTTCATTAAGGAGAATGAAGATTTTTATACTCGCATCATAAGACGTGAGTTATCTTATGATCAGGTTCGGAATTTTATATATTAAATTATATATATTAGTTCAGGCACCAGAGGGAGTTGAGTATGCGAAATATGAAGATCGGCAACTAAGCTCAAGTTCGTTATTCTAAGACCTCAGATAACAAGACACCACATGTTCCCAGCACCTGTGCTGGTGCGTTTTCTTGTTATTGGCCCCGTTCTTCCCTCGAGCACGTTGAGGCGTGCAATGTGCAATCTCCTTTGCAATGTTTCCTAGGTTGAGAAGACAATGAAAACGTCCTGTTGTATATCAAATATGTATCAGAACAGAAACAAAGTACATGAAAACAGTATATACAATTATTGTAGGTTGTAGAGACACAGCTTTTTTCAACAAGCATTCATATCTTCTAATTAACGTGGATTTGAAACCAGAGTTGTAGTATCTTATCAGTTATTCTTTTATTCTGAACAGGTACCTTTTCGACCAGAAGGATTTCACATGAAATATCCAAAATTGAAACTACCTGTAGAAACTGAAAATAATCACTAATACGCTATAAACACGCGTAAAGATGTATTTATTAGTTTGGCATTCTTCAAAAATGATATCGTTGATGTTATGACGCTTGTTAATCGAATTCAATTAGAAAATTTCAAAACATTTTGCTGAGGCATTCTTCCAAAGAATTAATAATATTTTCTTGCAGTGAGGCATTGAAACCAAAGAATATATATAATATATATCTTATAGTAGAATATAAATATATATATATATATATATATATATATATATATATATATATATATATATATATATATATATATATATATATATATATATATATATATATATATATATATATATATATATATATATATATATATATATTGTGTTTGAGAAATTGGAGTGAAATTCACCTTGTAAAGTAGACGATATTGTGATTTCGAATCACAAAAAAATCCAACAAATAGCAGAGTTACATCTCGATAGGTTTGATCCAACAAATTGATTCATGTTGTATCGAGTAATTGACTTCAACTCGAATCATTGACAAGCCGATTCGAAGATATTTTATCACATATTTCAATTCTGCAAAAGAAAAGGTCGTCTAGGTTGTTGAGTGTTTGCGAGCGACTAACAGATTGTGCTTGATTAAGGTTAAGGTTAGAAGCTGCATCGTTGGCTTCTGCACAAAAAGGTCTAGTACATTTAGGAAACCTACACCTAAGTTTCGAAAAATTGGGAGAATTAGAAACATGATAGCTTTTTTCTTTCAAAGTAACACAAGTTGATCCAGAATATATACGAACATGCCACAGCAACCATCAAAAGGGATAAATACTCAGAAAAATTGCCAATAATGAGAGGCGTCAGACTGGGAGACCCATTTTCACCAAAACTGTTCTCAGCTGTTTTGGAGTGTATGCTCCAGAAGCTGGACTGGAGCAAGAAAGGAATCAAGATAAATGGCCGATACCTTAGCCACATGAGGTTCGCTGACGATATAGTCCTGTTCTCCCACGATGCTACCGATCTTCAGAAGCACATGAATAAACTGAATATCGCGAGCAAGGAAGTAGGTCTGGAAATAAACACCGCAAAAACAAGGATGATGCTGAACCCTTTCTGCACCAGAGAACAAAAGGAGGTGGACGAATCCTCATTAGAAATAGCAGCGTCTTACACATATCTGCGTCAGATTGTCATGGGAGACAGTGATTTTACACAGGACATCATGGAAAGAACCTAAACAGCTTGGGATATAGTTTGCCGACTGAAACACATCTTCAAATCATGTATGCCATTATCCTTAAAGAGCAAAGTGTTTAAACCAATGCGTATTATCAGCGATGACCTACGCCAGCGAAACTTTGACCCTGAAATCTCCTCACATCCAGAAGCTTCGAACAACCCAGCGGAGTATAGAGCGATACATGATGGGCCTAACCATACGAGATAGAATACACTGCAGCTGGATAAGAAGTCAAACAAAGGTGAAGGATGTAGTGAAGTGTGTAAAAAGGTCAAAGTTTAGATGAGTAGGCCATCTAGCTCGAACAAAAGAAGAGCATTGGTCAGCTGTGGTTGGTGATTGGTACCCCAGAGACAGGCTAAGACCAAGAAAGCGCCCTCACGATCGATGGGATGAGGAGCTTGTGGTTTGGCTGGGCATTGCCTGGAAGAGAAAGACTACCGATAGGGAATCTTGGCAAAAACACGGGGAGGCCTTCGTTCTGCAGTGGACGGTCAGAAGTTGATGATATATATATATATATATATATATATATATATATATATATATATATATATATATAATATATATACATATACATATATATATATATATATATATATATATATATATATATATATATATATATATATATATATATATATATATATATATATATATATATATATATATATATATATATATATATATATATATATATATATATATATATATATATATATATATATATATATATATATATATATATATATATATATATATATATATATTTTATTTTATATATATATATATATATATATATATATATATATATATATATATATATATATAAGTACTATTTATCAGAGCACAAGGACATTATTTCGAGAAATTTTCCGAGTTTATTTCACGAATATCATAGCAGAGCTGGCTATGTGATCATGTACGTGTGATGCCTCCACTATCCTCTAAGGGCTAACCTGTTAGAAAATATTGAAATCGATGCCTACACTCGATGGAAGCACAAGACAGTTTCATGCTACAACCAACTCATCCGTTAGGCCATGTCCGCAATAATATATATATATATATATATATATATATATATATATATATATATATATATATATATATATATATATATATATATATATATATATATATATATATATATATATATATATATATATATATTTATATATATATATATATATATATATATATATATATATTTATATATATATTTATATATTTTTACACTTTTCTGACACACTCCATTGCTTGATAATGCCTCAGTAGACCGAAATCTTTGACATGTGTTTCATGAGATTTTTGGAAAAACGGACATTATATTCTAATAATACTTAACCATGTCTTAAGTGTGGAAAGTAAATTGATTTACAGATTTCTTCATTCAACACAATTTTTTTTTCCAACTCAGGCCCTGTAAGCGAATTAATGAAGTCTGGTGTTAAATCGTGATATAATTTCAAAATACTGTTCACGTTGTTAAATATTTAGAGAACACTAAGCATTTTATTAGTCCCTCTAAGATCTATGAACTGAATAGGTTTCATTCTAGTTCTAGGAACAAGGTAGATTTATAACGGTTTATGTTAGGAAAAATGTGTTTGCCTTGGAATATTAAATATTTGAAAATTAATTTATTATTCCCCCGCTTGCGAAGTATTCATTTTCTGAAGGAAATCCCAGAAAGAATTTGCATCTCGAGCGGCATGCTGCATTTTCTGGAAAGAAAATTGCCACATTTTTTATATTCAAAATAGCCTTTCCGACGAAAGAGTGAAGATTAAGAGTTTACCAATTTGAATTTGTCGTAGTTTGTTTGTGACACATCTTGAATTTTATTAAAAGTCACCTTGTTTTGGAATTCCTCATAAATTTTATGTACGAATGTGAGAACAGAACATTTTGAACGAAACGTTTAAATGTTGAGAAATATTACAGGACCGGTTATTGATGAAATTTTGAGTAACTGATAGTATGAAAAAATTAAGAAAATAATTCATATCAAACATACAATTCTGATGAAACCATATATGGAATGAGATAGATTTGCTTCAAAATAACACCGTGCATATAAAAATAATACGTATTAGTATGCAGATTTGGTTAGTAATGATGATAATAATGATAATAATAATAATAATAATAACAATAATAATAATAATAATAATTATAATAATAATGATAATACAATGAAAAGAATAAGTTACTTGTTATCAATAGGTATAATACCCCATTAGAGAAAATAATGACATAATAGAAACTGAGTTTTGACAAAGTTGTAATATAACAACGAAACGTCAACAAAAATAAACTTTTTCATATCAAAAAAACCTGTTATTGCTAAAAACTTTCGAAATAATATATATATATATATATATATATATATATATATATATATATATATATATATATGTTCATACCGCTCCCAAAATCTACTCGTTACCAGATTTATATTTTTAGTGCGGAAGTGAGGCAAGAGGGGAAGGCAGTTGGTAGTTACCAACTGTGTCGAACTGTCAATGGCTAGTTTGTCTCTTAGGTTATCGCTCATCCAAACAACGAAGGTTTTGTTTGAATATTATGGAATTTGTAAATTGTATGGTCGAAATATTGATAATGATATTGTATATTGTGAATATATTTCGTTATAAATATTTGTCGAGGTGTTAAGATCTATTAAATCTGGATGTAATAACCACTAGATGAATAGTAATCTGCTACTTCATGAAATGAATTTCTGAACTAAAGTAGTGATTAAAATATTTCATTGAATTTACGATATTTCAGGATACACAATTAAGAGCTTATATGGAATTGAATATGCTACTATTGAGTAAATATTTCAGAATCCTCTAGGTTAAAATTCTTCGGCTTAAGAATATTGTATTGTGCTACATTTTGCCATGGAGTTAATTCATAGATGCAAGATGCCTCATAATTGTCTATAATATAGTTATCATACTTCGACTAGAAGAGAAAAACAATATATATTTTAAAAAATAAATTAAGTATCAAGACAGAGAGAATAGTGATAAAAGATAAAATTTGTTGAAAAGGTTTGTATTTATATAGTTTGTTTTTATGTTACCAGAAATATTCATTGTAGTTTAAATTGGCTTACTACATAATTTCCATTTGATAAATTGACTACACACTATCCCAGATAATCGAATACTAGAGTACTTATATGAAAAATAAATTGAAGTGCTTTAAAATATATTATTGGTTCCAAGCAGTTTCACACATGATACAAAATACTATATTGCAAATTGAATACCATTATGTTGTTAACCCTTCAGCAAAGAGTAGTAGTACTCATTATCTCATTTGTTTTGTGGTAATTCATTGTTCAAGGTCATATAGAAAGAATGCATTGTTTTAAAACACATCTACAGTAGTTTCTACATCTAGCTATATAGCAAATGAATTGAATGTTCAGAGCTAAAGCGTCTATTTCTATGTTTGATATGGTCAATAAGAGTATTCGATAGAATAGTACTGATTATAATAGGTGTTTTGTAGAATTACTTGACAGAATATTGTGATGAAACATGCAATGTTCAACATTAAGTCAGGTTCAATATACACACAACAGTTGTTTTCATTATTTCATTCATTTTGTGGTAACTAATTGTTCTAGGTCATATAGAAAGAATGCACTGAAGAAAACACATCTATATTTGTTTATACATCTAGGTATATAGCAGCTGAATTGAATGTACAGAGCTAAATCTGCTATTTGTATGTTTAATATCATCAATAAGTGTATTTGATAGAATACTACTTATTATTATAGGTGTTTTGTAGAAATACTTGCCAGAATAATGAATGGAACATGCAATGTTCAACACTAAGTCAGTATCAATATACTACACAATTGAGATTGAACTTTTACTTACCTCTTGGTGAAACATGATTGAATAAAAATTTAAATCAAACTGTTGGCTTTATGCATCATAAATTTGTGAAACATTAAGCCAAGAGTTTGATTTGAATTCTTACTACACAATTCATTATTCAAAAAATTGTGTTAGTTAGTTACGAGCTTCATTATAAAAAATTTAATCTCAATTTAGTATAAGCAATTTAACAATGAAATATCCAAAACACAATACTTCGATCATAAAGATGAAAAGATGTTAGAACAATTCTTGCTGAATTGAAAATTCAATACAGTAGTGAGAGATAATTCAAAACAGTAGTAAAATATTGTTATTGAGACTAGTAGAATAGATACATGATAACTGAAGGGAATGATAATTGTATATTATAAGGAAAAAGAACAAGAAAACTTCAATTCATTGATGTTGCATTATGTATTTTCTTGAAAATTAAGGCAGACTTAAATAAGCAGATATGACCTGAGTAAAAGTTGAAAATGTTTTCTATAGAACATAAAATTCAGTGAAATATATATCAATGGGTGAAATATTTATGTTCTATTGATGTATTTTATATATTTATTCGTTTAGAAAATGGAATACCAACAATAGCATTCACACATTGAAAAATAAAGAAATGATAATGTATATATAACTAATACTTCACACATGCATATATAATTGATCTCTAACTAAATCAATGATGAATACTTAAATAAGCATTTGTGACCTGAGTGAAAGTTGGAAATGTTAACATAATCCATCATAAAATTCAGCGATATATACCCATTGGGTGAAATATTTAAGTTCTATTGATGTATCTTATATATTTATTCGTTTAAAAAATGTAATACCGACAATTATGAAACCAACAATAGAATTTACATTGAAAATTAAAGAAATGATAAAGCATTTATAACTAACACATCTTACATTGCATATATAATTATGCTCTAACTAAATCAATGATCAATATATATTATATCCATATATATTATTTCCAATATTTAATACAATAAAAAATGATAAATTTTTCAATTATATTCAAAACTGAGTTGATAACTGCAACCACCTTATATTATTGCATTGAGATGATAAGTGTAGCTAAATGACTGAGTTAGTGTTGAAATTTATCATTATTCATGTCTTTTCTCTATACCCTTGTTCTGTATACCTTGTATCCTGTATATATTTTTTCATGAAAATGTTGGAAAAAAATTCAGCACAAATATCGTTCGGGTAAAACGAAATGATTGCATTTTAATATTTTAGATGAAAATATATATAATGTATAATTAATATATAATTATGTATAATTAACGTATTTGAACAACAATTCCGAAAATTTTTATGTGTTCTCCTGGGTCTAAACTAAAACAGCAAGTTCATGTTATCATACCAACATCCCAAGAAGTTGTATAAATGATTTTCTAAAACTTACACCTGACAATAATTTTCTGCCAAGCCACTTAATGCTAGATAAGTAGCTAGATCGTAAGATATGTCATAAGATGAAATAAATTGAATAGAGCTCAATTGAAGTTGAGAATTTCCTTGAAATTGAGCTCAATTTCAAGAAAAAACTCAATTAGCACTTCATAATACATTTTCACTTATATTGAATAACTTACAGCAAACAAACAAACCAAATAAAGGAGTGAACTTGTTGGTGATTTTTAAATGAAATAAAACATGATAAGAAAACTTCATGTTCATTCGCAATTAATTCAGTATTTTTTGAAATGCAATTGATAACTGCAACAATTCGAAAACGAAAGCTTGACAATGAAACAATTGGGTTCACAAAATCAGCTTCAGTCAACAATTTATATCGTAGGGAGGAAGAAGCTGCAAGAAAACCTCCTTGGGGTTTTGAACCATTGTTACAAGTCTTAAAATTTAGTGATTTTGGTTAGCTGACTGACCTTTTTTGTCTCAAATCCAAATACAATATTTATTGCATGTTCAGAAATATAAGTGCGAGGTAAAAAATTTCCTCTGTTGTTAGAGTCAATTCTGATTTTTATTCCACATTTCTCCTAATGAGATCATTTCTTTTTTTCTTACTATGTAGTGAGACGAAAAAGCTCAACTTGACTATCACAGGATCGGAGGAACATTCAATGTAGTAATGAACAAAACTTCTAAAAGATATTCAGTCTTCACTATTGATTGTGAAGAAATATAGAACCTTATAATTTGAGTAGAAAGAATGAGTCGTACTAATGCAAACACAGTTAACATTATTTCGAATCATGTCGCAAAATTCCAAAAGAAAAATTGATTTAAGTAAATTTTAAAGTTTATAATCGTTAAAATCTGTCAATGAAAGTCCAACTAAAGTACATTTATGTTTGAAGATAAATATATTATATATAAATGTATAATGTATGTGAAGTAATGATACTTCTAGAGAAAAGGAAGTTAAAATTCCTGGTGACTCATTTATACTTTGCTTACAAAATTACCCAGCATGAAGAAGTAAATAAATATAAAATAAATATGTATAAAATAAATCAATCGTGAGGTGTTATTTTTTACACATTTCGAGCATATAATGCAATATATAATAACTACCTAATACTTTAGAAAAATTTCGAACCATTTTATAGAAAAGGTTCGAAAATGAACAGCTATGAAAAACCAAATTTGTTTTCAACCCTTAAAAACTAAAAATGGACGTTAGCCACCAAATTTGAACAGACAATGAAGCTCCAGGTGCCAATAAGATTGTGTTAAGATTTTTGATGTGGAACATGTTCAGGTAATCAGGTTCTTGGTGTAGGTATCATCTGCAATCAAAAAAATATGTATATGAAAAATAATCGAAGAGGACACTAATACCATAACAATTACAATCAGTATTATGATTTTATGTAGGTTATAATGCTATTCCTGTATTAAGTCCAACTAGTAGTAAATTTTTAAATTACATAATTTTTCCACAAAACTACTCGAGATTGCTTCAATAATTGAATTAGAGTACTTCAGTTATTAAATTATCTGGCTGTCGTTCGAAAGTCAAACCTGATGAAGTTATAAAATCATCAAAATTTTCAGAAATTCCTTGCGCATTTCTTTCATCGAGCAAATTTATAGGAGCGAATATATTTCACCAATATTTTTGCAATAGTCTTTTTGCATCTGTTATTTTGGATCTCTATACCATGACCAATGATCTATGTGTCCTACAATCTAACGACTAATTAATTTTTTTAGTCACGAATATTCCAAATCCAGGGGCATATTTCTTTTGTTTTTCTTTTTCTTTTGTTTTTTTGTAACTTATTAACATCATTTCATTCATGATCTGTGTCAAGAATTCCCTTGTTATTATTTGCCATTTTATTGTTGATATATTGGCATCAAGAGAATGAAAATATTTTCATCCGTCATTTTTTCTCAATTTTTTTTATGAATTTTCTCGGTTTTTGCATCTGAACAAAATTCATCGTGATCCACAAGAACAGAAACACAAGCATTTATATTTCAACAGTAAAAACTAAATATTAGGAACGGTTCTAATTGAAAATATTTAATTTATTCGTCATGCCTATTGATTGTTGAGTGTTAGAGGCATAAAGCCGTATTGAATAATATAGGTTGAAAAAGTGATTTTATTGAGTAATAAGTTATAATTGAACCAAATTTTTCGAGTCGATGAAATGAAAAACGAAATCACTAAATAACGAAAAATACCTGATGAATTGATTACTTACCTGCTGCCAAATTTTCTTTCACCAAAGGTTCAGTATTTAATTAAGTTGTCAATCAATGTCTTTCCAAATTTTTCTGCAACCAATCGCAAAAAAGGAACAAAATTTTTTCCTCCATAATATTTCCATGATAATAATTGAAGGTGGAACTTGCGTCACCTAAAAATACATTGAATAACAAAAATAGTATACCATAGACTTAGTTATTTAATTCAATTAGTGAATAATTGAATTAAAAGAAATAGATATCAAAAATTATTCATTTTACGTATCAATCAGACATGAGAAACATTCTTGATGGAAAATTATTATCAATGTCGTTACTTGAACATAAATGACTAGGGTGTACTTTCAGAAGGGATATAAATCGAATATAATTTAGAAAGGCACTTAACTAAAACGAATACAACGAAAAGTATCAATTTGTTGAAGTTATTAAATTTTTCCGGTCACCTGAGACATTATTTCTCAGCATTGCTGGGGAATATACTTTTTTGGCTTGTCAAATAATATGAAATAATGACCCTTAATGGAATAAATGCGATTTCAATTGTAAGCTCTGTTAGGATATTCATTACATGTTCAAATGTAGGGGTGAATAGATTCGAAAAAAATGATTGAGAAATAAGCAATAAGAACAATTTTTTATGAAATGAATTCAAGCATTTCCCATATAGTCATGAAATAAATGGAGCGCGTATAACAAACATTCGTATTGCAATTAATTATTGGAAGGCACATAATAACCTAATAGTGAGCAAAATCTGAAAGTTCAACTGTTTAAAAAATAGAAGGAATAATAAAAACGGAAATAAAAGTTAGTAAATAAAATATTATCCAGAAGAAACTGATTTATAAACAATAGTTTGGGTTATATGATTTATCATTTTTTGACCAATTTTTTTCAACGCTAAAATTCTGAATTGTATAATGTTTCATAAATATCCGAAAATTCATCAATGAAAGGAAATATTTGATATTATTAATGTCGTGCAAGTACTTACCCGTTTTTTCCTGTAGAATTTCACGATAAATTTTCATCGGTTCATAACTCAACTTTCACAAAACTGCTAAACAATGGTATGTTATATTTGACTGAAAGAGAATAAATTTCACAAACATTCACGAAAAATACAATTAAATTATTTCACAAGACCTTCGTGTAACACGCTTAAAGTTAGACTGGCTCGGTAAAATATACCTACACATATTTGTACGAGGTCACTTATCTCCAGATGTTCTCAAGTGCCCTACGAGTGAAAATACTAATAGGGATCTCGGACTGTATGGTTGTTGACATTATACGTAATAAATATTGTCAACAAGTATCGATTACCTACTAATGTAATCAATACAACAATTAGTTCAATTCGTTGGATATTTTCTGAATTCAAATTTTTCGTGAAAGAATAATTTAAAAAATCTCGAGAAATCTTTTCGTCTTAATAGATCGTTAGGGGTCGTACGAGACAAGGTCTGTTTCGGCAAATATAAAGCAATGGGAAATCATGATGAAAAATAAGAGAAATCTGTAATTTATTCCAAATTAGCTAGTATTTTGATGCCTAAACCATTTCGCACTCATAATGTGAATAAGTCAAAATTTCATTTAAACAGACTTGTACAAATTATTTGATTGAAATGCAAATCTCATATCAAAGTAATGAAGCAGAATCCTTTCAATTTTTTCGGGTATTTCTGAAATGGAAGTTTTGAAGAGGAATAATTCGAGAAAATATGGTGAATTTATTTCTTTATTTCCGGTCAATATTCAATTTTTGAAAGAGCTTAATAAAAATACTTTTAATTTTTAATTATTGATCTAATTAACAGTACTGGATTCAAACGATAATTTTACTTGATCTACATTGTCAAGAAATGAAAATGTGTAATAAAATGTTAAATTTATACACAATAAAAGAGCCTTGCTTCAATCGAATAATCAAATATCGGTTAACTGCTCATTATATTGTGAATTCATGCAACCAATCCCTTATAAAACAAAACTTTCGATTTGCTTCAGCATTACGAAGTACAGTTCATACCCGTCAAACTCATGGGAAAACGAACTATATAAGTGCATCGTTCGAACGTAAAATGTTTCATAAAATATAGAATATGATATCGATTATTTTCCATATAAGTACCAATGAAATCCTGTCGAAAAAATTCTATGAAGATATAATTTTATTCGATATTCATTGTTGTGTTAATTAATACATTTTGAATAAAAGTGATAAATTGCCATGTGTCCATACTCTAGAAATATATTTTTTTCAAGTATATTTTCACTGAATTTGAATGGAATACAATGTTCGTTCGAAAGAAAAGGGGAATTTTGAATTTTCTTAAAGTATTCAATTATTTATCAATATCCATTTTATTTCCTTCAAAGAAATCCCCCTTAGATATAATGCTCTTATGGCAGCGCTTCTTCTCATCCTTGAAGCTCTGAAATGCGCTATTCCGATTTTATGTCATCAATTGTGGCTTTCCTTTCATTGATTGCTTCAGTCATTGGGAAAAGGAAAAAAGCAAATATGGTCGCACATATGGCAAATATGGTAAACGTTGAATAACTTCCTTCTAGTAATCCGTATTAACCGTATGAGCTATTAGGAAGAACTCATGGTGCATCACGCCGTTGTAATCGAAGAAAACAGTGAGCAAAACCTTCACATTGGATCGAACTTGGCGTGCCTTTTTCGATCTAGGCTCTTCTGACCGATTCAATTGGAATTATTGGGCCTTTGTTCCGACGGCCTAGTCATGTATTCACGTTATGTCACCAGATATGCCCTTTTTGAGCAAATCTGATGCAATACGAAAGGGACCTTGCTTTTGCTCAACATTTTGCAATTTGAGATTTACGTTGCTTGTTTATTTGTAACAGCCGTTTACATATGTTTCAAGCTAATTGGCTCTCATCAGAACGGCGTAGTTCAAGTTATTAGATGTTGACACTTGAAAGTTGTTAGATGTTGACACTTGAAAGTTGTATTGTACTATGTTATTCGAACGGCTGTTACAAATAAACAAGCAACGTAAATCTCAGGTAAATACCGAAAACTATTAACTCCTTTTTCATCCTGACAAATTTTGCAATTTCTTAACAAACTTCGCTACCTCACGTTCTATGTCCAAAACATCCGAGAAAAGTGCATGGCACGAGCCGATTGATATGCCAACGTCCTGTGCAACATCCCTACTAGGGATTTGACGGTTTTTCAGAATCATTTTCGTCATTGGTTCGTTGTTTTCTTCGTTTTTTGAGGTGGTTGCAACTCCAGGATATTCTTCATCATCAACACCTTCTCGAATATGCTTGTACCACTTATAAACAATTTTTTGTGACGAAGTAGATTCTCCGAATGCCACAATCAATATTTTAAATGCGTTGAATCACTTTATTTCATTTCAACGTAAAATTTAATACAGATTATTTGATCCATTTTTTTGAAAAGTAAAAAATCGAAATAACATATGAAGATCGTGACTAACCTTTTCAGTTGTCGGAAACAAACTTCTCATCTAAAAGGGCTGATAATTGCAACATATTTGAAATACCACCTTAACAAAAAAAATTTTGATAATCGAATGTGTACAGCCTGCAAAAATTCGAAATTCATCTTTTCTTTTGAACAGTCCTATTATGCAGTTGGAAAAAAATTCTCAGGGCATTTTTGATATCTCAGTATTATGTTTTGAAAAATTGCAATTTGTATATCTAGAAAAAAATAAGGATTGTCTTTCAAAGAATTTAAGTCTAAGGAGTTACTGTGAAAAGTCCACTGTGAAAAAGATGTAGCAGATGAAGATACGGTAAAGTCCTATTTTGATAAAGCAGCTGAAAGCAGCAAACTTAGTTTTTTTTTTGTTTTCTGCGATAAACATTTGCAGTTATTGTATTAATGAGAATAATTGAACATTAGTCGTTTCGAAATCGAATTATAATACTTTCGATTGATATCATGTAAAGAATCGATCTAGTGAGCAGACATTTCTTCCTAAAAAATTTAGATTAGAATTTTTCTGTTCGATAACAACAATGAAATAATTTACAATTAGCTGAACTTTCCAATCACATTTAGAGAAATTGCAGTTTTCCATCTAATATGTAATTGAATTAAGGGTAATCATTTATTATATTCACTCAAATGCTATATTTTTTTGTTGGTTATGTTGTTTTTCATTATTTGAACCAAAGATAATTCAGAACGTTTATATTAGTCATTATATGAATATAAAAGATATCTTTACCGGCAGTTGTTAATATAGTTTATACAGCATATTTATCATAATAAGAATAGGTACAGTGTGATATGCAATTTCACAAGTAAAAATTTAATGAACTTGAAATCATATACCTAACTTTTTCGAATTTCAAGACAACGACCCCTATTCAACCTTGTAGCTTCTGGCGGAAAACAAATCATATGAATATAAAGCAAACAGGCATCTGGAAAATACGAGTAACTAGTTCACTTCTTTTTATACATCAATTATTTTTTGATAGAACAAATCATATTTCGATCTTGTATTGTAATACTCTGTAACATCAACTCAGAAATCAAATCGAAAAATCAATTTTCTGTAAATCGATTATTAAGACTCGAATTTTTACGTTTATCGATTCAATATTTGGATTTGAATCTAAGTGAAAATCGATTAATAATAAATCGCCCTTGCCAAACTTGAAACACATCCAAGCCTAGGTAGGTATATTGGTTTTCGTATTTGAGTTCAGATTTGTTCTTCATAACGTCATATACGTCATCATAACGTTTCTGAGGTAATGAACTGAAGAACTAGAGCAGTGATTCTTAACCACTTTGCTCCGGTACAGTTAAATGACGCGAGATTCTTCAAGTGTACCTCCAAATTAACCTGATACTCCCACGATGCAATTTCTAGATTTTCAAGTTGAGCACCTTAGAATTTATAGACCTTAAAATCGCACAGAAGACAAAATGTCGATGAACATCAACAATTCGTCCCAAAACAAATTCGTTACATTTGAATTTTTAGAAAAAATAAAATGAGTTTCACCCAGAATTCAATTAGGTACCTACCTTCTAATTATCTCTCATATTTTTCGAGCTTCCTGACGTTTATTCTCTGTTATTAGCTTCCCGGCTCTGCGCGTATAAAGAATGAATATTTTTGTTTACGGTTCACTAGCGTGACCCTGATTAAATTATGTAAACAAATATCCTAAAACAACGATAAAGTGCTATAATGATCCCAAGACGTTGACAGCAGTCAACAGATTTGTTGCATATATAATTTTCAACTCAGATTTCAGTTTGATGAATTTCGTTCGCAATAGTTAATATTCATTCGGAGCCATTATATTTGCGATTTTCAATTGGAAACGAGCATCTGAAACTATAGACATTCTCACATTTTAAACGACAAAGAATCGGATTAATACATGAGTAAACATTCAAATAAAACTTCACAATAGGTACACCTAAAAAATTATAGAAAAACTATTTTATGGAATAGGAGCAAAATTAAAGTTTTGAATACTCGAAAATTATATTATTTCTGTGCTCTGTTGCAACTTTTTTTGCCCGCAATCTCAAGTCAGATTTTTCGAACTGAAAATTCTCGAAAAATATGGGGCTGTTATAACTTAGTTCACCGACACCTGATGAACAAGACAAAAAACCCGGACATTTAGGCGAAATATGTTTTTTTCACGACATATCTGAAAAAATATTTTTTGCAAACAAAATAAAAACGTCGTTATAAATTTTCAATTTTCATTAATTCATACAGTGTGCCATTGAAATCGACTTCATTTTATGTAACCCCAACAAATAATAGACATTTTAATAGAAGCACTCCTTCTGTTGTATTATGGTAACAAAAATAACTAAAGCGCTTTTTTCAGGTACCAATCAAATTATTATATGATACTTCTAATGACTTATACTTGATAATTCAAAAAAAAAACTACTACACCAATGATATTCTCATACATCTAGTAAGATAGCCAAATCTCTATAATATTGTTTTAATTGTAAATATAAATTATTTCAAGTAAGTTCTAAAACTTTCAATTTTAAGGAGATCAAGTTTTTTCAAACTATTTTGATTTATGTTAGTCTTCCCAATTTTCAATGAAATATCTTTCTGTTCCAACAAGAATTTGTGAAAGATCGAAATTTTTCCAAAGAGATCAAATAAAAGATTTGATCAAATTGATTTGACATTGATTTGATTGATTTGAAAGTAAGCCGTTAAGCGAGTTTCTTTATTCTGTCCATTGATACGTGACTAGTGAAAACACTTTCTGTGGAAGCATTGTGTGCAGATATACACAAAATAATACTGTACGATTTTAAGCATTTCTGACTAAAATGAGGGTTTCGAAAAAAAATAAGCCATAGATGAATTGCGCTATGAAATCTTATCGCCGTCAATAAGGTCCATGCTATGAGCGTTTGTATATTCGTCAATCAGCTTCGTGTCATCGATTTCGATGTTAATTTCCTTGAGAAAAGGGACTGTTCTTTTCGACATCAGACCATGGGGTACTTTCAATGATGTTCAGTAACATCATCCAGTTAAATTGGTCAAAGTGTTCAATTGGTTTTTCAAACTTTTCTATTTGAGAATTCATTGCTATGTAAAAACATGTAAAATATTTTGAAATGGTTTTTGTGTTTTCATCTTTGTTTGTTCGAAATATTTTGTCCCTTTAGAGAGAAAAAATTTTCTTTCATTCTGTATTCTAACGTTTTACTCAGAGACGCAAATACGATTCTGTTTTCGATTTTCCACTTTTATCCAACTTTTCGATATTCGAGATTAGAAAACGTACATCAATGACTACATTTGAAATATATATGCCTCTGACAGTGGGTCTTCAAAAAATTATTTGATCGGAACTGGTAGTCTATCCAAGCTATTAAAATAAATTTCCAAGGCCTCGAACATTTTCTAAAACCTTCCGATTGCAGGAAAATTTGTCGCTTTACTAAAAAAAAATTGGATTTCCCTGACAAAAAAAAATTGTACGGTTTGCACACGGTCACTTATTAAAAGACGCTGCTGGACAGCCCCTGGACTCTCTTCGAAGAAGACAAATCTGGGAAATCACGGACGGATAGCAACCGTAATAATTGAAGATGACCGAACAGTAGAGGATTCGATAATACTAGAATTTCAATTAGCCACCCATTTTCAATCATCACTATCATTATCACTATTCAGTTCTGATTCAAATCTTCAAAGATATATTAGAATTAGGTAATAATATAAAAAATACTCGAGAATCTTTGCACATCTCTATCAATACGAGTGAGTTGAAATACATATTGAAGTGAACAATACATATTGAAGTGAGTTGAAATACAGTTCAGTATAATTTCGAAATAATTGAATATAATATTCTCGGTCACTTCCGAAAAAATTTCTTGTGATTGCAAAATTTCAGAAGTATTTAAAAATCCTTGTCTCTTATAACCTGATAGGACAGGAATGATAAGAAATAAAGGCCTGTTTTTGACAATATAAAATAGTGTCAAAACAATAGGACTCATCTATAATGTATTCTGAATTCCAAAATTTCGGTATTTGAGATATTTTGCACATTGGAATAAATATCTTCAATCAGAATTCAAATTTTAAACAGAGTTTTACAAATTGTTCCATTTTTGTAAACGCATCTATCCTTAATCAAAATAGTTGCCGACTTCATGATAATAATCGGTTTACCAAATAGATGTTAAATGCTAGAATATTCATGTTCTTACATGTTGCTCCTGTATTGAGAACTGCATCTCGTGCAACATTTTACAAATTGAACTTTTTTACTTATGAACTTTAAATTGATAAAATAGCTGAATCAACAACTGTTGACTCACATAAACAATATCTTCATCCAATTATTTATGTTAAGTCAAAAAAATTGCGAGAAAACACAGAAATAGAAGCAGAAATAATGGACATGAAAAAATTTTACGTTCCTTAACCTGAATTATTTTGAAGTTATATTACATTCCTCAAAATATAGTGATTTACTTCATTTTATCACATTTCAAAATGGAAACGATCTACAGTATTACAGATATTGCTTCTTGAATATATATGGTATGTTGAAGAATTTGTTTAATGATAATCCTTTGCATGTGAAGAATTTCAGTTCAAAAACCTATGAAAACCCTCAACTGTTTAGAAATTTGAATAGAAGATGAAGAAAACCTTTTTTTGTAAGATTAAATTTTGACCTTCATTCTAACTAATATTATTCTCTTATTATAATAATGTCTTTTTTTATTATGTAATAAAAGACAAAAATCTCGCATGCAACTAGATTGGAGGACAATGCAAAATTGTCCTCCGACAATTTTGTTTATTTAAAATTCTGGAATATAATTTGGTTTTTACTATGGATTGGAAGAAGTGAACTTGGGCTAGAAGAGGTACAAAGCATAAATAACTACACTGATTCATTAAAAGTAATCAATATTTCAAATGATATGTGGAAATTCCTAAAGAAAAATTTTCCTGAATTGTATGCTTTTTATATACACTTTCTATCGATTTATATTATACATTACTTATAATATAAAAATAATTGATATTTTTAAAATATGAATGATGTTTTATATACATTATTTCTGAAGTCCTATAAATTCATAATCTTTTGAATCGGACACCTATCTCATTCGAGTAACGTACATTCCTTTTCTATTCTTCAAAACGACAAAAAATGAAATTTTTCGACTCATTTATGAAGATCTAGGTGAACATGAATTATTTCTGCGCATTTTTGATTTGCAACATGTTACATCTAGTCGTACACGTAGGGTATTTCGAAATGAGCATATTCGTGATGTAAGTAATAAATAATACTACATAGGTAGTATCTATTATACATAATAGTACCTATTAGGTACTATTGACTATCTTATACCCTTTTCAGTTATTCAGATTTTTTTAGTGTATTTCTGCTTGAAATATACGTAGGTATGCAATTCATGTTCGTAAAAAATATTAGAAAAGCTTCCTTCACAATTTGAATTATTTTTGCTTTCTTAATGTTTTCAACGATTTTCTGCACCTAGGTATTCCGACTCTTCTATGAATAAGCAATGTTGTTTACGGTTCACTCACGTATCCCTGATTAATTTATATAAACAGATGATACTCTCATAAGCGGTACAGTGCTACGATAATCAAATCGCTGATATCAGTCAATAGTTTTTTTGCAATTTTTACGCTCGAATTCAAGTATTTCGAAAATATTGTGGTTCAAAACGCGTTTCACATTCGAACCCTCTATATAATCTAAAATAATCCCTACGATTTTTTCAAACATTTCTGAATTATTTTAATTGATCGAACAATTTAAAACTTGATCAGAGGTAATAAGCTAGATGTGTTTTCATTGAATATACTATAACCTTTATGAAGCTATGAAATCATACCTAAATAACTATAAGAGACATCTATAATTTATTCTCAATTAGTAAACATTTTCATTTTTGAAATATTTCATAATTATATGTTATAGTAATTTGCAGTCAAATATTCATTCTACAACATTGCATTCAACAGTATTGTACAACTTATTCATGTTGTAATTAATAGGTATATCAAACAATGAATATGAATACATTGAATTTAAATGACATTTTTACTTGATCTTTATTGAAAAATTATAAGTAAAGTAAAATATTAACTTGAGACATAATATAACACTTTCATCTTCAGCTGAAATAATCAAATAGCTGTAGATTGCTCATCTCATTATGCATTCATTCGATTACCTATAAAACGAACTATCGATATGCTCCTCAATCAAATAGCTGTAGATTGTTCATCTCATTATGCATTCATTCAATTACCTATAAAACGAACTATCGATATGCTCCTCTTTGTCGAAAAACTCTCATAAAAGTCACGATTAGGTACCTATGTTGTACACAATCCTCTCGGTAATTCATTATTATATTATAAGATACAGTAGATATAGTTGCGATAAATAAATAAAAAAACTTTGATCAAAGAAGCTACTTCGTAATCGAGTAGAATCCC
Source organism: Henosepilachna vigintioctopunctata (assembly GCA_030704895.1). Classification (NCBI taxonomy): domain Eukaryota; kingdom Metazoa; phylum Arthropoda; class Insecta; order Coleoptera; family Coccinellidae; genus Henosepilachna; species Henosepilachna vigintioctopunctata. The sequence goes on from JARQZJ010000043.1 coordinate 679,340, forward strand.
CTCAATTATTTGGTGATTTCTGACATTAATGTTAACTGTTCATGACGATGAACAGTTAAATGTCTGTTATTGTTGAACGATATTTTCAACATTTTCATAAGTTTTTGTGTCTATTTACCTTGTCATAAAAACGAGAGACTTTATTTAGTCTTTGTTAATAAAATGCCTTGTGAAATCAGATGTGACTACAAGAGACATCTAGAACATCTCGAAATACATGTTCTGAATTAGCCAAAATTTTGATAATCAAAATAGCTATTTTATAATCACGGAAAAAAAATCAGTTAAAATTCATTTTCAAAACCTCTTAACGTTATATAATTGACGTCCATATGATGACCGTTAATTTCTTATTCTTTCTTATTTCTTCTTCCGCAGTTATAAATTATAATATGTCTTTTAACATCTGTTAAGAATTCGAGATCTACATGGTCGACAGTTTGACAAGTTCCTGAACCTTCCAAGAAATTAACCTAATATTGAATCCATAAAACCATTTAAATGACGACGCAAGGGCGTATATAAAAGGGGGCCTAGCGGACCGAACCCTCCTCCTCGAAATCAGACAGTGTAATACAAAATTAACTCATTTGCGAAAACGATGAGTCCAGCATAATGCTAGATTTTGACGAATAAACGTCAAATAAAGAGGCCATAGTGATATTGGATCTCCCGCAAATTGTCATAGGACTTTTTATCCTATCATTTATATCCTCTTGATACTTACCAGTAAGTTATTGATGAATTCTGAAGTACACTGAGAATCTTGAACTTTGTTCTGTACTATGTGAATATTGTTAACCTCACAATTAACACCTCATATTGTTAAGTCTTTATAACATATAATTTTTTTGAACGGTTTTTTTCCTTCACTTGTATGTACTTTGTTTCGCCTTTTTGAAACAAAATTGAAATTTAATTGTAATTTGTCCACTGAAATCGATCTCAAAACCTAACGTGAAACATAACTACTTTATTACCCAAATTACATATTATTACCTTGTTCTTGCCCCCCATATCCTAAAATATTATGTATATCCGCCACTGGTGGGACTCGATATACTGTGCGTAGTGATATTAACCAGATGCCAACGAAACTCCTCTTCAAAAGGTGGTAAATCTTTATGAAGGATAATATGAATCGATGAAATGAAATTAACTGTGTGAACTTTAATTTTAAATGAAACTTCTATGAAGTACAAATCTTATAATCACTGAGTTTATTGCAAAAACAACTAATTTGAATTGTACTATTACAGTTTTATCAAGTCTTTATCTCTTGATTTTGCTGTTATGGTTGAAACTAGTTGTTTTAAAAATGGATTCAGTGTTTTTAACAATTATAACTGAAGTTTCAATTATTTATGCAGAATAGTCGAATTCAACCCTTCACGAAGAAAAATGTTATGAAATCTATGTTAATAAATTATGGCATACCAAAATTAATTATAGTCATGTACATCAGTTCAAATTTTTCTGATGAATGTACACGGTATTATCCCGTGTCGAAATGAAAAACACATCTCGCAACTCATAGTACAGGTTTGATACAAAAATATCATCAAACTGAATACCTACTTTTTCTTCTCAAATTGGCAATTTATTAACTTATTTATTATTTATTTTTTAGAGCTTTTTGGATGATCTATTACACCTTTAAAATTCTTCAAAGAGTAAATAAAATCGTATATCAATAACAACAATCGAGACCTTCGCACTGAATACTCCACTTTCATCACGCGAAATTGATGCGAATGTTATTTGCTTATTAAAACATAGTGTTTAGCAACTTTCAGAATTTTTTCAGTTTTTCAAGAGAAAGTGTTTCTATCTATTTTGATTATATGACTCAGATTAAAAGAAATAATTCAAAAATAATTTTCTGTTGAAACTGAAGAAAACTAAATATATAGAAAAATAATAAATCTTGTTGGTATTCATTCAGCATAAATCTTGAATATACTGAAATCTTGAATCATATATTTTACTTAACAAATAAATTATTTTAATAAATAAAACATTCAATAATAGTGTTCCATTCGAAATAATGATATATTAAATATAATACTTCTGATTAGGCGATTAGTCCGCTATAGGCAGATTGAATTTTATTTATCAACACAAATAGCACTTCCAGTCATTTCGCAGTTAGATTTTTCTGCATATGAATATTGATATACTGTAGAATTTTTTAGATTAATTTTTCAAAGTCATTAATATAATTCATTTCTTACTACCACTTCAACGAACCAAGAAAGTAATAATGAACATAACGACTAATACACGTATTAACTAGAAATATGTATGCAGACATGTCTATCAGCGGAAATTTGATGAAATTTATGTTCATCCAATGTATCAAACGAAGTAAAACAAATATTGAGTTCATGTATACCTATATGAAAAATAAGCTATTAAAAATAGTTTCAAACATTGAAACTGCATCTGAAAATAATTCCGTATAATCTCAATCAGAAATACATTTTACAATCAGTAAAGTAATAAAAATTCTATCAAAGAATTGTCTGTTGTGCCCTCTATAGAATAATTTCTGAACAAGTAAGAATGAACAGAGAAATCTACACCCTAACATCCTACATCCTAAGTCAACAGCCTAGGCTACACACATGACGCTTTGAAGTAATAGATGTTAACTGACTATTTTTCGTTATATATTGTTCAATTTAACATATGCACTTTATATTTATGATATAAGTGTAACTGATCCAGATATATTCAAAACTTTGTGACATTATATTACCTATATTCTTTATATGCAAGTATTCTTCCTTATATTTCATTAAAAAAAGAACTTCTTTAATTAATTGAATATTTCTGTCATTCCTGCAATTGACGAGAATTTATATAAAAAGCCGAGTTTTTTTATTAAGATCACTTTTATCATCTCTGTCTTAATTTACATCATTTCCAAAATAATAATTCAAATAACAACAAATTATTATTACTCTATAACATCCGTAACTAAAACGTATTCGAATGATCTTGTTGAATTATTTATGGATATGGGGAATGCCTTATATTAATGGTTCCTATACATTCAATATAAAATTCCGAAATATACTTATTAGGTTGAATCACTCAAAATGCTGTTTGGAAAAAAATACATATTATGAAACATTTGCTTCAATTCATATTTTCCATTCGTTCCGTCGAAATCATATTTCTGACATCTTCTAATTTCAAATATATGTAGATTAAATAGCCTAACGATATAATAATAACTAAGCGAATGTCAAATTAAATTCTCGTATATTACCAACATTCTTCTCTAAATAAACTAGGATCGATAAATATAAGCCATCCGAGTAGATTTTGTACGGACGAGTAGATTTGGGCCCAGCCGAGTAGATAGTGTCGGATGTACGTAAAATTCCGAGTAGATTTTGGGAGCGGTATGAACATATATATATATATATATATATATATATATATATCCCTTCTGTATAAACAACTCAAAATATGGGACTGATAACGAAGAACATAATGGAACTCCGTTTTAGGTGTTCTGCTTAGAACAATAAATATCATTGGTGTTGAACTTTGAATAATTTTTGTCTAACAGAATGAACACCATGCTTCAACACAATGAAGATCATACCGAAGTAGATGCTGTATAAAGGAAAATAATATCTCACTTAATGCGACAGCTTTATGAACTTCAGTTTCTAACGGAATATTAAAGCCAAATGGCCATGTATGCAATTCGGTGTGAAATGAACTTTCGAGACAACTTGCATGAATATAACAGGAGAGCAACTACTACAACTTCTGTCCCATGAAGCGGGCACGAGGCCAGAATCGACTCATCGTTATTGTCGAACAGCCAGCAATTATAAAAGGATTACTCGCAATAAGCAATTATTTGTGTGTGTCGTATTCCAGTAAGATATAAAAGAGGATATATTATGTGTTATCAGCCCGCTGTGACTATTCCGTTCAGGGTAATGTTTTGTGATATAGCCATCCAAATTCCATTTAATGGAAATACTTAAGATTGGAATGAAGATTGAAATACCGATTTCTGGAAACTCGGATGAACCCGAAACACAATAAGCAATAATACTTTATTAATCTCAGGTAATTTCCACAAGTGAAAAATGATAAGACTTTTCTGTGCTCATGTTTTATGACTGGGGGTCTAGACGGTGATTACTTTGGAGTTATTTTTTTTTATACCTTGGAAACACACACATTGTTTTTTCTTGGGAGCAAAACGAGTTTTCAGGGATTCCTACAAATAATGAATACGTACTGGTCTCCCTTGGAATTGAATAGAGAAATTATCTGGCGTTATTCATTTGTCTAAATTCCTTTCGTCAATATATTCCGTTGTTTCGGTGAAAAACTATTCAAGAATTTCAGAAAATTTAGAACAAATGCAAAAGTTCAAAATGTTCAAAAGTTAGTTGACAAAGTGTTGCCCAAAAATCGAATAATATGTCAATGCTCTTCACGAACAAAAAAGGGAATATATTGAAAAAATGCATATACAATACAATGTCCAGTCATTACAATGTAATGAGTTTTGAAGGGGAAGAGAGATAAGAGCTTTCTTTACTTTTGCTGACAACGGAAATGGGATTTTTTTTGGAGTTTTAGCGCAAAAAATTTCTCGGTTTTCCACTACGCTCAGATTCTATTTTTTATTTGGAATGTTTTTATCCGATTCCGAATCGATGACGTGAAAGCAATATGATAAAATTAACAGGAATTCAATATAAATGTGCCATATTCATTTATATGGGATATATGGGAACTTTTGTGTATACAGTGGTGAATTCTTGACAAAGAGTTAATGTGATTTGAGTTGAAACGTTGCCTTAATCTATATATATGCAGCGCATTCTATTTCACTACAAGGAATAAACCCAAAATTTCCTGTATATTAAATGAGTTTTTTTTTCAAATGTTTTTAGCAATAACAGGCTTATTTTAGTGTTGAAAACTTTATTTTTTCTGACGTTTCGTTGTATATCACAACATGAATGAATGAATTTTTTTAATTTCTATAGATATCGAAACGCCTAACATATAATTTTTTTAAAAATCAAATTGGCTTTTCTGTATCCTCACATGTTAATTTTTAGTATTCAGAGGAATTTTTCTGGCTTAGCATTTGCTTCGGAAGTTTTAGTCTTTTTCACCATGTGATTCGTATGAAGGTGATTTATATATAAATAAATATATATAAAAATATATATATATATATATATATATATATATATATATATAAATATATATATATATATATATATATATATATATATATATATATATATATATATATATATATATATACTAGCGGACCCGACAGACGTTGTCCTGCCATGACATTCCAAGCTATCAGGATAAACGAATTAATGCATATACAAAAATTTACTCAAGTCGATCCAGCCGTTGAGTTGCAGTATATTAATAATAAATTGAAATTGAAATACTATACTCTACGTAAGTTTCAGGTGGCTAGTCCCTTATGATGAATAATACCTAAATTTCTGATTTAATTTTTGAATTAACGTAAAATCAATATGAATTATTTCTAATTGTAAATTCCTGATTTCAATTTATTTCAAAATTGAATCAGAACTTCCTCAATTTCTGAAATAATTTTGAAATGTCAGAAGGCATAATTTCTACTTGAAGTCAGAAATTTCCAAACAGAAATGATGCATTTTGATATTTCGTCCATTTCAAAATTGATTTAGAAATTAAGTTATCACTCTTAATAATGGGATAACCGCCGAGAACATACTCGTTTAGTTAATATGTTAAGTTTCACTCAGTGAAACTCAATCTGAATGTTATATAATATATTTTATCCTTAGGTAGCTCTTTGCACATTTGATTGACTGCCACGACCTGTCAGGTCGTCTTCTCCCCGGCATTGTAAATTGTAAACAATATAAGTGAGAAAAGATCTCGCGCACTTAGAGGTAAATTGTCACTATCATCAAAGGTCAAAAAAAAAAGAGCACATAATTTGAAATGTCACTATCACAAAAGATCACCAAAGTAAAGAAAGTTCTCGCGCACGTAGCGGTAATCGCCACTCACGAATATAGAAGGATGCACTCTTTGTATGAGGTATCGATCGACATAGACTTTATGTCATAGAGGATAGATCGATACATTAGTTGGTTGTCAAATGTCAAATATTATGGTAGCTTTCAGAATTTAAATTTGTGAACAACCTTAGGATTTATCAATATATATGAAAATAATCTGATAGATATTTAACAACTGTAGTTAGCTAAAATTTAGTTAATTTTTTACCCCCTTAGAATAAATATGTAGGAACAAAGATATAAAAATTCTAACTGGTTATTCATTTTGAACTATTCTCTCAATTTGATTTCTGAACGACGGAGGACACATATTTAATTCCGAGGTGAATTGTTACCGATTTGTCGGCACAATAATCAATTGCCGGATCATAGTGGAATGCAGCTCGTTCAAGAATCACAGAAGCACTGCGTCTGCAGATTCGCTCAATTTCATTATGTCGTGCTTGCTGTTGTTGTGATTGATGTGCATCTGAGCCTATTTACTTCATTACCACTCACTATAGAACGCAATTCTGACATAGCAATACGACTATTTTCTTGATCTGTCTCTCTCTGGTCATCAGTGCGGTTAACACGTGAGGTAGCTCTTCGTACATTTGACTGACTGCGACGAACTAAGTCAGGTCGTCTTCTCCTTGGCATCGTAACGTAATATAGTAAATTGAAGTGAAGAAAATTCGCGCTCACTTAACAGTAAAGTGTCACTATCACCAAAATATCAACAAAAAAGAGCACACTACTTGGAATGTCACTACCAGAAAGGATCACAAAAGCAAAAAAATTCTCGCGCACGTAGCGGTAATCGTCACTTACAAACATAGATGTACTCATAAAATATCGCAACCATGATAGTAACACAATTTTGTTAATAGGAAAACTTTTTTCCGTGTTTTGAGGTTAGCTCCGTGGTTGTCAAATATTATGGTTGCGTTCTGAAACTCAAGTTGTGACCAAACTTAAGGATTTATCAAACTTAAAAAAATTGTCTGATACGGTAACAATTGAAGTTAGCTAAAATAAAGTTACGCAAATTTGAAAATTGATTAAAAATCAGTACTACTGATGATTTATTACATTTTGTGACTATCCGATTCTGTCACGTTCGCTGTTTAGTTTCGGAACGCGACATCAAATCCTCCAAAGCGCACGCGAATAATTTAATATGAACTTTATCGGATAGTAGTAAAGTTCAAATTGACTCCACATTTCATTTAGAAACGTTTGTATGGGAAATAGAAAAGTGCTGTTTTTAGAGTTTTCCCGGCAATTATTCGATTTTTTCTCGCCTTTTAAACCTTCCCTGGAACTCCACGAACATTTCAAGACTAAGATAAAATAAATCCGTTCAGTCCGATAAAGTTCATATTAACTCCACATTTTATTTAGAAACGTTTGTATGGGAAATAGAAAAGTGCTGTTTTCAGAGTTTTCCCGGCAATTATTCGATTTTTTCTCATCTTTTAAACCTTCCCTGGAACTCCACGAACATTTCAAGACTAAGATAAGATAAATCCGTTCAGCCGTTTTCGAGTTTTAGCGAGACTAACGCACAGCAATTCATTTTTATATATATAGATATATATAAATATATATTTGAAAAGGTTTATACAGGTATGAAAATAGAAGAGAAGAAATTTGCGGTAAATTAAATTTCGGGTAATTTACGGTAAAGGTAGACATTCAGTCTTCAAAACAGAGTCGAATAGAACTCCAATCAAAGATACTCAATCAAACCACAAAGATGCCGATTCCTCACGTTGAATTTTGTGTTTTGTTTTGTTCTGTGTTTTTTATCAACATCCAAGTTTGAACATCTAAAACTTGAACTACGCCGTTGTGATGATAGCCAATTAGCCTGAAACATATGTGAACGGCTGTCACAAAAACAAACAAAAAAATAGCAGGTAAATACCGTAAATTTCTTTTTTTATAAATATATATATATATATATATATATATATATATATATATATATTAAATATCGTAAATTCTTTCGGGAAGCGGTCTGTGGGAAAATGAAAACTCTAACGTTCTCGTTAAACTCAATATTTCGTCACTGTAAATTGGTGATTTCATCAGGAGTACACTAAAATGAAATGAAATTACATCAATTGTAAAGATAAAAGGAACACATCACAGAACTTACAGATATAGAGTCTCAGGACACTAAAATACAACAAAGTAACACTGTGGGTACCGCACGACTGAGTGATGGTAGAGTGAGGATGTATTACATACTTTTTATGATTCGGCAATAGATGTTACTAAGTTGGCCCGTATCAGTTTTATAGTTGACACAATTTTTGTTTTTCGCTATATGACACATTTCTAGAGAAAGCCTCGTTTTATAATGTAATTTCATTTCATTTTAGTGTACTCCTGATGAAGTCACCAATTTACAGAGACGAAATATTGAGTTTAACGAGAACGTAAGAGTTTTCATTTTCCCACAGACCTCTTCCCGAAAGAATTCACAATATTTGATACGTAGTACAGTCGATAACAATACTCTTTATATTTTATATATATATATATATATATATATATATATATATATATATATATATATATATATATATATATATAACATTATTTTTATAATTTTTCACGAATTATTCAGAAGAAGATCGGTTTCTATGAATACGTTATTTGAATAATGGAAGTATTACTATGCGACGAGAAATGAAAAACAAATAGGCCCATATTAAAAATTTGAATATATACAAGTGATAATTGCTATTGAAACTATGCCTGTGTTGAACAGAGAATAAAAAATATAAGTCAAATATAAGTAGAATTTTGGACGGTTTAAACTACATTCACTAATTATCAAATATTTATATTTAATATAGCATATATATATATATATATATATATATATTTATGCCAGCATTTATTGCTCAATATTTTTTTGGTATCTTCATTCCATGTCAACACATCCCTGAGGAATTGCAGGCTCGATAGCATACAAGTACGTACAAGTGCTGTATATTTATCAGAAGCTCTAAGTAATTGGATATTCTTGGGGTCGTAAAGATGCTGTCTGCATTTGATACCAATGTTCAAAATATAAATAATTGACCAATCGTTTCATCGGCTATGATGATCCAGAGATACAAATTTATTCAACTTCGTTTCAGTGCAGACATCAAGCAAGGAATGTTATTTGGAACTCATTCTATTTGAAATAACCTGAAAGTTTTACTTTGTTCGATGGAGATTCTTCAACTTCCAAGCAATCCAGAGAAAGCTTGTAATTCTTTCATAAGTGATAGATGTGTTGTTGTGCTAAGCTACAGTTTAACTTCCACTCGAAACGGCCCAAGAACACGGTGGGAATCGTACCCAACAACACCACTAAGCGAGAGCATTTTAGGGCCACTAAAACATTTTTGCGTCCACCAGACACAATCGAGTAGACCATCTTTATACTCGAATATCAAATTCAGGTATGAGTATATATAAACAATATATACAATTTTAAAAATGTGAACAATATTGGAAATATAAACAACAATATGAACAATATTTACAATATAAACAATATGAATAATACAAACAATATACACTATATGAACAATATATAAACTGGAAACAGTTTTCAGAAATTTTCATTCTAAAATTTTTTTTTTGAAATGAATTTAAGTGCAGGATTCGATAATTGAAAAGATTTTGACCGTATTGTGATGAAACTTCCAGGATTCATAGTTCAATACTTCAACATCAATGAAACATATAGAAGTTCAAGTTATTCAGCAATTTTGATATTGTTAATTTGACAATTAAGTTAACGAATGAAAATCGAATATAGAAGTTTAGATATATACTCTATAATATAGAAAATGAGCGGGCTGGAGGAGTGTATGAAAACTGATGTATTTCAAACATCTTTCGACATTTTTGTGCCTTCTTCAGAATAAAATGAGAATATAAGAAAAAATAAATATACTTTTCTTTGCATATTCACATTTGATCATTGTATTAATTTTCTTGAATTAATGAGTTTTCAAATAATTCACCAGATCGATTATTCATTTACTCAAATTTGATATAACTATTGTAAGGTCGAGAAATTACCTAATATATATATATATATATATATATATATATATATATATATATATATATATATATATACATATATATATATATATATATATATATATATATATATATATATATATTTATATATATATATATATATATATATATATATATATATATATATATATATATATATATATATATATATATATATATATATATATATATATATATATATATATATATATATATATATATATACATATATATATATATATATATATATATATATATACAAGGGAATTTCCTTACTCCAGGTTTTGTACAAAATACTTCCTAAAGCTCTCCTAAACAGAGTAGAACACCAAGCGGATCCACTAATTGGGGAATATCAAGCTGTATTCAGAAAAGGCCGAACAGATCTGGACTGTGAAGATGATATTACAGATGAGGAAATGTAGAAATACAGTGATCACATTCATTGACCTCAAGAAAGCATATAATTCGGTAGACCTCGAAACCCTTTTGAAATCATGAAAGAATTTGTAATCGATCGAAAGACCCGAAAAATTATAGAACAGACGCTTACCGGTACAACTTACAAGCTAAAATTTATGGGCGAAGCATCAGATACCTTTGAAATCAAAACTGGTGTGCTGCAGGGGGACGGACTTTCACCAATCTTTTTCAATATTATTTCAGAAAAGATCATGAGGGAATGGGAACTTCACGTAAAGGACATACAAGAGGGTATTGAAAAATGAAAATAGAATAAATGTCAAATGTCTCGTCGTTGCAGAAGATATTGCTATCATCACAGACAACAGAACTAAAGCCATTTTCGCCGTAGAAAAACACCATGAAATTGCGCATAAAACCGGGTTACAAATTCTTATGATAAAACCGAATACATGGGAAGAAAACCGAAAAATGAATCCTCTCTTATCACAAAACATGGTGAAATTCTGTAAGTCGTCATTTTAAATATCGGGGAACTTATACAGTCCTCAGGTTTGAACCGAATCGCTAATGAACTAAGCTCCAAAGGGCGTACAAACAAACATGGGCTCACTAAAACAAAAAGTGCATTTTGAGTGGCGCCAAATTGAGGTAAACACAACGATTCTTCCAGAAGGAATCTACGCATCTGAAACAATGGTTATTGGCGGCCATTCAAGAGTCAGAGAAATAGAAAAACAAGAACGAAAAATTCTCAGAAAGATTTATGGTCCAATCAATAGAAACGGCATTCGGATGAACAGACCTCAGAGTGAACTGTATCAAAAGACAAATACGATAACGGAAGAAATCAGAAAACGACGAGCAAAGTTCTATGCACATGTCAACAGAATGAAACAGTCCAGAATGCCGAAGAAACTACTCGATATAATTATGATTAGCAAATGCGCAACAGAATGGCTAAAAGAGGTCCAAGAGGATCAACAACAGATAAATATAAAAAATCTCGAAGATCGCACTGAATGTCGCTATAAAATAGCACATGTGAAGTTTGAGCAGAAGTCAAATCGTCAACCTGGAGCAAAATGGACAGATGAACGGAAGAAAGAGCATTCAGAGATGACGAAGCGTTTTTAGCAGGCAAAAAAGATGAAGCAAAAGTCCTAATAATTGCGAATTCAAGTTCAGTCGCTCTTCTCATGATGTACAATCGTAATAATAATAATAATATATATATTCAAATTCAAATTCAAATTTATTCAAAAATTCAAAAATATACAAAAGTTAATCAAATTACATAAGAAAAGCCAATACAGAACACTCCTGTCACAAGTAACAAGAGTATGTAATCAAAATTTATATCTTAACCTAGCCTAGATCTGGGAATATGATTTTCTTAAAAATTTTTACAACCATTTACTTTTACATTGTTTGTCACCTAAACTAGAAGTTTGTGTGTGAACAAACATCCCAGATTCAAGAAACTTATGTAATAAGGTGTCAGCGTCAACCAAAGACCAAAAATAACATTAAACAAAATACCCAATCCGGGTCTACACAACAATCATCAGCATTGAGCTGAAGCAAAACTCCGAAGCAGAAGGGAAAAGAGACCAGGGGACCGCACAAACAAACACGAATGCTCAGCAATACACCAGTCCGCTAAAAAAATTTCAAAAACTCGTCACATGTGCTGATGTATTTTTTTAGTCTAATTTTGAACTGTTTTTGAGATGTAGACTGAATGAATTCCTTAGGTAACAAATTATACAGTTTTGGAGCATAGTAAAATATACTTTTTTGTGTGAAATTCTTCGTGTATGAAGGGATTTCGAAGTAGTCCGCTTGCCTAGTCTCATAGCCAGAGCATCTGCTGTTGTATCGTTTCCTTATCCATAGTATAGATTGATATATGTACAATTTCCTGACAGCTAAAACATTTGCCTCTTCGCATAAATCACGCGTAGGGTCCAGACGGTTTTTTTTTTTCAGAGCAACCCTAAGAATACTATTTTGTGCCTTTACTAGAGGATCTAAAGCGTTTTTATAGCATCCACCCCAGGCAATAATACAATATCTCAAAGTAGACTCGACAACAGCGTTGTAAACCCTGAGCAAATATTCCTTAGTCAAAATGTCCCTCAATCTATAAAATTTGCAAACTATTACTCTGAGTCGCTTTGCAAGACTGTTAACATGCTTATCCCACTTCAAGTGTTGATCCAGTTCCACTCCCAGATATCGTACAACACTACTTTTTTGGATATAACCACACGAACAACTAGCGAAGTTTATGCAGCCATCATCATGAACCTTCAGGATATCAAAGTCAGGCTGACCAGCCATCGTAGCTGAGAAAGATACAAATTTCGATTTCAGCATATTCAAGCTTAAAAAGCTGTTACTCAAAAAGCCGTACATTTCCTGCATACCCAATTCAGCTCTCATTAATGTCTCTTCCCAAGATTTTCCTTCAAAAATAGCCACGGTGTCATCAGCGTAGGATATTATCCTTCCTTCCAAGTTCAGGCGTCCAAGTTGATTTATATAAATCAGGAATAAAATCGGCCCCAACACCGTACCCTGAGGTACTCCCATAGTAACCCCAACAGGATCGCTTCTCTGCTCTCCAATTTTAATCACCTGTATTCGGTTTTCCAGATATGTGCGAAATATATTTAATGCTGTTCCACGAATACCAATAGCCTCTAATCGTTCCAACATTTTCACAAAATTAACGGTGTCAAAAGCTTTTGCTAGATCAATGAAAATAGCAAGACACTTTTTATTATGACTGTTTGCGTTATTAACACTTTTAAGCAATTCTAAAATAGCATCTTCGGTACTTTTGTTTTTTTGAAAGCCTAACTGATTTCTGTTCAAGATTTCGTACTTTGCAAGAAATGTCAACAATCGAGTTTTTAGGCAGTGTTCGAAAATTTTGGCAAAATTATTAATTATTGTGATGGGTCTGTAGTTGGTTGGAAGCTTCCTACTTCCCGATTTGAAAATAGGAACCGTAATCGACTCCTTGAATTGTCTTGGGGTTAAACCTTTTGAAAAGCATAAATTAATTATGTGAGTAAGTGGCCTCAGAACATGAACATGACAGCTTTTTATTAATCGTACGGATATATTATCAGGTCCATTCGAACAGTTTGATTTCAAATTCTTAATAACTTCAATAAGTTCATTCTCCGTTATCGGCTTGAGAAAGAACGAGCCACCCTCCCTATTATATCCATTGACAGTTTCCGAAACCCTCCCAGGCCCAGGTATACTGCCGGCCATTATTCTACCAATATCACTGAAAAATTTATTAAAATGATTTGCTACGACTTTTTTCCCATTTATTACTTCCCCTTGATCGGTTTCCAAAATAATTTCCTTTTCTTTACTACGCTTTATACTGTTTGTAGCCTCCTCGATTGTTTGCCACATTTTTTTGACATTGTTTCGTGATTTCTCAAATTTGTCTGCGTAAAAATTGTTCTTAGTGGTTCTTAATAAAATATTTAGATAATTTCTATATTTTTTATACTCTAATTTTTTTTGAATACTGTTTTCACTAATCATTTGTTTTTTTAGCAAGTCGCGACGTCGTATTGAGACTATCAAACCTTGTGTGATCCATGGCTTAAGCTTTCGATTTTTATTAGTAATTATTTTGAACGAGGAATTTTGCTTCACAATTGCATTGAAAGTACTCAAAAATAGATCGTAACTACATTCTGGGTCCATACTACTGAGAACATCATTCCAGCCTTCGCCTGCCAATGTCCTGTTCAAGTTATCGAAATTTATAAATTCTTGTTTAAAAAAGACATCTTCCCGTTTTATCTTTTTGGAAAAATTGAAATTCAAGAAGAGCATATAGTGATCAGTCAAAGCAGTTTTTATAATAGCTGGAACAATGTTTACATCTTTGGTTTCGTTTCTAATAAATGCATGATCAATGATGGATCTCTTTTGATATTCATATACCCTTGTAGCTGTATTTATATAGGACAAAAATCCAAACTCACCTAATACTCCCAAATAATCATTCAGACTACTAACCTCGCTTACATTGCATCTCTCCAAAAGGTCGATATTGATGTCACCAATAAAAAGTTCCACTCTCCTCCTTTGTGGGTGAATACGTGAAAAATAGTCCGATAATTCAGTAATATACAAATTCTTACTTATAGACGGTGGTCTATATGACGCAGTTACACCAAAAGTAATACCGTTTTCAACAAAGGTGAATCTAATTAGTCTAGTTTCAGTAAAATCAATGATGCACTCTTCACATACAATAGAATCTCGTACATATACCACAACACCATCATTTTGGTTGATACGGGAATCGTTATAAATAACATTAAAACCAGGAATACGATACTCACTCACCACTTTTAGACCCCAAGTTTCGGATAGAACGATTACATCTATATTTTTCACCCCGAGCTCTTCCAAATAAATCAAAAATTCATCAAAATTATGACTCATACTTCTGATGTTGAGCTGTATGACATTTAAGCAATGTCCATCAAATACATTATTCGTGTGCAACGCTTCAATGGTCCCGTACTCCCCAGTCTCGATCCCCTCCTCCCCAGGAAAAACAAAGTCAAACGGAATATTGATATTCTAGTGACCTATAAAATAAGAAAACCAAACGAACAAAGTCAAAATTCGGAAATATCGCATTGCATCATGTGGAACGAGAACTCCACCTTTACAGTTAATAGTTAATAAATGTTATAATTTATAATTAATAATAATTTAGTCTTATGTATCGAAAACGAAATCACGAAAACCTTATAGCACGCATTAGTACTGTATCCATGATCCTCCGGGAATACGCCATCCTCGCCTCAACTACACGCGATAGTCCTTCTGATATTCTAGAAGTTGCGACTTACTTTTGATCTTCACTATTTTGTCCTTAATATTAGCAAACACACACCCATCAAACGACCAAGCATTGTTTCTTCCGAAAAACGCCTTCGCCTCATTCAGCATATCAATTCGATGTCTGGTGAGATCCTCACAAATGAACAGTTTTGAGTTTTTTAATTTTTTAAGGTTTTTTATGACAGTCCTCTTATCTGTGGGATTAACAAACCTGACGATGACCGGCCTTGATTTTCCAGGTCTACTTTCTCTTCCAATGCGATAAACGTGTATATCATTTGTGGATACACCCGGAATAACACATTTCAGAATATCAGCTGTTTTATCTTCGATGTTTTCAACCTTTTCTTCGGGAATTCCGTGTATGCATATATTGTTTATCTTATCAGCTTGCTGGACGTTATCAAGTTTTTGTTCGATTGAATCGATTCTGTTTAGAAGACCATCCACGATTTCCTTCGATTTACGTTCGTGAAGGTCAAATTTATCACTTATTGTTTTGAACATACTTGCAACGAATTCTTTGTCATTGAAAATTTCGATAATTGATTCCTTGATCAGTTGTTTCAATTCAAGCTTTTCTTGTTGGCTTCTTGTAGGGGCCATAGTGATCAAAATAATTCACCTCACAGATACGCACAAATTACACCAAATTCGATTGTTTTGCAGGTTTAAGCGGAGCTCGTCCCAGATACGTGTTCACTCGCCGAAATACATATAATCTGTATATATATATATATATATATATATATATATATATATATATATATATATATATACGAAATACATATAATACTATATATATATATATATATATATATATATATATATATATATATATATATATATATATATATATATATATATATATATATATGCATAATATTCACTTATATAGATTCAGTTATTATTTTTGTCGCTCTTATGATTCAAGCTACACGGAAATTGACTATTACTAAAGAGGGTAAATATATCTCGAGTTATAAATTTCACTCCATCCATTCAAAGTGTCCCAAGAACATTGAAATTGATTAAGACATTTTCCAAATAGGTAGATTTCCATCACATCTGGATTACAGCCGATATGGAATGTATATTACCGTGACAAATATTCGAAAACTTGGAAAATAAACAGATACTTGAGTAAGTTTAGTGGAAAGTTTTCCTGAAACTCAAACGGGACATAACGACGCATAAAACTTTCGACAATGAAATATAATGATTACTTGACATGTTACTCGGAATATGCGGAATAGAATATAACGAGCTCGAAAATGGAGGCAATAAAAGTAAATTAAGTATGTGATTCATCATCATAAAACTTTATGAATTACTGAATTTCCTCTTAACCTTATCAGTTCTGATAATGACAGGTAAATATAGACTGAAATTTTCTTGGTTGATGAAATTTCATAATATTAATACTGTAAAAGAATTTTGTTATTTATTCTTGCTTGGTAGTTTTTAAAAATTCCTTCAATTCAGAATGATTCAGCGATGACTTTTGCAATTTGCGTATCAAAAATGAAACTTCGTACCATAGACTGGTCAATTTCATAAATACGCCAAACAATAGGGAATTTGTTGTTACATTATTTATTTCAGTTTATTTAAGCAAAGCGTCTGTGTCATTTTGAGAAAGGTACTTTATACTTTATTTTTGTTATAATTTGGACAAGCAAATACCAATACTAAATTTTTTATTGACGATTTATACCGAAAAATAAAATTTTTTTTAGTTTTTTATTTATAACATTAAAAATGATTATGAAAACTCAATGACATCAATAGATATATTTTAGGCGATTCAATATCGAACAAAATGAGCCGTCACTCGACCCGATTGAAGCATTAGAAGCAGAGAAAATTTGGATAAACTCGGAAATTTATTGCTTATTTATCTAATTAATTACTTCGTTAATTTTTATATTATCTGGCTGTGATTTGGTGAAAAAGTAACAATCTCGGCACTATTAATAATATATATATATATATATATATATATATATATATATATATATATATATATATAATATATATATATATATATATATATATATATATATATATATATATATATATATATATATATATATATATATATATATATATATATATATATATATATATATATATATATATATATATAATACATATAATAAACCAAAGCGCTCAATTGAAAAATGTCTGGATGCAAGGAATGTCTAGGAGAGGAAAGTATTACTATATATACTATATACTTGCCTCCTCTACTGTCCAACACCCCTTCCACTGCGTTCTTTACGAGCATTTGGCCATTTGGAGTCATGTTTACACCTTTTTTCCGTATATTTTGCAAATTGTTTTCAAAAATGCAAAATATATATTTTGCTGTACTTTGCTTATATTTTCGAAATCCGTTTTAACAAACCAAATTGGCCGATTCGTGTGGCATCCAGACATTTTTCAATTAAGCGCATTGATTTATTGGAATCGCCAATTACGCACAAAATTATTATGCCACCATTCTCCATTTTTTTCCAACTTGAATAGTGCCAAGATTGTTACTTTTCCACCAAATCTCTATCTCTTAACTCTTACTTCACCTCTATCAGTTCCAATTTTTATATTTATAAATTGAAAAAATTGAATTGAATTCAATCAATATTTTTTTCCTAATTAGTTTAATGCTTCATGACATCAGATTAATATTTCATACAGAAATTCAATGGGAAATTAATGTTTGGACAATTATAATAATGGTTATGATTAGGAACAATAACTACTTTTAATTCAACACAATTAATGCAGAAAACTTAAGACCAGTTTCTTCAAATAATTGTAAAGAAATAGAAAATGATCAAAATTTGGGTTCTATACCTATTTTGGTAATAGCTACAGAGAGTAATCTGTCCTCATAACGAAACAATTTTTGAAGGAGTCATATTGATACAAATACTCGTAGCCCTGCAAGGCCCTTGGTCATCGGCATTTCACATTGAAAATTATTGCAACGATTGTTATGAATTGAGGGTGTTTGGTCTGTTTATTGCGATGTGAAGTTATGAAAGATGTTATTCATACTCTCATTTGATAACTTCAAATTTGACTTCTATATTTTATAAATTTTTTGACATTGCTAACATTTTCTAGAATTTTGGAAGCGTGGAATATGTTTCGGAAATTCCATCTTTTTATTACTCTAATAGTGAGTGCTCAAATTTAGCTGTTTTATGTTAAGGAATAAGTAGCACATCACTGTTCTTTGTTGAATTATTGATTACTATTCAATTCAATAAACCTATTTCCATTTTCTTTGATATATGGTAAAAATCTATAAATATACAAAGAAGGTAGGGCGAGTATGTAATAATTAATAAAATAGGTTTACAAGATGTTCGTTGATGAATATTGAATATTAATTGAAGTATTCGCGAACTGTGTAATAAACACCATATTTATGTCTGTAGAGCAGACCCACAGCAGAATATCATAATTTAAATTGATAATTGATAAGGCCGATACTTGGAGAAAATTAATATCCATAATGAAACAATATTTGAAATTTTCTCATAATCTAATATAAAATACGCATAATGACGTTTCGAAGTACTACTTCTTTATCAAATGCTGGAATAATACTATGTGTTATTTTACAAAGTCAGTACTTATAGCTATTTTCAGAGAACATACCAGGTATGTTCTATGACTAACTTAGAATCAATTCAATGAAAAATCAATTTCTAAAGTCATGTATTCCAACTAAATGTAGAAAAGATACAAATATACACACAACTAAGATTTATAAGAAAAAATAAAGGAAATTTAAAATTTTTGAACATAAAATTCAATGTGAATTAACTAGAACTTAGGTAATAAATCTGATCTGCTAACTGGAATATTCTTATGGAACATATTAAGTAGAGGGCTAGTGTTAACCTCTAACTGGCTATTGAGTAAAAGTCCCGAATTTTTGAATTTATTAATATGTAATGATTCTAGAAAATTTAGCTTGGAACCTTCAATCTCTCTATTTAATATTTCAAACTCTGAACTGAATATATGACTTTATTCTAATAAATGGTTAGCATAATGGTAATCTGTTTTCTGTTTCTCGAAACTACGTTTATGTTCCGATAATCTAATTTGGAAATTTCTGAAAGTTCTTCCTATATAAAATTTTTCACAACTGCCACACTTAATTTTGTAAACTCCATTTTGTTTTTATTAGGTTTTGATTTATTATTTTTGATTATTTTACTAATGTAATTAGTGGTCCGAAAAGAAATATCAATCTTATAGCTTGCTAAAAGTGATTTTAATTTCAAACTAGGTGTCCTCATATTTGTTAAAACATTATGTATTGAGTTTTCTTCAAAAAGAGGATAAACTTCTTGAACCACTCTTTTGAAAAGTTTTTTGTTTATTAAGTTGATCATTATTTCGTGTTGGTATTAATTGTTTGAGGCTATTTGCATAATTAAGCTTATTTTTGTTGAAATCAAAGTTCCTAAGCGGAAGGTTAACAAGTCTATGAACCATACTATTAAATGATGACATTTTTTGTTGTATTGGGTGAACCGAACTATTATGAATTACTTTATCCGTGTGTGATGGGTTGTGATAAATAGAGAACGAATGTTTATTATCTAATTTTTTAATTGTTAGGTCTAAGAAATTGTTAGCAGATCAGATTGATTATGTTCAAAACTTTTGAATTTCCTTTATTTGTTCTAAGAAATCTTAGTTGTATATTTGTATCTTTTCTACATTTAGTTGGAATACCTGACTTAAGGAATTGATTTTCTGTGTTCATCTCCAGGTATACGATCCTTTTCTTAACGATCAGTGTATTCTATGGTCCTCATTCCAAGTTAGTCATAGACCATACCTGGTGTGCTCTGTGAAAATAGCTATAAGTACTGACTTTGTAAGATTACACATAGTATTAATCCAGCATTTGATAAAGATGTAGTACTTCGAAACGTCGTCATGCGTATTCTATATTATGAGAACATTTTAAATATTGTTTTATTATATCATAATTTAGATGACCATATACAAGATTTTTAGGTACAATGTTCTTAATTCTAGAGATTGCCAAAAATGTGTATTTCAATTTTTTACACAAAACATCTATGTGTGTTGTCCATCTCAAATTTATTTCTACATATATTCCAAGAAACTTAGTTGATTGGAATAATGATATAGCGTTGTCGCCATATTAAACATTCAAGGTACTGATTCCATTACCTTTCAGACAAATATAATTGTTCTTATAACAATGTTCTTTATAACAGAAGCCATATAATCTAACATCGTTTCCATATCCACTAATGAATATTGATGGCATATATTGAATTTCACCATTTATCTGGAGTTTACTATATCAGGTCACTTTAGTCGATTTCAATTAGTGCCTTCCTTTATTGATTTGTTGAGTATTCAATGATTATGGATGTGTTATTGTAACTGTCCGTGAATTTAATTGTTGTACGATTGACTGATATGACATTTCGAGAAATGTGACACTCCTTTGATCCACACGGAATGAATCCACAAATTATGTGGTTGGTTTGAAACTAGACTCTTCCCGTACAACCGTAAGAGTGTTTCAACTCGAAACTATTTCAGATTAATGATTGATGTGGCCGATATTTGGAGAAAATTAATATCCATAACGAAACAGTATTAAGAATTTTCTCATAATTTTAATACAAATACGCATGACGACCTTTCGAAGTACTACTTCTTTATCAAATGCTGGATTAATACTCTGTATTACTCAGTAATACTCACTAATACTCCGTAATACTCAGTATCAATTCAGCATTTGATGAAGAAGTAGTACTTCGAAATGTCGTCCTGCGTATTTGTATTAAAATTATGAGAAAATTGTAAATATTGTTTCAATATATTTCAGATTATCTGCCTGCGTCAATTAATTTACATTGCCAATTCATCAAAATTCTTCTATGGATGGTTTCATGCATACGTAGTGATTTATCAGTGAAGCCCTTATCTATAAATTGTCTTCAATGGTTTCTTGTCTGTCTATATTCAAAATGAAAATTGATGCTCTAGGCTGATAACATCCACATTTTGAAAAAAGAGAATTTATTTATATTTTACGTTTCGCTTCAAATTGTAGCTTTGTCAAAAATGAAACTGAGTGACGGTATCAGAGACATTTGATCTGTATTTTTTTTAATGTATTTTGTACATATGATTGTGTTTTTATTTACTAAGCCAGAAATTAAATTTGCGGGCACGGTAGCACCCCCGCCAGCGGCATTGACGTACCATTCTTTCCTCAAACAGTTCAGGTAATTTTCGACCACCTATAACTTCGTTGTGGATAAAAATAGAAGCCTGATTTTCTGTTATCAAGCAATCATTTCACAAGTACGTATATTTCAAGTTTCATTGAATTGAACAGTAGTTCAAGAATAATAACTAGTAAAATTTACTAATTTTGTCACTCACTGACTGAGCGATTATCAAAACCCTACGGTATTTCTAGCAGACATAAACTCTCAAAATTTAGAATACAATGAGTGATTATCTTATAATTTTGGTTTATTTTTTTTAGATGCAACAATTGCATAAGTCATTTTGTTAACCGATATGAATGTATGGAGAGAAAAGTTACATTTGCAGTGGATGAAGCAGTCTACCTATATATGTATGTATAAAAGGAACCTACAGAAAGAATTCAGATGCTATCAAAAACAAAACTTGAAAAAAAAAGCTATTTCTCCTAATTCTATCCATATACCGTGAAAAGTTGTGAGCTACATGAAATACCAAGTGAAGCCGATTGATTTATTCAGTCCCTATTTCAGGTATGTCTTAGGTTACTACCTAATTTGCTCACCTAACTACATCTTACTGTGATTAAATCAATAAAAATGAAAATAATGAAAATAATAATAAGAATAATTATAATAATAATAATAATAATAATAATAATAATAATAATAATAATAATAATAATAATGATAATAATAATAATAATAATAATAATAACAAAATTATATTTATTTAGCTGAAGCTATGCAAAAAACCTTCATATTTTGAGCTGTCAATTTTTAATTACATATCCACCTATCTCATTATTTGAAATATAATTTCTAAAATGACGCTTAAATATCTTAATACTAGTACTAGTTTTCAATATATTTGGTTAATTATTGAAAGCCTTAAATCCGTCATAGTAAATGTTATTTTTAGATTTAGGGAGCTTATAACTTCGGATATAAAAACTAGCAGTATTTCTTGTATTATACCCAGGCACCATAACACTGACATATGTTACATTTTTCATTACCCTAAATGGAATCAACTGATTTTTATTTCAAATAAGAATATATATGAAGCAAGGAGTATTCTTTGTTCAACAGACATCAGTTTCAAAGACTTCAGCATAATTTTAACAGGGGTATACCTATTTCACTTTGAAATTGTACGCATGACTCTATTCTGGAACTTTTGTAATTTTCGAAGTTTTTCTTCAGTCAAACCGAATAACAATGTGGAGCTATATTCAAAATGTGGCATTATATTGAACAACAATAATTTCACATATGTCGACAGGTTTTTTCCTATTCGTTTCAAAATTTTGATTTTTTTTAGAGATTTTAGATGATATGAAATCAACATGATCATTGAAACTCAATTTTTGTCTAAGTGATGCATTAATATTTTACTGTTTTCACTCTTTCCATAGACGTTCAATTATTTCATGTTCATTATCTTTCATAGTTAAATCATCATTTTTGTTGTTTTCAAGGGTTTTACTTGTACCCAAAACTATGAAGTTAGATTTCTGCACATACAGAGATAAGCTGTTGTCACATAACCATTCATTTACTGTTCATTATATTGTTAATATAATATTTATATTGAAATATAGAATGTTTGGAATGAAATAGATTGATTTTTCCATCGCATGGGAAGACAATGTATCTCACAAGCAATACATATTTAATAACATTGTTCAGTACGATTTCTAAGTCAATCTATTTAATTTAAAACATGAAAGATTTATAATATCGATTTAACTTTGAGATGTTCTTCTTACAGAAGCTCTCTCAAGTATGGACTAAATAAATTAACCGACTTGTTATTAGATGCATCTTACAACATTTAATGCTAGATGAACTGAGTTACAAAGTTTGGTTTATTTTACAAGTTCTGTTTGATAGAACATAATGTTCCCAGATGATTCAGTTAAGATAATTTTTTTTTCAATTCAGTGGACCCACAGTTTAACGTCGGTTCCGAATGGACAACGGGCTTGTAATCAGTGTACATTACTCAGCATATATCATCTTTAAACTACTTTAAATCACAGACAAAAACATAAACCCCTGCCTTCACCAGGACTCGAACCCGAATCCTACAGCACCATAGACGGGTGTTTTCCCGACCAGGCCACGGAAGCCGGCAAAGAAATCGATTATTCGCTAAGAATATTATTCACCAAGAATTTCAACCGAAATATCCCATTTGTAAAGCATTTTCCTCAGTTATTCTCAATGAATAAAATTAGATGAGTGTTTGAGTTATACATTAATGATTTCGAGATGTATTACATCAAATATTTACGTGAAAATATAATGAATTGAAAACTTTCGCAGGAATACTCATTAATTTTTTTCATGCATAATTTAGTTAAAAACTATAAAATCAAAAATTAACACACTTGACTTAAGTTTCACTGAATATATTAAAAATTCATTAACCCATTATCAAGAGTATACAATATTACTGTAAGTAATAAGTAAGTGTATCAGTAATATTGTATACTTTTGATAATAGGTAAACCACCAGAAATATATGCAGAGTTTTTAATATATTCAGTGAAAGTTGAGTCAAGTGTGTTAATTTTTATTTTATAGTTTTCAACATAATGTTTCACCAAGAGATAAGCGGAACCTCCGTGTCATTTACCATAATTTAGTATTTAGAATTAGAGTGAAATGATGCGACATATTGAAGCTAATCTCCTATAAATCGGAAAGAAATTAAGAAAAACGATAAACTTAAGAACCGTTTCGGTATTCACCCAATAAATGAACTCTTCAATGAAACATTTTCAAGTTGCCCAAGAGGAACAGTTAAAAATTCTTCTAGCTTTCTGGGCGAACTGTGATGAAAATTCACACCTTAATCATTACTTAACACGGTTCAATAGAAACCAAAGAACAGAAAAGCAAACTTTGGCTGCTTTCCACGTTGTCATGAACCAAATATATCTCGCGGTACAATGGTAAAGTTTCAAAGTTTAGCAATTCCTGGTCACATGGGAAATAGCGTGCCGCTCGGGATAATTCAGCCTTCGACCTTCTGGAGTGGCCGTTATGATCCAGAGCACACTAGGCCCTTTGGACCCTTGTGAAGCTTCTATGTTTTACGCTACGCAACATCTGAGGTGAAAAGAGATTGAATACGGACAGAAACGAAGAGAAATCTGTGTCAGTCCTATTTAGGGCTTCGGAATTGTATTACTTTGAATCACGTTTTTCAAAGATATACGTTTTTATTGGGTTTTAGTATGAGAATATTGAATTAGACGAATTCTTCAATTTTTCCAACAAAAATAACTTTTAAATAAATTATTCTGTCTATTTCGGTTATTTAGAATGAATCGATATTCGACAATATATTAGAAATTATGTGTTGAATGAGTTATAAAATTTCATTTAAATGATTATTTATGTTTCCTCTGTATATATATATATATATATATATATATATATATATATATATATATATATATATATATAGATATATATATATATATATATATATATATATATATATATATATATATATATTTATATATATATATATAAAAATATATTTTATTTTTATTTATCATTTGACAATCTATCTATTCGTGATATGGCAAAAATTGGAATCTTGAGTTTTTGATTCAATTAAACCAAGTTGTGTTAATTAATTTCCAAATTACGTTTCGGTTATTATTTTAACCTTCATCAAACGGATATATGTCATATGATCGCACAATATAAACAAATCAGACACAAAAGTTTATAGGTGACAAAAACAACAACTAGCTATATTGATGATTATACTTAATCATTCAAAATTTTTTTCAGTTCATCTCTCAAGGCATATTACAAATATATGACTCCTTTGTTTCTGTCACCTATAAACTTTTGTGTTTGAGGTGTTTATATTGTACGATCATATGACATATATCATTTTGATAAAGGTTAAAATAATAACCGAAACGTAATTTGGAAATAAATTGACATCATTTTGTTTTAATTGAACCAAAAAACCCAAGATTCGAATTTTTGCTATATATATATATATATATGTGTCCTGGTCAGTTTGGGGACAATAAAACCAGTCATATGGGTTCTTTGGGGTACTTTGGGTTCATTGGGGTCGGACCTCAAACGGTATGCATATTCGTTGTGGTCAGTTTGAGTACTATGGTCCTTGAAGTGCTCATTTCTTGCTTAAAATGTAAGAACTGTTTACTTCAAGGTCCATATTGATATTGACATCATTAACCTCTAAATCACATGAAATAACAATACCTGTAGCAAATATGGAGTTAATGCGAAAAGTTGAATGAACAAATATGAAATTAATGAAAATTCCATTTCAGTAGTAAATCGTGATTTGATATTATTTAATTGATTTATTTGATATGTATTATTTTGTGATCAATTTTATATAAATGTTTGAAATATTTATATTACATCAGTGATAAATTTACAATGTTTTTAAAATTCATTATCATGTATTTATCAGGTATGAGAGCGGTTAATATCACAAATTTTGAAAATTCTAAATAATATGAAACAATGCTCTGATATATATTCTATTGTGTTCTAAGATTTGACAAATAGATGTTCAAATAATGTGGGTACCTACTTTTTTAATAGACTGATAATAACTTTTTCACTTTCAAAAATACAAAATATTTGGAAAATGGTTGTTTGAAACGAACTAATTAATTAGAGCTTCTTCAATTTCATTGAGATTAATCAATCAAGATCAAATTTGACTTGTGTATGTATACGTGCTCATATGGTGTATAAATGCAACATCTATATCTTTCAACACAAACACAAATATCCGTATACCTCAACGTCAATTCGAACCCTGAACTCCATGGCGCGGTATACGCATTCAGACTTTGCAGCCATCGAAGCAACATTCAAAGCGTAACGAAAAAACGGCATCCTCAACAATTCAAGCAAATGTCAAATAGTAAATGATCCACACTCACGTTCGGGCTCTTTCGCGACTATTCGAGTCTGAAGTGTGAAGTTAGATTCATGTTTATATTACATGATTATGAGAAAGAAGTGAATTATCACATACATAATTCATAATTTTTGTATCAATACAATGGTCTTCTTAGATTACTTCATGAACATTTGGAAATTATAATTACATTTTCAAGCAGGTGAAATGAAATTTTTTAAAATTGTATTATTTGAACATCGAAAACTCACAGAGAAATTATCCTATTCCTATAATACATTTAAAAGCTCAGTAATTATATAAGAATCAAATGTACGAACAACTTAATACTTAGATTGTGGTAAGAATTGTAAGTAAGAGTTTGCCTTCGGGAATGCTTTTAATACCTACTGATAATTAGACGTAGCTAGTTTAGTACTGAACTGACATATATATATCATTAAACTACTCATTATTTACAATACAACTTTAAATAAGAAAGGGGTAGATTTTTTCATTTCTATGTAGCAACTTATAATTCAAATTCCGGCAGTACAGGTATATCATAATAACGTAAGTAGTAATGGAAGTATTTCAATATTGATATGAATATCAATCGTTTTCAGTTCTTTCAACCATTTTTATTTTCACTTTCTAGTCTGTTTATATATACGATTACTAGATTCATGTGTATTGTTATTGTTATGATCTATGTCTGTCTCTCTCACATAAGTTTTCATAATCGTAAATTAAAATGAGCATAGTACGGCATCTCCAAGCCGCGGCAAAATTTATAAATAGTTAGGTTAACAGTTGTGATGGGCGTTATTTTCAGGGACCTTTTCAAGGAACGGTTAGTTCTCCTAAACAGTTATTCTAAGGAACTAGTTACTTGGAACGACCGTCGCCATATTATAGAATGAGATATGACGACAGCGAAGTAAAGTGCGCGTGCGCAATGAGTCTAAGTCGGAATAGGTTCTCCCAACGAACTTATTGTAGAAAGCAACAGTTCTCCTTCAATGATGCTGAAATGTATCTCATGTATATTGACATAATTATCGCGTACAGAATTCATTCAAGTCCTCTGGAATTATGTTCATTCGCAAATCTTAGGTTATGGATAATTTTGTTTGATTTGGTTTGATTGGAACGTTTCCGTTTTTGTCCACTTTTGTTCCGTTTTTTTCGTTCCGTTGGAACGAAAGACAACTTTGCAAGGAATAGGTTCCTTCATTGATGCTAAAATTCATCTTATGTATATGGACATGAGGTTTATACTCCAAATGCTCTGATAAAAACACTTCCGTGGGAAAGAAGAA
The DNA here is from genome assembly GCA_030704895.1 of Henosepilachna vigintioctopunctata. Lineage (NCBI taxonomy): Eukaryota > Metazoa > Arthropoda > Insecta > Coleoptera > Coccinellidae > Henosepilachna > Henosepilachna vigintioctopunctata. Next base: position 707,361 of record JARQZJ010000043.1, read on the forward strand.
TTTTTTATGCTTATAAAAATTTTATAAAAATTATCTTATTTTTTTTATCATGTCACTACAAATATTAACATTCATATTGAATCAATCAGAAATTAAAACCATCAGCTCATTGAATCACATCGCTAATGCCTTTTATTTTTTTACTTTTTCTTTCATTTCATCAATAAGCTTTTGTATTGAATGTATCTGTCACTATATTGTCATTCAATAACATCGACATCGTAAATATTTTATTTTATATTATCTTAATCTACAGACAGTGAATAACCCTGTTATTATTGTTATCACACTATAACACAGTTAAACACAGTAAACTGACAAACAAATTTGTCAAACTCTGTATAGTAAATGAAATTCAAACCACCGTTCCTGAAATAACCGTTTTTCGGAAGTTGTTTTCAGTCAAAGAACCGTTGCGTTCCTTTCCTCAAAAAATCCGTTACTATCCATCTCTAGTTAAAAGCTGGTACAGTGAAATCAAAACAGTGATCTAAACGGTATGTAAGTCAGATCAAACAAACGTTGACTTATATAAATCGCCGCCGATTTATTATGTACTCCAATTCCAGCAAATTAGATAGTTGCTTATAGGGATGATTTCCATAAAGATCGTCTAATCAAGTGATTACAACAGTAGATATCTACAAAAGCTGCATTTTGGTTGGGACTTATTCCGTTATATTACTTTTATAAAGTAAAAAGTTTTGTGCAAAGAAATACGATGTGAAACTAATAAATGACTGTGGGAAGTCTTGACCTAGACTAATCATGTTGATACAATTTGATTGAAAAATAATTAATATCAAATTATATTAATATAATTTGATCGAAAACTATTCACTATGTTGATAAACATGCTGCAAATAAGTTGAATTTCGTACATAAAAGATATAATGCTTAAATCAAGTTTTTGAATATTAACAGATATTAGGTACAGAAATATTGAATAGGTATATCGTCAAAAAATATATAATACTAGAATGATTTATTTAACATTTAAGCCTTTTAAACAACGTATATATACCAAAAGCCGCACATAGAGGTTGCTTACTGTTAAAGATTAGAGTGGAAGAGGTATTATTATCAGACGAAGACAAAAATATAACCACGTGTCAGTTTTTAGCGTCGATGGAATAAGAAATTAGTTTTTATTTTATCGTTCATGACGTATTCTCAATCCATGACGTGTAAGTCATCATGAACGTTTAAATGTAATAAAGTAACACCTGTTTACACCTTGCTTAAAAAGTGTATGACTTGTACGACAAGTGTATTATAGTATAATACACCATAACTTTTCAAGTGTTGTATATGTTTTACTGAATTTATACATAGTATTAACATAGAAAACCTGAACATTGAATGGTACGTTAGAGTTATTCCTCATTTAGGACTGGATTGATGATTATCACAGAATCAATTTTATACAATTATTATTTACATTCATAACATCCCAGTTTTAATAATGTGCATATAAACCTATGACAGATTCATAACCTATCTTTATTAGATTGTAAAGAAGAATTCAGTTTATGTGTCACACATAATTCATCGAGTCTGTGAATACTGACAATAATCTTTATTTATATTCAAGAAACATATATAAATATATAAAATATATCAAATTTTTAGAAGTTGAACGCAGTAAACATTAGCTCCCAGAAACAAAATAATTTGTTAAATATCACATAGTTAAACCTATTATCTAAACAATGTTGAAAATGAAAACAACAAAATTAATTTTCGACTCCTCACAAAATAATATAGCAATGAATGAATCCTTTAATTTTCTTAAGAAATTAGTTTCTGTAAAATTTTTTCTATTGGACTTAATTGCAATAAATTATTGAAAAAAAATTTACCGGTGAAATAACATATAAAGCATTTTTCAATTCATAGGATAGGCTGTTGAATTAAATATACTGAATCGGACCCTTCAATATAACCTCGTTTCTCACACTCGTTTTTAAGAAACCAGGAATATACACCTAGCCTTTAATCATGAATTGAAACATTTAAAAAAAAACTCGGAAACAGCCAAAAACTTTTTCTAACCTTCAATGCAACATAGTCAAAAAAACAAACACTAGCGTACTTTGCGCTTTCTGCCCGACAAAATTGTGATGAAAACAAACAAGCAGCCAGCAGCCTCTAAATCCTCCATTTCATTAAATGTCTAATGTGTAATCATCTTAGTTCAATGTTACAGAGTTCAATATTAGATAACCTGTTTACCGAATTTACAATTTGGTAAACAGGTGAGTCAAGTCATGTCACCTAACATGTCGTAACTAGTGATAGAGTTATTTTCAGGAACATTTTCAGGATATTCCAAATGTTGTGTTGCTTGGAAGATGACGGAAAGTTAACCTGACTGTGGAAAAAAAGTTGGTTAGTTTTTTTGAAAAATGATCAGAAATTAATAACCATCAAGATAGGAGACGTGTTGAGACCTTCATAAAATTATATACTTTTTCTTTTGTGGAATTTAGCTTTGTTGAAAAGAACAAGTATTCAGTATTGGGATAATTTGATGGACGTTAAATTCTTCTGGCATTTGTTAGTTATTTGGAAATTGTGTACAGAAGAAGTACCCTTCAGGGGATCAAAGCACGTGTTCTTGGTGCACACTACATTTTTGCGGTTTTTATTTTTATTTTCACTTTTACCTTTCCTTCATTTGGATTTCGCCGTTTTTTTTTTGAGTTCTGGAATTGTTGGGAATCACCATTTTGATAAGGTTTAGCAAAAAAGATTTTTGAGCCCAAATCTGGAAGTTTGAGTATGCTTGGCGGGATGAGAGTATTCGAGTACATTGTTTGAAGAGAAAATTGATATTTGATTTTTTTTTCTTAAATTTACTTTCATTTTATAACTGTACAATTTACAAGCTGAAAATTCCTTTTTATTTAAACATTCATTATATATTTTTATTTTTGTGACGATTAAGTCCTTTTAGCTAAGAGAGAATTAATTTATCTTCTATTTGTTTCAATTTTTTTTGCGTTTCACATTTTATAAATTTTGTTTTATATTCAATTAATATGTATATCTATATAAAATCATATCATCATTTATTGAACCAAGTGGATAGTTAGGGAGAACTAAGATTGAGAACTTATATCTGGTGGAGTTGTTGTTTGATCCACCACAAAACCGATCAAATTGTACCAAGAACTTTCAAACCTCTTGCGCCTATAATTAAATTTTTCTTACTCTATTAACCCACCCCATCTTCACTGTAGTTAACTTAGGTGTGGTACAATTCATTAACTTTCATTTTTCACTTAGGAGTCACTCATGTTTTGAACCAGAGGTTAATCGCAGGATACATTTTGTGTGTTTGATATTGTAGATGTATACAAATATATAACTAGATAACAAGAGTAGGTTATAGGTTCCGTCGATGATGATAAAATGTGTCTCATGTGTATGGACATATGTTTTATTTTCCAAATTTATTTAAAAAAAAAACGGTTCCGTCTCGGAATGAAATATATAACGTTGCAACATTCATATTTAATCAAACAGCAGTTAAAACTATCAGTTCATCCAATAGCATAGCAAATTTCTTATTTTACAATTTTTTCCTTCCATTTCATTAATTTCTCTATTAAATTTGCCGGTTACTATTTTATTATTCAATAACATCGACATCATGAATATCATTTATTTATATAATCTCACTCTATAAACAGTGAACAACATCAGTGTTAGCACACTATAACACAGTTAAACATAGTGAACAGACAAATTAATTTCTCAGACACTGTAAGTAGTGTATACTAAATAGTATATGAAATTAAAGAAAAAGTTCCTAAAATAACCGGTATTCGGAACAGTTGTTTTCAGGAAAGAACCGTTCCGTTCCGTTCCCCAAAATATCCGTTACTGTCCATCTCTAGTCATAACCTAGATTCACATGTTAGGTTCAAGAGCTAAATAATTATTTTGCATTGACATGTAAACTTTTATCTTTTTCTAATTTGTTAGAATCAATTACAATAGATAGTTTTCACGTTCATTTATGTAGAATATAGATAAGGAAACAATCTTTGAGACTGTCTCAAAAAAATATTCACATAAATGTATTATGTGAAAGGTCAATGGTACATCTTCCTATTTCTCGGTTAACTGTCACTTTCAACGAAGTGTTTGGTTTATTGAAAAAATTGAGATTTGAAACAGCAAAGAAGCTTTTCTTCACTTAATTGAATTGCTTGAATAAATTATGTATGAACCTTTAATTCAACTCATCTTCACAAAACTATTATGCTTCACTTCTCCACGAAAATATCAACACTCCACACTCTTAATCATACTATTATATATTATCATTATATACTATACATATATAGATAATAATATAGATACCTACATGTATTATTATTTCAGTAATAACTCAATTTTGAATTCATATTCGGCACCTAACTAGTTGAACGGACAGACCACACTTTTGCGGCCCAATATACATTGAATCCTGAATTGTAAACAATTTACATTTACCCATAGTTGTCAGATACACTTTTTTATATCCACTGTTCCTTTTAGCCAAAACATGTACCAACAAACAACCATCCATCTAAACTCTTATTAATAACTTTAGTAAGATAATATATGAATATCGGCATTTCAATGGTGATATAAAAAAGTTATATATAAGTACTATAAATAAATTACTTTATTAGATCATCCAATTCTAATACACGTCTAATTTCATTATAAACGGAATATTGTTTTTAGGAGTTATTCTGTTTGATTAAAATGAATTTCAGTTTCTTTGTTTAAGTTCAAAGAGAAAAATATTTCTCCTCCTAATCGCTTTTTACATGTCATTGGAAATGATATTGAAAAGTTAAACGAAAATTATTTTAAATCGTTCTCGTTTCAACCTTGATATTCGACACCCGTCTGCAAGACGATACTTTCTGCCTAATAATAAATATAACAAATATGTTGAACTCGGAACAATTCAAAATATAAATCGAAAGGTAAAGGATAACCGCCGTATTTCTCCAGTGTCAATAATGAGTCATCACTCGACAATAAAAGTAAATCTTTTTATCTATCACACCTAGCGTCTTCTTTCGCAACTACATATTTTTCGTTACTTCGCGGTAGGAATGGCGATTCTTTCCGAAAAAGATCGAATGACCTGATGAATCGATCCACATAAAAATCGAGGTCTTAAAGATGGATTTCCCAAAAATCGATCTTTTTTCGAATTTGCTTTACAATGTAAATATAAATCAATTTTATTAAAAACAAACCAAATATTATAATAAATGATTTGTTAATCAGTAAAATCACGGAATCCGATAATAACAGTTATTTTTATTACCATATCAAAATATTAGATCCGGTACAAAACAAGACATTATTTTCAAAATGTATTAGTTACAAAGCAAATAGATAATTTAGATTATACTTCCCATTGCTCAATATCTAAACTTTTTAAAAACAACAGTCTGAAGAGTCTACTGGGATCCAAGAGGTTCCGCTCATCACTTGCGATGTCCGACGGAAACATCGGCAGATAGCGTTCTTCGACTGCTGCAAATTTTCCGGCTGTCGAAAAAAGCTATCTTGCCAGTAACGTATAGAATCATACTTTAGATGCACAACTGCCTTCGATAAATAATTTTCGAATTCTTCACTTAGGCCTTGACTTTTTTTTATTGAAGAAAAGTGAGGCGAATGAGACTAAACACACCGCCATCTCGCGAGTTTTCAAGTTATTAACCGGCAGCATTCTTGTAATACGGGTACCTTGAACTAATTGTATGGTTTATACCAAAACAAAAAAAATCGAGTGTCGATTTTAAAGGGTCGATCGATCCAATGAATCGATCCAGAACTACAAATCGATTTGAAAAAACCGATTTTGTTTTGGCTCGAAAAATCGATATTTCGATTAATAGATCTCAGACCGCCATCCATACTTCGCGGTTCTGTCAGTGTTTCGTCTGGTCGCCGAAAATGTGCGAACTGTGAAGTATGGAATGTTGCAATAATATTGATATCTTTTTAACACAGTCTCGGTTTCTTTGACAGATTTGATAAAATAATTAATCAATTTCCGTTGAGACGTCATCAATCTGGAGTCTAGGATATCAGATATTTTAGAAGAGTTCGATACGAGTATGTGATCGAATGTTTTTAATTGAATCCTAGAAGTAAACAAATTATACGCGGAGAAATGGCATGATCTAAAAAAAAATTTTGCAACTCTTGGTGAAGTTATGGTGAAGTCAAAATTATTTTGCTCTGAAGGAAATAACCATGATTCGAAAACAGTTTTTAGATTCACAAAATTCGTTTCTGTTTCAAAATTATAACAAAGAAACCGAAGCCTTGTTTCTAGGAATGGAGTTAATCACAGTCTTAATAGATTTTGCATTAAATATAATAAATTTATACTTTGATATCAGAGAATCTTGATCCAGTTCATTTGAAATTTTTGAAGTACAATATACTTCATATAATGATACTACATTGAAGTACAATTATACTATCTTAAAAATTCAATAATGGTGACCCCAAAATGCCCACCTCAAGGTCTACTAGTATATTTGTTGCGTGATGTGACCCGAAACTGCACACATTAGTGTCGATTAGTATATAGGATATACAATTTCTCACGACCTCTAAGTGACCACAAAAAGCTTCACCAATATACTGGAGTATATATACTATGTCCCCAAACTGACCAGATAACATATATATATATATATATATATATATATATATATATATATATATATATATATATATATATATATTATTTCATTTTACGAAATGAATATCCAAGCGATATAACTGAAATCTGGAGGATTTAGAATTTCATTAAATTCATTGTTGTTTTGGGCTCAATAGCCAAACGGTATATTGAGTACACGCTTTCGGCTTACTGGTTCTGGGTTCGATTCTCTCCGTGGTCTTGGGCTGTTCGGAGTTGACGTTAAACAGTAGGTCTAACTTTCGCACAAGTACAAAGTGCTTGTAAAAGGATAACCAGCATTGGATACAATGCTTTGAAATGAAATCAAAATGAAATATTCATTAAACTTCCATTTATTAGTTATTTCTAGAAATAAGTGTACCTTTATTATTTTCAACAATTTGGTATGTAAACTTTTGGACGAATAGTAGAATGGTTCGTTAATTTGATACCTTTTGTAAGGAGGAAATTCTGTTACAATGAAGATTACACTCGGAAATTTATTTGCTAATGTCACAAGTCTATGTATAGGTACCAAAGCAATTCAACGAAGAATTGTATACCTAAATGACTCAAACAGAAACATCGGTTATGCTTTGATATCCATTAAAACTGATCTTAACCATTTGCGATCACTTACTGCAGTACATTTTTTGTGAATTGTACAGAAAATTTTCTGCAGATCGAAACAGTTTTGTGCTTCCATGAAATGTTCTTCCATGAAGATTTCAGTACTCTCCAACATTTATCCCTTGATGGATAATGGAGGCATCCCATCGTACAGTTCACAAAGCTGGGTCTACAATTAAATTCTTTCGATAAATTTGAATTTTTGGAATGAACGTTCTAGCGTCTCCTTCAATATGTCATTCAGTGCCATGAATGGCATTGAAAATAAATCGAAATAAATATGGCACGTCACATAAAACATGTAACGTGTGAATTCCCCACTCTACAGCTGCCACTAAATTGTTAATTCAGTTACCGTTCTGATGTCCCCCGTCGCTGGACGATTGCTTTAAATTGGACTTAGTTTCACCTGTTTTTTTTTCTGTTTTTTATTAATTGACTTGCTCAGGTGCAGATGACCGGCATACATCTAAAATATAGATATAATGAGCTGAATTCATGTTGCACGTCTCTCTTTTGGCAATTCTTTCTTGAGGAAATAGTATCCCCATCTGATATTCTCACATTAGTGAATTCCACGTGACCTACAATAAACATCAAGTGAATTTTCAGAAAATACTGAATGAAATTATTAATTATCTGTGGCGTGTATGAAAGACAGGAAGTTGTGAGAAGAAATTTAATTTCATATATCTATATGCATTCTCCCTAAAAAAAACTGAGATAACTTTTCATGTTTTTTTCAACAAGTTTGAATAATTCATCTATTAATACTGAATAATCACATAGGTTTTTGTAATTAAAATTATTTTCTTTATCTCCTCATTTTATTCTTTCGAATCGGCTTCAGATTTTTGTTACTTGACGTTGGCTATATATAACAAGAGTAAAATTAACGAAAGTATTATATCTTCAGAAATATAATATTTTTTCAAGGTGCGGTCTGTCACAAATAACTAATTCGTTTTATATTCTCTATATTTCGTCAATCTTTATTAACTTCATCAGGAGAACCTAAGATAACATCAAAAGATGGACAACTTGAACGATATTACACAATAATAATAAATTGTGCTCAAAAAACATGAAGTCAATCAGCCATATAAAGTATATAAAACATGTCGGGGTGCTTTTATGGTCAACATGATTTGAATAAGACTAACGTAAAATATGTATCATATGATACAAATGAACAAACAGATGGTTTCTGCAGTTCCACAAATAACAAGAAGCAATAAAAAGTTTACAATATCAACGATGGAATCAATCATATATAAACATTAAACATACCTATACCTACAGAAAGCTATATTCTAAATCTTTTGAATAATATTACAATATATGTTACTCAACTGTCCCGTATCCGATTTGTAATTCACAATGTTATCTTTTTTGTGTATATGATACATTTCGAGGAACAATCTGCTTCTATAATTTGTCTCACGTTTCAATACTTTTACCCTAGAATAGTCAAAGCAGTGACCAGTTTGTTGATGGTGTTCTAAACAGAACATACCCTTAACAGAAATGCAAACTCGGTGCATTTGATATGGAAACAAATATGGCGGAACTGACGTTTACGGCAGGCGGAAGTAATCCTCAAGCGGGAGTTTCAAAGTCACGAAATAGTATGTACACAGAAATGAGTCCATTATTCTACAAATATTCAGATATTTTTTGCGCGGAAATTCAATATTTTTGCAAAATATTGATTGATATTCATTACTCATGTACCCACCCAAAATTTAAAACATTTTTAAATCAAAAAATCTTTATTATTTGAAACTTATTTCAATCATGTTAACAGTAACACCTCACTAGTAATTGGAATTAAATATCAAAAATATCTACAATACATAAACTGATTTATTTACAAAGTTCTTTCTAATAGACAGAATACAATGAACTGAACATTATTCCTGGTACAATGTGAATAAAAAAATATAAACCAGATCAATATTAAAACAAAAATTTCGTATAAAAAAAAGGTATAAAAAAGTATCAAAATATACATTTTCTAAGTTGCTAAGCTTGAATGAAGTTCTAAAGTTACTAAAATGAATGAATCAACTTATTCTACAATAAGTAAATATAAATTAGATCAATATTAAAACTCAACAAAATAACAAAAACTCTTTGGCATAAACAAGGAACGAAATATACATTTTCTTATATGCTTCTGAATGAAAAAGAAACATAATATACATACTCTCAAGGAAATCAAATTTTGAAAATTCATTAGCAATTGTCGAAAAACTAATTCATTTGTAGCATATTGATCAACAGCATCTTGAGACACTTAATTACAATTTTTACAATAATTGTGATCTTCAATATGAAAATTTGATTTAATCAACTTGTCTGCATTCACACTAACTGATGATGTAGATGGCTGAGCGAAAGAGACTTCATGTAAAGATGGAATTGTTTCATACTAAATCCTTTTATTATCCTTGTTCCAGAAATATGACTCTTTAAATTCATCTTCGCAAAGACGGAACACTATATAGACACTATAAGATGTCTCGGTGTTAGCACTGATGTTACAAAATGCTTTTCATTTCATAGTAAAAGCAGGATAAGATGAAGAATAACCAGTCTGAAGAAATGCTTATTGTTTGTACCAGACTTATACAGAGACGGAAATTTGCAATTCTATTTCAATCGCTCAGCCTGCATCCTTAAACTTCTGAAATTCTAAGATCATATACTTAAGTCTGGAAATGTAATCGACCGTCCTCAACGTCTGGAACCTTGTGAAGTAACGTGTGAAATCTTGTTGTTTGAACTCCTTCAAATAATTGTATATCCCAATAACCTACAATCTGAAGTTATTTCGAAAATAAAAAATCAGTATTATGTTGTGCCAGTTTAACAAAAAATGCAATGTTTATGGAACATTTTCCACGGAACTACATAAAAAATACTAGTTATATTTGTTAGTATACTTACATTCGTTGTATTTTTCCTGATGGTGAACTTTTCCACCAAATTGTGACATTCGGTCTCGGACCGAATGTAATGAAATGAGATTGAATGTAAGGAAACAAAAGTAATTAACTAATTTCATTTATTTAAACTTACTATTGAAAGGTAATGAGGAATCTATATAGATTTGGTAGATTCATCTATCTGAAAAGATATATTCACTCACCTATTTGAATCAATTTACACATAAAATTAATCATAGACAGCATTGCCAAACAACCGCCAAAACCTTGAATGACGAATGAAATAATTTGACGACCAGTCCATAACAGTTTTCTTTGATTTTTTTTGCAACATTCGCAATCTGAACTGCAGCAGGCAAAGCTCATTACTGAAAGTGAGGTTATGATTTTGTTTCCACTTTTGATAGGTAACACGGCCTTCTTCTTTGGTATGTTCTGTGTTGTTCTACCTCTGCACAAGTATTCTTTCCAAGCCGACAGTCAGTCTTATGTTGTATCCCAGTCATAAATCCCTTTTGAAACAAAATTTGAAGAGAATATTTGATATATTTGTGAACAACAGATATCCGAAATATATTCTTAGGAAACTAATGAACAATTCCAACATTTCCGATGGACAAACTGAAGATTCGAGCATTAATGTCAAATTCAAGAAAATGCCATTTATAGATAAACTGTCTCAACAAATAATTTCTACTTTCCGAATTTTTCACATCTGAAATTCCCGAAGTTCAATATCTTAAGTAATTTTGGTCTTTTCTCCAAAACTAAATATAAAACACCCCTGGTATACAACAGTAACGCTATTTACGAACTTCCTCGCAAAGAATGTCACAAATGTTATGTGGGACAGACATCACAGTGGTTTAAACAGCGAACACATAATACATATATAAATAAAAAAGATAAAATTGTCAATTACAAATCGGATACGGGACAGTTGTGTAACATATATTGTAATATTATTCAAAATATTTAGAATGAAACTTTATGTAGGTATAGGTATGTTTAATTTTTCCTATAAGTTTATATAAGATTGATTCCATCGTTGATATTGTTAACTCTTCATTGCTTCTTGTTCTTTATGGAACTGCAAAAACCATATGTTCGTTCATTTGTGTCATATGATATATATTTAACGTTAGTCTTACTCAGATCGTGCTGATCATACAAGCATCCCAACATGTTTTATTCACTTCATATGAGTGATTGACTTAATGTTTTGTGAGTACAATTTATTATTATTGTGTAATGTCTTTTAGCTAGTCCATCTTTTGATGTTATTTTAGGTTGTCCTGATGAAGTCAATAAAGATTCACGAAACATAAGAATATAAAACGAATTAGTTATTTGTCACAGATCGCATCCTGAAACAATATTTCATTTCTGAATATATATATATATATATATATATATATATATATATATATATATATATATATATATATATATATATATATTAAAATAAATTAAACTCTTGGCTTAATGTTTCACGATTTATTTAACAATATGTATAGTTAACATGTTTCGAGCGTTAGCTCATTTTCAAGACTGAAAATGAGCTAATATAATATATATTATATATATTATATTAAATAATATATTATAAACCGTATGAGATTTTTTCTGAGTTACAGTATCATTTTTTTTAATTTTGTATATATTTCTTCGATTTGATTTACTGGCAGTATGTGCTATTCTTAAATTATAAGGTTTTGATATTTTAGCAATGTTTGTACTTAATTTTGGGATATTTGATAAGGGAATGTGATTATTTTCGTTAGATTCACTTTTTTTTGAATAAATAATGATAATTAATAAATTAATAATTTTTTTATTGATAATGAAAATCAATAAGTTAAAATACAGAACACTAATTTGATTTTTCTAAAACATAGATTGACATTTTGATATATATAGTAATTCATAAATTCAATTATTCATTAGTTTTGACAAAGTTGTGATATACAACGAAACGTCAATAAAAATAAAGTTTTTCATATTAAAAGAAGCCTGTTATTGCTAAAAACATTCAAAATAATATATATATATATATATATATATATATATATATATATATATCTTCTGTGAATTTTTAATTAAAACACTTGATACCATAATGAACCGAAGTATAGAAATAGAAGCATACTTCCATACTTCAAGTTCCATATTTCTCATTGAGGCAGAGCTGGCGTATTTAAGTTATGAGCTCCTCAGCTCGCAGTAGTAATTAGTTCAATCAAGCTAAAAGCTATGTAACACAAGAAACTTGGTTTGTATTCGAGGTAAATATTGAAATTAATTTCCACTGAATTTAATAATATGTCGCAATTTCAACTCTGCTTTATTGTTCGCTAAATAAGTTTGTATTGATTGAAGTTGCGTTTCGAGTGAATCGAATATTGTATGAATGTTTTCAGGTTCATTTGAGAGGAAATAATTGATTTATTCTGTTGTGATCGAAATATAATGAATTCTTCATTGCATTGATTATCTATACCAAAATTAAAATTCAGAATGCATTTTAAGTGAACTCTGATATTGATAAGAAAAAATGACTATCTTAAGATATCACTATTGAAGTAAAATAAAGTAAACGAAACAATCATTGTGGGTGACTCAAAAAAGTTATCATTTTGGAATTGGAAACTTATTAAAAATTCAAAATAAACTTTTTTATTTTGAAATTCACCACTCAATATCTGAAAGTCTTATGTCCAAGTTTCTATCTATATCTAAAAATCAGACGAGAGCTCCTCTGATATCAGCAGACACGCATGCAAATGTATAAAAAGACTCGTCAAAAAGTCACTACAAATTTTATGGAGTAGTGAAAAACTCAGAACATCAGTACGAGCCAGACGTGAATGGAAAACTTTCGTGTTTCTTCAGGGTAATATCGGAACACGGAAATTTATGAGGAAAAGAAGAAAACAACACCAAAAAACCTGATCAACTATCTCCTACGTGTTTCAAGTGATGGAAAATTAAATCTGGTAGCGAGGAACTCATGAGTTATACCTCGTTCTGGATTACCGTCGTAGCAAAATACTAAAAATACAAATAAAATTAATTTTCATTTCAAATATGAAGATACAAAGCATTTATCAAGAATATGGGAACGAGATGCTAAGAATAAATATACCTAGAGTCAACTTTACTCTCGAAAATATATATGTTTTACGGATATATAGGTATCTTTTGCGGATATAGCCGTATATCTTTCGCAGATATATATTTTTTGGATATTCTTCACTCAGAGTTGCTTGCCTTCTAAATATATCCTTGATTCTCCGAATCATTCGAAATCGTGTGACTCAGCTGACGAGAGGAGAATATAGCTGATCGAATATAGTATTGGATGATCGGGTGTAGCGATATCAGAACAGAACACGCATGCGCCGTTAACTTTGATTGCAATCCAGGACAGGAAAACGAGTTACCTCTTGAGTAAAGGGTGGTTTTTTTAGAGGTATAGAATTTTAAATTGCAATAAAACATTGATGGATCATTCGATTGACAGGAATTTTAATTCGAAAGATAATCTTGTGGCATCACATTTTAAATATGATTTCAGGCATATGACCAACCCGGCTGGCTCGGATGTAGTCCAATCTGGACGTCCAATTTTCGATGACTATTTCCAACATTTGTGGCCGTATATCGGCAATAACACGGCGAATATTGTCTTCCAAATGGTCAAGCGTTTGTGGCTTATCCGCATAGACCAATGACTTTACATAGCCCCACAAAAAGTAGTCTAGAGGTGTTAAATAACAAGATTTGGAGGCCAATTCACAGGCCCAAAACGTGAAATTAGGAGGTCACCAAACGTGTCTTTCAATGAATCGATTGTGGCACGAGCTGTGTGACATGTTGCGCCGTCTTGTTGAAACCACAGCTCCTGCACATCATGGTTGTTCAATTCAGGAATGAAAAAGTAAATAATCATGGCTCTATACCGATCACAATTGACTGTCATGTTCTGGCCATCATCGTTTTTGAAAAAGTACGGACCAATAATTCCACCAGAAAAGCGCACCAAACAGTCGGTTTTTCTGGATGTAACGGTGTTTTGACTTACACTTGATGATTATCTTCACTCCAAATGCGGCAGTTTTGTTTGTTGACGTAGCCATTCAACCAGAAGTGCGCTCCATCGCTAAACAAAATTCGCCTATGAAAATCGGGAACAACGGCAATCTCTTTTTGGGCCCATTCGACCAATTGATTTCAATTAATTAATAGATACGATGAATTGTCAAACCAAACTGAGAATAAATCACTTCTCAGCTGTTAAATCGGTCGCCATCTTCAACAGTAATGCCAACTTAAAGTTCTATACCTCTAAAATAAAACACCCGTTACTTTACCTTTCAAGTACCTCCAAGCTTTCGAAAATGTTTATTATACGACTGAAATTGTACAATATTGTCAGTTTATGTAACAAGGCACTATTGAAAATTCTCTTACATTTAGTGTGAAGTTAGTCTGAAGGTACATTTGTTTTTCAATCTCAAAACAAAGTGTTCTCGAATGCATTGGTTTCAAAACTTATTGAATTTTACGTGTATAGTGGTTGGAGAAAGCAACGACACCAACTGAAATTCTCCATTCACCTTTTTATTCATTTATATGTTGCTTGAATGATCTGTGTCCAATTTTTTTTTGTTACAGTATTCTCTCTGTTTGATATGTACTTTTTTATCCCTGAATAATGAAATAAACATGTATAAGTCGTGAAACATTCAACTATATATATATATATATATATATATATATATATATATATATATATATATATTTCTTGAAATTGATTTATTGCCTGTTTAAGATATTTTATTTTGAATTTATAAAATAATTTATATTTATTAGTTTTGACAAAGTTGTAATATAACAACGAAACGTCGACAAAAATAAACTTTTTCATATCCAAAAAAGCCTGTTATTGCTAAAAACTTTCAGAATAATATATATATATATATATATATATATATATATATATATATATATATATATATATATATATATATATATATATATATATATATATATATATATATATATATATATATATATATATATATATATATATATATATATAGTGAATACTGAGACTCTTAATCGGAATATCGAAATATTTCAAATAAAACTCTCAGGGAGTTGTCTACACAAATGTTGTCAACGAGAACGAACCCATCACTTCCAAGAGTGAATATTAAGAGCGTTTCGAAAAGTTCATTCACTCAAAAATTTCAAAAGTAATATTCACTCTTGAAAGTGATAGGCTCGTTCTCGTTGACAAAATTTGTGTAGACAGCTCCCTGAGAAATTTATTTGAAATATTTCAATATTCCGATTAAGAGTCTCAGGATTTACTAGTATTGAATGACCTGTGAATCTTGAAACTAGCTACACTTTTGCCCGCCTGGGCGTGATCTGGAGCGATTAGGCATGGGATTATTCGTACATATAATTTTCTGTAGTGTTCAAATGAAATATCTACAAAGCCTTCCACTCTCACTCTTGTCATGAGTAGGAATCTTGAGCTCCAGGAGAGTTTATACGTCCTTTCTCCGATAGAGGGAGCCTACGTGAATTTTTCACCAGGTAAAACTGTCCTCAACATTTGTGTAGACAGCTCCCTCAGAGTTTTATTTGAAATATTTCGATAATCCGATTAAGAGTCTCAGTATTTACTAGTATTGAATGACCTATGAATATATATATATATATATATATATATATATATATATATATATATATATATATATATATATATATATATATATATATATATATATATATATATATATATATATATATATATATATATATTTATATATATATATGTATATATATATATATATATATATATATATATATATATATATATATATATATATATATATATATATATATATATATATATATATATGTGTTTTTCATATGTGTTCAGCATTATGTTATTTTTGTTGCAGTTTCGATGTATATCACAACTTGTCAAAACTAATCATAACTACTATATATATATATATATATATATATATATATATATATATATATATATATATATATATATATACAGTAGGTTGAATTTCTTAGGATTTTTAGTCGATAATAACGTTGACATGTTGATTTTCGGAAATAAAAATGACGTTAAGACATTAAGCAATTTTGCAGTTTTCAGTTTAGATAAAATAATTACGGTGAAATCAAACCACAATCTTATGGATTTATTGATTATTAATTAATGAATAATGGTGTTTGATTTTGAGAAGACGATTTCGTATCAGTATCGTGTTACCACTAATTTCGTTGTGGAATATTCCAGAACAAAATCAATGGAGTCTTTATCCTGAATTAAACTTTGAGTTCAACTCTAGAGATGAATATGCAACCCTTTAAATTTTCTGACATCCCTTGATTCACCATGTGCTAATTAATAACTTGAGAACATATGATAATCCCCATTAAATATCAAATTTAATGGAACGGGGCGGATCCAATATACCACCAGAGCAATGAGGATAGTAGACTGTAACCTTCTAAAAGATATAAATTCTGATATGTTGGAAAACACCATTTCCCAGCCCCTTATCCCGGCCTTCAGTTAGGAAAAGCCTTCGGCTTTATGTGTTCAATATATCTCTTTGTCGACTGCTGCGGTAAACTCGTTAGACCATTAGAAATAATACCACTTAGTATAGTTCACTTCTACGAATGATTAGACGAATTCGATGGGAAATCGATTACATTTTCGAAGCTTTCAAGTCATAAGCTTAGTACAGATTACGATTCGAGCTAGAAATGATTATGAAATTCAGAATAATTTTTTGATTCTGAATTTCAATTTTTTTCCTGTTGATATTAAATTCGGAATTGAATCTTATTGAATTTTTGAGTTTGTGGAACTATAATTTGGGTGGGTTGTTCTGAAGATATCAGTCTTTCTTTGTGTGTGTGCGTGTGAGAGAGTGTGTGTGTGTGAGAGAGTGTGTGTGTGTGTGTGTGTGATGTGCGTGTGGGCGTGTGTTGTGTGGGTCTGTACTTCGGCCGTTACTTTTTCTGTTCTTCAAAAACGATTGTCTTGAGTACATTGATTTTTGCAGTGACGAAAACAAAATGACGATACATTTCATCTTATTATCATTCGATTGAGAGTCTCAATATTGACTAGTAGATATGAATGATTCGTGAATCTTGAAACTAAATATATATATATAATGAATAAGTCCCATTCAACAAGTATTGAATTATAATTGTAATAGTTTTTTAAAACCAGTATTTGTTGAGAGAACAGTTCAGTTTATCGAGCATGGGTGCGTGTGACCTTGTCTCTTAGATATGTTCAAAGAAGTATCTGAATACTCAATTCAGCAGATAATTATAAAATCGGAAAGAATTACCCAGCTTTGAAACCGAACAGTCCGAATCCTAATTGAAACAAAACCAATAATCACAGTTCACAGAAAAAGTCATGTACCACATGGACGATCGCCTTTTCCAAAAGGCGATAACGGCCCCTTGTGGGCGCTGCTGGTTTAAAGGGGAGCGGTAAGAGACCAAGAAAAAACTGTTGGCGTTGTGTAGAGACTTGGGGGGCGATTTGTAATTTCATCTAGCTAGGAAGACACTTAGACACCGACTGAGCTCTCGACTACAACTTGTGAACATCTACTAACATTAGTTAAGTGATTGCTCAAATTCGGTTCGACATTTCTCTCCAGTTCATGTACAAGTCCTGTTTCATTCAATACATAAAAGAAGAATTATGTCAATCGGTTGCTCCGTTTCGAAATGAGAGTAGAAACAAACGAACAAATAGAAAAGCAATAGATACACTTTCGCATTTCAATAGTAATTAGTATTCCTAGATTGCCAATTTTCGTAAATAATAGACTGTGGGCAATCATCCTTCAAAAAGTTTTTGTTGAATAACCGGATTTGTGCAATTCTGTATCAATCGGCTTGTTCATGCTCATAGAATACTTTTTCTTACTTGTTGAGTACGATTGAGCGTCGAATGACATAAACGAGTTTATGCTTGTTTGTCATGTGGCGACTTGCGGCTGTTCTTTATTAAATTGGAACCTGTTATCAACAAACTTATTAAACAGCATCAGATTCATCCTGAAAAATCTCGTTTTTCTATTTCTCTAATTCTTGAATGACCGTCAATAACCATTGTTTCAGATGCGAAGATTGCTTCTGGAAGAATCGTTGTGTTATAATGCCTCAATTTGGCGCCTCTCGAAATGCATTTTTTGTTATAGTGAGCCCATGTTAGTTTGTAGGTCCTTTGGAGCTTGGTAATTCTCTGTTCATTAGCGTCGGTTCAAACCTGAGGACTGTAAAACTTTCCCGAGGTATTTAAAATGGCCGACTTGCAGAATTTCATCATGTTTTGTAATAAGAGAGGAATTATTTTTTGGTTTTCTTTCCATTTATTTAGTTTTATCATAAGAAATTTGTAACCCGGTTTTCTGCGCAATTTCATGTAGGTTTTCTATGGCGAGAATGGCTTCGATTCTGTTGTCTGTGATGATAGCAATAACGTCTGCAAAGGCGAGATATTTGACATTTATTATGAGATTTCTGTTTTTTTTTTTTTGATACCCACTTGTATGCCCTTTACGAGAAGTTCCCATTCCCTAATGATATTTTCTAAAACAATATTGAAAAGGTATATTATATATATATATATATATATATATATATATATATATATATATATATATATATATATATATATATATATATATATATATATATATATATATATATATATGTATCAATATTTTTATAGTGAAAATTGAGAATTGAAATTACATTTGAAATGTTTTGAACTCGACTGGGATTCGAACCCAGGTCTTCAGGTTCACGCCCCACTGCTTTGGACCGCTGAGCTACTGAGGTCTACACTTTGAGATGCAACAAAAATATTAAAACATTATTCATGTCCGCACGTAGTTGGTTAATACGAAAAAATTACTGTACTATATATACATATATATATATATATATATATATATATATATATATATATATATATATATATATATATATATATATATATACATATATAAATAATCCTTCCCTAGATTCATTTAATATAGGACTACTCTGAAATTTATGATCAATATGTTATGAAGTAAAATGAACATGGTTTTGAAATGTTAATTGGAACAGAAAATTTTTAAGCTCTTCAATCAGTCATTGAATTGTCGTAGCGTAAAATTATGGATGAATAATATTCCATTGAATTTGGATTCAAAATCGCTAAATGAAAATGGCAATACGGAAATGTGCCAGTTCGATCTCATTAACAAGGTAATTTGCACAAAGATCGAAAGGGAGTGAAATGAAATAATGAATGAAATGAAATTAACAATTTTATATGAAATTTTTATGTGGTATGAGAAATTATATAAATTGAAAGGTTCGAGCAGAATTCGAGAGCATTTTTCGAAATAAAAGGGTCATCAATATATTTTTCGATGATTAAATTGATGACACGGAGTTTTCGCTTATCTCTTGGTAAAAATTATAATTGAATAAATTAAAATTAGTAATATTGTATATATCAGTTATATTGTATACACTTTATAGTTATAATATTTTAAACTCTTGATAATGAGTTAACCACCCGAAACATATGTAGAGTTTTTGATATATTTAGTCAAACTTATAAATTTTAATATATTTAGTGAAAATTAACACACTTGGTTAATTTAATGAAAATTAACAAGTGTGTTAATTTTCATTCATTCTGATTGAATTGAATCTGAAATTGAGATGTGGGATAGATTTTCATCTCATAGCGTTAATCCAAATTTATTATTAGATTCACCCTTGAAGGAGAATCAGTTGCTATGAAAAATGAGGAAACGTCGAGAGTTTGATTCTTATAGATATTTGAGAAATTTCCCCTAGATCAATTCTTTATGTCTTAGTGAGCTATTTCATTAAATTATGAGAGCGCACTTAGCTTCTGATCAAGGGTAGGCATGTCAGATTTTTCAGATAAGATCAACCTCCGCTGTTTTATCATACACACAGATACTTATATTGAATTGCAAAAGATTAGTGGATCCACCATTTTAGTGGTATCTTTCATTATTTAATGGAGTGAAATTAGTTGTAACGGTCACTGTTAGCATAACTAAGAGTTCATACTAACTGGACGCTATACTTTCCTACTACGACTGCGCACGCTCAAAATTTGTGTTTTAGTGTCTAAGGCCGAAAACAGCCGAAAAGGATCCAGGTTTTTAGGTAGTCCAATGAATAAAGGCATATTTGACTATTCGATACTATCAATTTATTCGAATTGAAACTTTTGCTTTGAAAGTAACCCTCGAAGATCACCAAAAAAACATTTTATAATGCCCTCCGTGCAGAAATCGCTCATACGAAACGAATACGCCCTGTCTTCGATCATTGTTGATCTCAGCCACCTTTGAGCCCGTGTGATTGTTTTGAATGACTTTTCAGTTGTTGCCGTGAAATATAGGATTGTCACTTAAACTTCTGAAGAAGTTCTGCCTTTCGGATCAGAAGATTCTTGTTGGATAAATTCTTCTACGCTTCAATCTTCAAAGTCCTATTGCTTGTTCACCCGGAAAGTGTGGAATGAATTAGCTTCAGATGTTATAGAATTTGGATTCTCCGTTTTCTCATTTTGTAACTGTAATTTTTATTATTTGAGGAGTGTGTAAAAAAGAAAAGCGCAAATATGTGTGAATGGTCTTCACCGAATCTCGCCTCTAGTGAGGATGAAACTGAATGCAAATAAGCAGTTATAACAATCGATGAAAATACTCGCTTAACAAACCAGCTGGATGATTTGATTTTTTGTGGGCGGCTTGTTCTGCTTGGAGAAAGCACTTCAAGATCTGAAATATCAGTAATTTCATTAACTGCTTTTATTATGGTTTGTATTGGCCATGCACACTTACTGCTGGGTTTTCTTTTGTGTCTATTCCATATTGCATTTCAGAAATATCTACTGAGTGGTTGAAAAGTTGGCGGATAAGACTCCGTTTACTGATTGATTAGTGATTAGTGAGAGTTGATATACATATCTTCAGAGATTTTTATAGAAAGGTAGCTGGCCTCCTTTGCCTCTCCCTTCCATCGAGTCCCTAGGTACATCCAGGGACTCGATAATTACATATTTAGATCGATTTGATCGGTTGTTTCATACCGAAATTAGCGACACGACTGCATAGTACTAGGTCAGTGTGAGAAATGTATACCCTTATCATCGTCTAGTGAATAGAATGGAACCTTTTCTTTTGCTGAATCTAACTGTATAAGGTTGAGAGTGGCGTGAGTGACGATCATGCATTTCGTCAAACTTCATTGGACAAAAAATGATGAAGCTAATTAGTATTGATCCTGAATTTTGATGATGAAAACAAATGATTGGAAAGATCAATACTGATTGGATACCAAAAACTATATTAAGTTATTGGAACACATATTTATTCATTGAAAAACTTTTCCAATCTCACCGCAAATTATTTAAAAATAGATCAGTAAAAAGTCATTCGGTTTTCAGCTCATCAATTATGGCTACTTCAAAATCAAATTATAACAACCAAGTTGTGCAGTGCCATACGAAAACATCTTCGCTCCACATACGCATCCAAAAAGTAGCTACAATTTTCGGTATTCAGTTCAAGTCAGCACGAATTGAATAATTTTTGCATGAGGCTACACTAAACTCATAAAGATTTTTGTGTAATGTTCTGTTAAAGAAACTTCGAGCATGTTGGAACCAAATTTGAATCTCCAAATGCTCTTCATCATTATATTATGTTAAGGTTTTTCGGTAGAGCTGAGATTTGGCATCATTAATGTTAGTTAGCGTCAGGATGTTAGTAAACTTCTGAGCAGGTTCGATGTTTTCATCGGATGAAAGATCTATTTGATTAGCAAACGACGTGTTCATTTCTTGGGAATCTTTTAGTTCGGAAAATAGTTAAAAGGTTTGACTCTTTATGGAATCTAGATCAATAGTCACAGTGAACCCGTGAAAATCAGGCATGAACTGTGAGCCAATTTCATTGCGAGATCAGAACAGTTGAGAATCAAGATTTTACTTGTAACTTTTAGCAGATGGAGCCAACCAAAATTGAATCTATGTCAAAATATAATATTGGTGTCTAATCAATTTGATAGAATGTAAACATCCGAACTCTTTCACTATGACAAAATAAAGTCACTTGATGTTGGAATTTGAATTATGTTATCAAAATCATGATAAAATAATGAGAGGAAAAATGAATCAATCCTGAAGAAATTTATCAAAGTCTTTCAGGGATGTGGAAATCCAGAGACAAAAAGACCATGCCTTTTTCAGGAGTTTATTGGATGAATGTCGATTCTTCAATGAATATTGAGTGGCTTAATGTTTTGATTGCTTTAATGATCGGTCAGCTTATTATCAAGACTAATTCATTATTAGTAATGAGCTGACTGCTCGAAACATGTCGACTAAACGTTGTAATAATTTGATATATTTGTGGATTATTGAGGCAAGATTTTTATTTTAATTTTTAAGCAATCATGTTCCACCAAGAGCGAGAATTCAATCTCGGATATTGTGGTAATCAACAATCACGTGTTCAACTACAGAGTCGCTCACGTAAATTATTGCCTTTCTATTTTATATCAAGCTCTTTAGGTTATTATATTTCTCATTTCAAATATTTACCCAGAACAAACCCTTTTGTGTAATAATAAATCAGATTATTGAAACATCATGCAAAGGGTCCAGACTCAATTTCCAAATTCAATTTTATTCCCTGTAAAGTTCCACATAGATAAAATAAGACATGCTCCTATTTTGATGGAAAAGCTAATATAGTATTCAGAAACTAATATAGGAGAATGAGTTACTCGAAATATGTATACAAATGCCATCGGACACATTCAGATTCAATTTAGATAGCATGTTATCCTTCCTGTTCCGTTTCATTCACGTCTTTGTTCACTGCATGTGTTCAATATCAGCCTAATAGCTAACGTTTCGGATGTTTCACTAAGTGAAATGAGCAGGTAGTTAGCTTATCTCACTGATTTTCATTTACCGAATTCTATTCATAGCAATCTGTGGGGAATATCAGTATAATATATATTGTTGATATAGTTGAGTGAATTGAACTATAGGGCTGATTAATACGAATGTGGAAATTGGAGAAGAGAGAACATTTCAATCAGAGTCAACATTTTGAGTTTTTTCAAATTTTTTACGACTGAAGAGAAAATGATATATTAAAATTGATTTACAGAACCTTCAAATCTTGAAAAGCTTTGTCAAAAAAGAATAATATTTTCAATGATAGTTGACAGTCACTGAGTGACAGAAACGAAATAATCATTGAAATTTAGTTATATGATATAAATGATATATATATTTATATATATATATATATATATATATATATATATATATATATATATATATATATATATATATATATATATATATATATATATATATATGTATATATATTTATATATATATATATATATATATATATATAAACTTAAATATATATATATATATATATATATATATATATATATATATATATATATATATATATATATATATATGTGTGTGTGTGTGTGTGTGTGTGTATCTCGTGTGGGTGCCCCCCGGGTGGCGGATAGGGGAAAATCTCCTAGATATAGGAGACACTGAAAAACAGGGCGGACCAAAAACTAACTTAACAAATTCATTGGCGTCTGTCCAGTATCTGACGGCCAATGGTCAGCGTCTGTTTCTCTAGTTGAGGCGGCTGTATTTCAATCTTCTCGAACTCAAAATTCGAGTCGTACCTACAACCTGAGTCAACTGAGACCACCACAAAGCACTGTTCACAATTCTAATAATTCACACTTATTAGATTCACCTGGCTTACCATGAGTTTTTCAGAGGTTTCCTCATGGTGAAGAAGACTAAAACTTCCGAAGCGAACGAAATATACAACGGAATATAATACAACGAAACATCAATGAAAATGTTGTTTTTCATATTGAAAAAGCCTGTTATTGCTAAAAACATTCAAAATAAACTATCTCAAACAGGCAATTAATCATATATATATATATATATATATCATATATATATATATATATATATATATATATATATATATATATATATATATATATATATATATATATATATATATATATATATATATATATATATAGATAAATATTATTGAAATGTTTATTTTCTTCTTCAGGGTTGAAATAGAACAATAATAACAGTTTATATAATATACACTATTGAAAATTTTCTTACTATTACTGTGAAGTTAGACCGAAAGTACATTTGTTTCTAAAATTTTGAAAATTTTAATATTTGAACCCAATGCATTTGGGAATACTCTTACTTATTTCACAAATTCAAGAAACAAATGTACTTTCGGATTATCTTCACAGTAAATATAAGAAAAATTGTTATATAAACTGTATTTTAGCCCTGAAGAAGAGGTAACTTTTTTTCCTGTCCTGGACTGCAATCCCAATTAAACAATGAATCGGTTCGAGAATACGGATCCCCTCGAAAACTTCAATAATATAAACCAAAATAAGAAAAATATTGCCATATTTCATGCATCCTCTGCGGAAACTATGACTGATGAAATAAAAAAACGTTTGGCAATATTAGAAAGTATATCAACACTATAAAATATATCTAACCATTGAAGAAATGTTATAATAACAAAAACAACACCATGTCTAAACCACGTTGTTCATATATTCTTATTTATCCTCATTAGAATAATTAGGTATTATTCAAAATTGTTTCAGTGCCTGTAGAATAGTTTTTGAATCATCAAAATGGGCCACTGCATTCGAAAGATATTACGAGTTTGAAAGTGTCAATCTAAACAAAATTCTAGTAATATTATAAACGCGAAAGTTTTTATAGATGTAGAGATGGATGGAATGTTTGAGTGTTCAAAACAGAATACTATACCTTTCAACGGTATATCATTTAGACCAGGGCTTCTTGAACTTTTTTATATAGCAACCCCCTTCAAGCTTAGGAAATTTTAAACGACCCCCTCCTCCATATAATGAAATATATATTAACCGTAGATGTAGATGTAATATAGAACTATTTTACAATGTAAATAAAATAAGGATTAAAGAATACGTACCCATTCATTTTACACACACATATATATATATATATATATATATATATATATATATATATATATATATATATATATATTTATTCAATAGAAAAAATAAACTTTTGTAACAATTTTTTTATAAGAAAACATAACACTATATGTACGTAGTGTGATACTAATTTTAAAATTTTATTTATAATGATTGAAAAGTATCAGATTTTTGCGACCCCCTTTCAGTAGTCTCGCGACCCCCAGGGGGGTCGCGACCCACAGTTTAAGAAGCCCTGATTTAGACGAATGGTTAAAGAGATAATACGACATAGTTGTAGATCCGCGACCGTGTCATAATCTGTTGAGTGATACTTCTATAAGACAATTTTTCTATTATTTTATCATCCAGGAAATTATATCTTTTATGGTAGATAATTTCGTTTTTATAGTATGTTTCTTGGTTGCAAAGTTCAGGAGAAAATTCAAAAATTTGAATAGCCAAAGCAATTTAATTAATGCAAGAAAAAGGACCTTAGTCTTACCTGCATTCAGCCCCAATCTCATATCATATGCTACTTGATCTCCTATAGAGCAATATTTAACTACATCAAGTACAATTATTCCATTCATTTGACAGATATTTCGGTCTGATAAGCAATTACCAAGACCTGATATGACTACATATTGAATATTGGGAATGGGTTCTCAGTTCGAATCATTGAGGTAGGTACCTAATAAAACGATTGTATGAGAATTTAGTTCTAATTTGACAGTTCATTTTTCTGTGACAATTTCAGATTCACAGCTACTTTCTTTTGTATAATATTTGTTATGTGACCTAATATGCTCCGTACTCAGTGAAAGTGAAGTGAAAAAGAACCTTGGTGTACCAGCTACAATTGAAGTTATATGGTAAAACTATAACACAAAAACTTTTGAATCGAAGTTTCAAAAGTGGAGATGTTAGAAATTTAATTGAAACACAAGTCTGAACTGAACAAATGAATTGAGAACTAGTTGCAATGAGTGAAACGGTGTACAGAAAATTCTAAGAATTTCTTGACAGTTAACATTAAACTATCAATTTTTCAACTATTGTAGGTGTAAAAACTTTATTTGATACTGAAATCGTGTAGGCTTTCACGGCCGGTGTCCATTGTGAAACATGGTGAAATGATTTTCCGGGCTGATTGGCCGTGGTCAACTGGAACTCCTCCTCTTCCAGACGTTTCGTCCCTAACTGCGAGAGACATCTTCAGTGGCGGCGAGTGCTTCGACGTAGTGGCGTACTGGGCGACGACTCTGGAGCAACTGATGACCTGTTGACTAGAGTGCCGATATTTATAGGTCTTCGTGGCTCGGCAATATGTCCGCTTCGCTCTGATTGGTCCACCCCAACGCGTTCGTTGTCTGCTGTTGGACCAATCAGCTTCCGTTTCAGTGCAGGGTGCCAAATGTTCCTTATTCTCATGGTTTCTTCTTTCCGATTGAAATTGTTGCGATGCTTGTGTATCTCGATAGCCTCTCGTTGGAGCCTGGCGTGGTAATTTCGATCCGTGGAGAGAACCTCAGCGTCGTCGTATTTGATATTATGCTCCAAGTTGTTATAGGCATGCTCTGCTACAGCTGACTTCTCAGGCTGAACTCGGCGACAATGACCTTCATGTTCCTTGAGGCGTGTCTTGATGCTACGTTTAGTTGTACCAATATAAACCGAACCACATGAGCAAGGGATTTTGTAAACACCAGCTGAAGATAGTTTATCCCGTGGATCCTTCGCTGACCGCAACAAATTCCGAACTTGATGGGTTGGCTTGAAAATAGCCCTCACTTCGTGGCGCTGAAGTAATCTCCCGATTCGATCCGTTACTCCTCTGATGAAAGGCATTATTGCCACTCCTTGTTTGGGTTCCTCCGTTGGTGGTACTCCGGTTCCCTTTTTGGGCCTCAGTGCTCTGGTGACTTCTTGGAAAGAATATCCGTTGGCCTGAAAAGCTTGATGGAGATGACTCTCTTCATTTTTGAGTGATTGTGGTTCACAAATCCTACTTGCTCTTTGTGAAAGACATCGAAGAACAGCACGCTTCTGTTTGGGATGATGGTTGGACATTTTGTGAAGGTAGCGATCCGTGTGAGTCGGTTTTCTGTAAACAGTATGTCCTAGCAATCCGTCTTCTCTTCTCTTTACTAGAACATCCAAAAAAGCTAGTTGGCCATTTTCTTCCTTTTCCATAGTGAACTGGATTTGCGGGTGTATACTATTCAGATGATTCAGGAACTCAAGTAACTTTTCTTGTCCGTGGCTCCAAACGACGAAGGTATCATCAACGTATCGGTACCAATGTGTTGGTTTGAGAGGCGAGTTCCTGATGGCAACTTCCTCGAATTCCTCCATGTAGGAATTTGCGATGACCGGACTAAGTGGACTTCCCATGGCGACACCATCTTTTTGTTCATAAAACACGTTGTTATACTGAAAATAAGTAGTGGTTAGAACGTGGCGGAATAGTGTACTGATGTCCCGTGGAAAAATCCTGTCGATCTTGAGTAACGCATCCGTGACTGGAACTTTTGTGAAGAGTGATACCACATCAAAACTCACTAATATATCAGTATCTCGAACAGTGATTAACTTCAGTTTCTCGATGAAATGCGAAGAATCCTTAATGAAGGTAACACTCTGTCCCACATGTGGTTGAAGTAGCCTCGTGAGATGTTTGGCCAGGTTGTAAGTTGGAGATCCTATTGCACTGACTATGGGTCTTAGTGGCACATCTGGCTTGTGAATTTTCGGTAATCCATATAACCTCGGGGACAGGGCTTCGGATACTTTTATCTTCTTTTGAAGTTCTTCTGGGATGGACGAGTTCTTGATGAGGTCGTTTGTTTTACGTAGAATTGATGCTGTAGGATCTCTTTTCAACATCTTGTAGTTTTCCGGTTTCAGTAGGTCTTGCACTTTCTGGTGATAATCTACAGTGTTTAACACAGTGGTGGCATTCCCTTTATCTGCAGGTAGAATTATTATGTCCTTGTTGTTGCGAAGGTCCTTCAACGCTCTCCTTTCGGTGTACGGAATGTTCGACTTTGGTGGCCTGGCGTGTTGTAATATTTTTGAACAATCTCGGCGGATTTCTTCTGCTGAATCTTGTGGTAGATTTCTTATTCCTGCTTCGATATTGGCAATGATCTCTTCAACTGGAACATTCCTAGGTGTGACGGCAAAATTCCCTCCCTTAGCAAGAATTGATTCTTCATGATCTGAGAGCTGAGAAGAGAGATCGAGATCGAGAGAAGAGAAGACGGATCGCTAGGACATACTGTTTACAGAAAACCGACTCACACGGATCGCTACCTTCACAAAATGTCCAACCATCATCCCAAACAGAAGCGTGCTGTTCTTCGATGTCTTTCACAAAGAGCAAGTAGGATTTGTGAACCACAATCACTCAAAAATGAAGAGAGTCATCTCCATCAAGCTTTTCAGGCCAACGGATATTCTTTCCAAGAAGTCACCAGAGCACTGAGACCCAGAAAGGGAACCGGAGTACCACCAACGGAGGAACCCAAACAAGGAGTGGCAATAATGCCTTTCATCAGAGGAGTAACGGATCGAATCGGGAGATTACTTCAGCGCCACGAAGTGAGGGCTATTTTCAAGCCAACCCATCAAGTTCGGAATTTGTTGCGGTCAGCGAAGGATCCACGGGATAAACTATCTTCAGCTGGTGTTTACAAAATCCCTTGCTCATGTGGTTCGGTTTATATTGGTACAACTAAACGTAGCATCAAGACACGCCTCAAGGAACATGAAGGTCATTGTCGCCGAGTTCAGCCTGAGAAGTCAGCTGTAGCAGAGCATGCCTATAACAACTTGGAGCATAATATCAAATACGACGACGCTGAGGTTCTCTCCACGGATCGAAATTACCACGCCAGGCTCCAACGAGAGGCTATCGAGATACACAAGCATCGCAACAATTTCAATCGGAAAGAAGAAACCATGAGAATAAGGAACATTTGGCACCCTGCACTGAAACGGAAGCTGATTGGTCCAACAGCAGACAACGAACGCGTTGGGGTGGACCAATCAGAGCGAAGCGGACATATTGCCGAGCCACGAAGACCTATAAATATCGGCACTCTAGTCAACAGGTCATCAGTTGCTCCAGAGTCGTCGCCCAGTACGCCACTACGTCGAAGCACTCGCCGCCACTGAAGATGTCTCTCGCAGTTAGGGACGAAACGTCTGGAAGAGGAGGAGTTCCAGTTGACCACGGCCAATCAGCCCGGAAAATCATTTCACCATGTTTCACAATTAGGATACTCTTCTTTAGAATAGGTGTGTGCATATATTGTTCTCAAGAAATGTGACGCTCTACTATCATCCGTATTCAGTGGAAGTGAAGTGGAAAAGAACTTCAGTGTACTAGGTATTATTCTCGATTTCCCTCTGAACAGTTCAAGTTAATATGGCAAAACTTATCACAAAAATTTTTTAAATCGAAGTTTCAAAAGTGGTGCTGTTAGAAATTTAATGGAAACACAAGTCTTAGCTGAACAAATGAATTGAGAACTAGTTTCAATGAGTGAAACGGTGTACAGAAAATTTTATGAATTTTTAGACAGTTAACAGTAAACTATCAATTTTTCAACTACTGTAGGTGTAAATGTGCAAAACTGAAAGTAAAGAGGCTTTTTATCAATTAGGATATTATTTTTAGAATACGCGGGTGCATAAATTCTCCTCAAAAACTGTAATTTACGCACGATGATATTATTTTCGATAGAACAAGACATAATTCACAATATGAAATCTTTTCACTTCCTAGAAATATATTAGGTTGAAAAAACATACATCCAAATCCTTCAGAATAAGGGTACGATGCACTAATTATAATTATCATAAAAATGACAAGTAACAATAATTTTGCATTTGTTAAAACTTAGCTTTTAATCAAATATATTGGAAAAATATTGAACATTGTTTTTGAGAAACATGAAAAGCTGATTTTAAACCGTTATTCTCAATGGCCTAGAATCAAGGGGAACAAGGAAGATATCAAGTGAATAACGTTCCTAGAGAAAAACATTATCTTATCTTTCATGAGAATTTAATAGAAACTGATAAATTTGGGGAAACTCACCTTTTTTCGTATATTTTATTTGGTTTTGCCACTGATATTAATAGTCTTTACGGTTATCTATATCTGAATGGTTGAACTACAATTCAATAAATTTACGAATCACAGTTATAATGAAAGATAGTCGTCTAATTTCCACTTATACTTATAGAGGCATTCGAAATTACAGAAAATCTATTTGTGCTCCTAAACAATAACAGCGATTTAAGTAAAAAGAATAAAGGATAAATATACACTACTAAGGCCCATAATAACATACGCTTCGCCAGCTTGGTGCAACGTAAGTAACGTTTGCACGTGTTTCAAAACAAAATATTAAGACTCATGACAGAAAGGAATAGATACACTCCTATAGAAATACTACATAGAGAAGCGCAAAACCACTAAGGGAATATATCAATAATATGGTCAATAAATTCTACAATACTCAACTTAATCATAATTCACAAACTAAGAATATAAAAAATATCAGAGCACATAACATAGAACAAATAAGCAAACACAAACTAGCGTATCAAAATTTGCCATTTGCCATGAAAGAATATGAATAGAAAATTCACTTCCGCAGCCCAGATAATAAAATCAAATCGAATCGAATCGAATTCGAATGCAGAGTCTTATAATACTCTACTGAAGATGTTATTTCATAACCTAATAGAGAAGCCAACGATTCATTGTCACACGATTTGAATATCAAAAGCAGGTTTTCGCAAATAGTATAAAAATAAATACAACAAATAAATATAAATATGAATACAACGATAACGACCAATCAAAGAAAAAACATAATTTCCTGAAGACACAATAATCATCTATACATATATGTACCTTCACATATGTCTAGATAAAAATTTGTCAAAATTCGAATAAACTTACAGTAAAATTTAAATTTAGGAACTGTGAAAAATCTGTATCTAATGAAAAATGATTTATGTGATTAGTTTAAGTTATTTGAAATTTTGTACATAGCTCACAGCATCTTCTATATTTTGTAAATAAAAATTTTCTTGATCTGAGTTGAGCTATGTTGTGAATAAAAGTGTGAATCAAAAGTTCAAGTGTTTTAATTTTATCTTATATTCAATTATAATGGATTTACATAAAGTACACGACAACAGTATTCAATGAATTATTTTTTATTATGACTTCGATAATTAATTTACATCTAGTAGATGCCCACAACTGTGAAGAGTATGAAGCAGGTGTGCTGGGTTCGAATCCTAGATTCGGAAGTGAAGTACATGAGAAGTATATCTATGAGTTCAATGGTTGAGTAATAATGATTCCATCGATAGGTAATGCACGTTTGTTTTTCGTCTACACAGACTACTGGTGGAAGTGAAGATCTCTCACGGGATTGGAACCCAGGTAGATCTGGTTTCAAATCCCGGGCGAAACAAGGTTGTTTTATGTATGAAAATGAGTATAGTCGTCATATTTCTCAATACTATATATAAAATAACTCAAAATAATAAAAGAGAACTAGAGAAAGAAGTGATATATCGAAATACTAGAATTAAATAATTGTAAAAAATTGTTTCGGTTTACTTTGAGTTAATTCGGGAATTCTGCTGATAAAACAGCTGCATTTGTCATCTAACCGAGACCTAAATAATAACACAAACGAAATTCGGCTTAAAAAATGAGATATGCCGTATCAGATTTGTTTATAACACAGAGATATTATCCAGAGAATTTTCGGACAATATCCATGGGAAAACTCGGGTTTCGCAGGCGAGTTTTATCTACCCCACACCAGCCTATATTTTTCATAAAACAAATTATACTTTTATTAAAAGCTGAATACACCGGACACACAGGAGTAAAATTGGTTTTAAAAAAGCGATAAATTATAATATCATGTTCTCTTCATTTAATGTATTCCATTTAGTAGGCCAACGCTCGCTGGTATTAATTTTCATTACGGCGCGTTTTAGGTGAAATTAAAATACATAAAATACCCACATCATGTTGAGCTTCTTCGTTTTTTTAGTGAATCATCTTCAGCTTTCAATGGTGTGGTTCTTCATGTATTAGTAATTGAAAAAAATGAGTTTTTCCTATATGGTAGGAATACGGCTTGATTAATTACATATTAAATACCGAAATGATATGTTTTATCACAATCAAAAGGTTTAATTTGAAAAAGATAATGATCTGTAGTGAAGAAAACTGAACAGTCAGGGAGAAAATATGTAATACTAAATTTAACTGTATCAGTTTTGATGTACTATTGAGTGATGTTGAATTGACATTTATATAATGAATTCAATTATCGATTCAAGAAGAACTCTACTTGGAAATGAGGGAATGGAGCGATTTCTCAAATATCTGTTCGATAAATGAAATTCGGAAAACTTTCTTGAGCTATAAAATATAAAAGAAAATATTATTCAGCTATATATATATATATATATATATATATATATATATATATATATATATATATATATATATATATATATAACTATGAAATTGATAAATTGGCAGGATAATTCAAGGTATCCAATAAATCGTTAACACTGCGATGTACGTGGGAAAAAATACCTATTTGAACCAGATGGAATTAAAATTGATTCGAATCTTCTTACAAGGAAGATTTCAGAAGGAATGTTTCAGGATGCTCTCAAGGCTTTCCTGAAATATTTCCAAACGAATAAATTCCTATAAAAAATGGTTTCCAATAAAAAAGATGTAATGAATGCAAATTGATTTATTGCAAATTGTGTTGAAGTGCTCCTTGTCTCTATTGACTATTATTGTTGATAATACAACAATATTTAAAATTTTCTCATAATTTAATATAAAATACTCATGACGACGTTTCGAAGTACTACTTCTTCATCAAATGCTGGATTAATACTATGTGTAATCTTACAAAGTCAGTACTTATAGCTATTTTCACAGAACATACCAGGTATGTTCTATGACTAACTTGGAATATTATTGTTGCCTAACGTGAGAGGAAGCGGACGAAAATCTAAAAATTCCTGCCTAGTTAGCAGCAAAATAGAAGTAAGCAGATAGTTAAATGGGAGGCAATTAGAAATACTTGTGTCTGAAAATATCAAACTGAACAACTCTTTATTCAACTAGTATCTAAACGACTTTTTACAGCATTATCAAGACAGAATACATATTACAAAGACATCTCTTAAAAATTTTAAAGATTAGTTCGGTCCCTGAAGGTGGTAGAATATGGAGGTAGTACAATAAAGAACGTCTATATCATCTCGATTCTATGTTCTATATCCACATAGGGGGCAATAGAGGTGGGTATTTCGAAATCATCAGAGATTTAACAGTTGGGAGTGGTTCAGGTCTAACTGGTCATTGAGAAGATTGTAGTTATGAGATTTATGAAGTTTATTTATTTATATGGCTTTCAGGTTGTTCATTGTCATAACTTTTTCACAGTAATGAAGAATTATTGGTTCAAAACAGGATGAGATGTTATGTTCTGTCGATTTTAGATGTCCCCAAAAAGCTGATTGCTCGTTTTGTAGATGTTCTTTAAGCCTAGTTTCAAAACCTCTTTATGTCTATAAAGAGGTTTTATAGACATAATAACTACTATATATGATGACTTAGATTCCTCACAGTCCATTCTATAAATTCTTGTATTTTTCATTGGGTCGAGTTTGGACAATTTGTTATTGAAAGTCATTTTATTTACTTTAAGAATTCAATGATTTTCGAAGGAGGGACGTGTGTATAAGGGATGCTCACAAACCTTAATTCATTTTTATCATTGTTACAACTAATAATAATAATAATAATAATAATAATAATAATAATAATACATTTATTTCCATTAGATATGCATCCAATTACAGAGAAAAAATAACAAACTTTACACAAATAATAATTAATAACACAAAAAGAATCGAAAAAAACAAAAAGAGAGTACAAATGAAAAACTCAAATTGAAATAAATTGAAATAATATTGAACAATAACCAGATGGAACAAACTAAAAATAAAATATTGTCTATTACAAAGTTACATATGCTCAGCAGAAGTTGAGCATATAGTAATGAAATATATTTGATGAATAAAAATAAATCAATTGCAATAGTAGTATACAGTAAACAAATGAAACCAACCAAAATTGAAATATTATTTATGACTAAGTCATATGTTGACAACAGAAGTTCAAGCAAATATAATGACACCTCATTGCGCTGTTCGAAGTGGAATGCCAAGATCACAGATAGCCGATCAAAATAGATAACACATCGACCGAAACAACCATCATAAAGATTACAAATACAGTTGACAGGAGAACGTGACATAACATTTGGTCTACTGTAAGTGACATAAAATGTATTACTCCGCCTCATACCAGGCCTTGGAACTCGAATATTTATTTTGCTGAGAAGAAATGGTGGGTCAATCGAATCGTGCAAAATTTTGAAGAGGAACAATAGGCCGAACCGTTCACGCCTCAACTTCTTCAATTATCAGACTATCGATTAGGATGGAATGGCCCCAGAAGAAGTATTGTCCATAACATCTGAAGTACATATACTTCAAACATTTCCTCTGAACTGCCTCCAAATCGACAATAGAATTTATGTACACAGGAGACCACATTATAGACGCATATTCCCGTTTACTGCGAATGAAGGAGTAGTGCAGCGCTTTCCTTGTGCCAAGATCAACAAAACTGCCCCAATTTCTGAACAAATAAACCATCATGCTAGAAGCAGAAGCCGTGATACAAATTATATGTTCACAGAAGGACAGCTTAGAGTCGGAAAGTACCTCCAGATCCTTAAACTAAACATATCCATCTAAAATTTGACCTTCCAATGCATAACTATGGCGAATTTGACGCAATTATGACGATCGTTAATAGCAACAAATATTTTTTCATCTGCAAAAAGCAGATGCATGCAGTTAAGCTGTGAAGAAGAGGTCATTGATATATATATATATATATATATATATATATATATATATATATATATATATATATATATATATATAATGAACAACAATATATATATATATATATATATATATATATATATATATATATATATATATATATATATATATATATATATAATAAACAACAATGGACCCAAGTTGGACCCCTGTGGGGCAGCAAACGAGGCAGAATATAGTAGAGATTCATTAACACCATGTTCAACATATTGAAACCAATCCGAAAAATATGACTGCATCAATTTCAACAACTGGGATGAAAAACCTATAGCCTTCAATTTTGACAACAGTATTCTATGATCGATTTGGTCGAAGGCCTTCTGGATATCTGTGTAAATAACATTCCTTCTGACCACGTTCATTTAATGTTTCTGACAAGCAATGAAATAATGCGGTGTGGTCTATATCACTGTTTATTGATGAATAGTTTCTCTTTTTCATAATTCAACTATTTATTATTCTCAGAGGAAACTGATTGTTCATACCTATAGTACGAATCACATTGAGTTCTTCCATAATGTCTTGTCTTGATAGAGGAATCGAAAAAGCCCTATGAATCATTGACTTGAGAGCTGCGATTCGACGGCTAATTGGACCAAAAGAATCATAATTTATGATGGCGCCAGAGAAGGTAGGTTTCCTGAATATTCCGTACGAAAGTTTTTCCTGTTGTTTCGAAATTGGAACGTCGAGAAAATTCAACGAATTATTCTGTTCTGTTTCTACCGAGAATTTGATCTTCTCATGAAATGATTATAGATATGTCAGGTATAAGTTGATATTTCAGTCTGTTCCAATATCCAACTATATTTCTTTTGATATTTCTGATTCTAAAATTGTGGTTTCCATATGGTACATAAATGTCCGCTAATAACGGGCTGAGGGGAGAACCCAAAGGTAGACCTGAATTCTGTAAATATGTTTTGTTCTGGAATCTCAAATAATTCTGTCTCAAAGCAACCTTAAACAATGATGAGAAGTCGGTTTTATTGTTGGAAGTGGTTTTCGTTTTTCCAAGATGTTTTCAATTATGGGTATATATTCTTCCGTAGCGATGTTGGTAAAAAGTTGAATACGTCGAAGGATACCAACTTATTTAAAGTTTTTATCAAAATCAATGTTAAATAATTTTTGTATAAGTTCAATTGAGTTTTTTCTTATATTTGAGAGATAAATGAGTATGTTCTTTGAAGGCACTGTAGAGAAATTGAAAAGCTCACAAGAAGGTGCTTTTGAAGAAGAAGCAACTAATCTAATGGGTAGGTCGTCTTTGTGTCTTTAAACAGTCCGAATGATTCTGGAGGACCTCCGTTGGAGGTTGAATTTAATGGAACAGACCGACATATCAACTTATACCTGATATATCCAAATTCATTACATGAGGAGATCAAATTCACGGTAGAAACAGAACAAAATAAATCGTTGAATTTTCTCGAAGTTACAATTTCGAAACAAGGGAAAAATTTTTGTACAGAATATTCAGGAAAGCTATATGCTCGAACGTCGTCATGAGTTATCATTCTTTTAGTCCAATTAGCCATGGAATCGCAGCTCTCAATTCAATGATTCATAATGCTTTTTCGATTCTTTATCAAGACAAGCCCTATGGAAGAAGTTAATGTGATTCGTACGATAGGTATGAACAATCAGTTTCCACTGAGAATAATAAATAGTTTAATTATCAAAAAAGAGAAATGGTTCATCAATACACATTTGTATAGACCAAACAGCATTAGTAATAGTATTGATAAAAATCAATTGAAGGATGTGAGCATCCCTTATACAGAAGACCTCTCTTTGAAAAGCATTGAATTCTTCGAAAGTAATAGATTGAATATTCATTTTCGCGTCATAGCAAATTGATGAAATGGTTTCCAATATCAAATTGTCCAAACTCAACCCAATGAAGAAGACAGGAATTTATAAAATGGAATAGAAGTCATCATAAATAGGCTGGACAGGAAGAGGTTTCGAAACTAGTTTGAAAAACATCTAAAAAATGGGCAATCAGCTTTTCGGGAACATCAAGAGTCGATAGGATATAACGTCTCATCCTATTTTAAACCAATAATTGTTCCATACTGTCAAAGAGGTATGAAAATGAACAACCTGAAAGCTATGAAAATAAATTAATTTCAAAAAAATCCCATAATCAAAATCTCTGAATGATCAGTTGGATCTAAACCAATCCTCACTAATGAATCTCTGATAAAATTTGGAAATACCGACCTCTATCACCTGATGACAGATGATATAGATGATCTATATTCTACCATACTTAGGGACCGAACTGATCTATAAATATTTTGAAAGATGTCTTTGTAATATGTATTCAGTCTTGATAATGCCGTAAAAGGTTAAACTAGTCGAATAAAGAGTTGTTCAGTTTGTGATTTTCATACAATTATTTCTCATTACCTCTAATTTGAATAATGAATTAAACTATCACAGAGTTCCTATTTAATCACATTACAATTCACATATTTATTAGAGAGATTCATCGTCAAGTGAATTCATTAAGCATATAGTTATTTGAAGAAACTAAGAAAAAAATGATGAACGAGAATTAATGCTTCACTTCTCGTTTTCGAGCTGACAATTTAATTCGAATTCTATGATCTAAAGGAATCAATCAAATATCTGTAGAATTATCAGATGAATGAAGATTAGAACATTAGAAAACAGAATACTAACTTCCATCTCGTTACGAATAATTCGGAATTATAGAGAATCAATCAAATCTAATAGAAATTATTCAGCAAGATATGACGTATGAAGCCTGATCTTTCTTGCAAAAAAATGCGAACTTCAATGAAAAATTAAACATTTTTTAGCAGACAAGCAATTGAATAATTTAGAACAAATCACGTCGAATTGAAAAGTCTATTATTTGATCTATCAAGAAGGTAACTGATGAGATGAATTAACTTTTCAACAAATACCGAGCAATTTTGAAAAGTGTGATAAAATCCAAAATACATGGTCAAATCTTGTGAAAATTGTTCACTGTACAGGTGTTTTGAACCTAAAATCCATTTCATTGCCAATACAAAGTTGTATCAATTATTGACATTGGGTTAACAGAACGAAGCATACGTCCAGTGAATTGAACATTATTTGTGAAATATAGTCAAATGATCTCGATATTATCATTATTCTGTTCAACTGATAGTTTAAAGTTATAGGTTTTGGACAAAATTCAATATTTTGAGTCATTTGCACTTTGAAAAAAGTTTTTGATTGACAAAAAATGACATTGGAGCTTCTTGACTTCCAATCTTTTTTTGGTCGTCCCAAAATGGTTTGAGAAACAAATTTTATGTGATTGTAAAATTTTGCAAAACTAAGCTTTGTCGTAGACAAGGGAGCTGACAACTTGTTGTGCTGTCCTCGTTCGGGTCTTAGGGCCGTCGTGGGTTGAAATTTCTGGAGTGGTGAGCAGCCAGTAGATTGAACGACCTCTGCAGAAGCTAGCCATTCGTGCTAGCGAAATTCAAATTGCAAACTAACGATGTTAAAGAAATTCCAACTGACCATGGCCCTTAGATCAAACCAGGATAACACTAGTTAAGTTAATGACTGCGAAACCCTCATAATCTCATCATTAAAAATTGGTAGTATATAGAACTAGCTGACCCGGCGAACTTTGTCCCACCTAATAATGAAAACTTCCTCACCTTCGAATTTTTTTTTGAGTATCGTCGTGTAAATCACATTGTTCATCATTTTCCTTATCACCAAACGCGTTCCGTTGCACAGTTTTGGTTGGTTTATGTTTCGAAGCATGATTACTACGGAGCTAACCTTTAGTCGTAAATTGTGGGGTGGTAATCCAAGGAGTTTAAAAATTCAATAGGATAGTTGGTGGCGTCATCTTCATTTGTTAAACAATCAATTGATTTGAAAGAATGCAGTGTACCAATGATCTCGTTCTGAATTATGAAGTTTAAGTCATCTACATTTTTATTCTAAGCCGCCAAAATTGCTCGCTCTCTCAACCATTCCTTATTTTTGTGTTTAGTAATGATTTTTGGGAATACTTTGTTGATGAGTTCGTCTTTTGATGAGACAAAGTTACAGAAATTCTAAGTACTCGACCATTACCGATAGTCAGTAATTGCTCAGAGAAATCTTCAGCAGATGTATCGTTTTGTAATGCAACTCCAGAATATCTTCATTAATTATCATTAACTTCATTCCAATGCACGTTTATTTTTTGTGCATTCGTCCAACTTGCTGATTTTTGATTCTAATAAAACTGGCAATTGGCAATTGCGGAGTGTTTTGCAATACTACATGTTAGTTCTTCAATAGTTTGAAGATTTAACGGATATTTTAATGCTGAATGAGTCATCCGTACGCCATCCTTCTAACAATGTAATGTGGCTGCTATTCCAGAAGAAGCAAGCTGCAACCTCAATGTTGGATCTCGCACTAACAGTGGCTGAAACTACTGACATGAGGAATGTCTCACCAGTTCCACCAGGAGCATCCAGGAAATATAAACCACCATTTCCAACATCAATTGCGTTCATCATTGTATCATCCTCATGTTGGTGATTCAACAGGGGTACATTCGTTTGAACTATTATATCTAATTCCTGGTGATCATATTCAAGTCAACGGAAGAGTTCCCGTTCAAATTGTTGATTAAATGCGTCATTCATTTGACGATTTGTCGCTTTCATTCATTAACTGACTAATAAATTACCGAACATGAGGTAACACATGTCTTCGATCAATATCAAAGCCTGATTATGTATCTACTCATTCATCTGAAGGTCGGGATTTCTTTTACTGACACGAATTTGATGCAAAATGCCTTCCGACATAATTATCCTTGCTGTGTGCCGGTCTCCGTAGCTTAGTCGGTAGAACTCCCGACTATGGTGCGGAAGAACTCGGGTTCGAGCCCCGCTGAAGGCATGGGTGTTTGTGTTTGTCTATGATTTAAGTAGTTTGAATAATGAAATATGCTGGGTAATGTACATCGATTACAAGCCCAATGGCCGTTCGGAACCGGCGTTAAACTGTAGGTCCACTGAATTAATAAATAAATATCCTTGCTGTGGTATATCCGTTTTGTTATACCACGTATTACGTCACGTCCCACGGGAACGTGACAAAAAGTATCATATGTCCTTCTCCTGGTTCTGAGCTGCCCTCCGACCAATTTTCAGCCAAATCAGTTCAGCTGTTGTCGAATTATAAATGTGTAACTAACACGACTTTCTTTTACATATAGAAATATTAATAACAAAATTTGCGAAAATTTTCAAAGAACAGCCTCAGAAGTGTCATTGACCTAAATTTAACAATTAATTGAAAATATTTTTAAAGAATATAATGTGTTTTGTTTCCAATACAGTAATTGTTCTTTATATGAATTGAATATTTGATTGCTTTATAATTATGTTCAAGATATGTGTATTGAATGAAATCAGTGAAAACTTTTGTCATTGAAGTAAAAAAAGTTAAGCTTGGATTAGCCGGGACCGAACCCCAGTCTCCCGCGTGAGAGTAGTACATTCTACTACAGAACCAGTGATGCATACTATTTTGAGTTAAAAAAGTAGGATTATACCAACTCATTCAGCCTTCCATAGTGACTGACGTTTCTTGTTAAGTTACACGGGAACGCTGCCGAACGGGACAAAAAGAATCCTATGTCCGTCTCCTGGCTCTAAGCTACCTCCCCACCATTTTTCAGTCATATCGGTACAGCCGTTCTTGAGTTATAAGTGGAGTAACTAAAACGACTTTCTTTTATATATATAGATTTAATTATCACGATTTTGAACAGAATATTAAAAGTAAAAGGAGAGAATTTGGTTTCAGACAAGAAAATCGTTTTTGAAGAATTATTCTATATATTGTCATTGTTTTTGTGATTTAAGATCTGAATTGATGTGGAAACATTTTGAGAATCAAAATTATAAATTTTAATTCGCAAAATTTCCTTGCATACATAATTATTCCGTATTTTGCTCTCATTATATGAAATTCATTCCATTTTCCTGATATGGACCACAAGAATGTTTGAGAAATGTTTTCATCAAGGTTAAACGTGATAGCGAATATATTGCTAGATATTCTGGAATTTCAAGTGAAATTGTGACAATTTGAATTGAAAACCCGATATCTTGTTCGAAATTTCTTTGAAGTTACACTTCGATATACGAGAAATTTCAGTGTCATCTATCATCTTTGAGATACAATGATGTTCAGTTTCAAGCTCTGTAATACTTTTTTAATGACTGAAAATTCTAATCTTTACAGATTCGAAACTTTATACATGTCTGAAGAGTAACTGAAAATATATTTCGTTGAAATAAATATATGGTATATATAAATCATGGTATCTAACTGATCAATAATTATATACGTGTTTGATAACCATTTCAAGAAACTATAACAATAACAACTCATAAATGACGTAAATCAATTCAGTTTTGATACAGAATAATTTATTTAGCGAACCATATTTTTTTCAATAAGCCTACCAAAGCCCGAACGTGACTATACAGCTGTATCATAGAAATAAAAATACAGTACGAAAGGAATTTCAAAGGGAAAATTTTTTCTTGATTATGTACTCTTATAGTTTAAAGTCTTTGGGGTATTCGGAAATATGTTTTATTCGATCAATTTTCCGTACTGATGAAAAAGAATTAGAATTGAAAGTAGGAAAGAGTTAAATTTTTGCAAAGGTTTTATACATCATATTCCTTTGAATGTTATAGGAAGTACATTGCCAAAATATACGATTTAGGTGCTGATCTTCATGAACGCATCACGAGTTCTGAATCATGCCAATTCTTGATAACGACAAAGCTTAATTAGAATGGTTGGTTCTGGAGTGATTGTTATGGACTATTAGTTTTGACTTGTGACAAATTTGACTTTGAATTTTTGGTTGTGATGTTTTCAAAATAAAATGAGTCTCCTTTGAGACTTCTTATGCTTTTATTGCTTTGTTTTTGTTAACATAGGATTTCAGTTTGGATTCCTGTTTGAAGTCAGTTTGGAGTACCTAAATGTTGACATCAGGTACCTTTTGAGCTGTGCCATAAGCTACAAGGTCTGGATGACCGAATGAAATGGTACCCATAAGAATTCTTTTTCATTCGAATAATTGTCATTTTCATTTAATTGAAATAATTTTTTCATGAAAAAATTATTTGAGAGGGTATTCCAGTTCTACATTGCATGCTATTTACACAATTTACCGAATAATTTTCAATACAAATAGTAGAAAAACACAAAGAAAGAAACTACTTAATATCGTTATGAAATCTTTGTGATTAATATTTGAAGTTTGAAGGTGTCATGTTGGCAAATTAGTAATGAACCGTTCACAAAATTTGTACTGAATAGAGAGACACAGAGCCCAATATAACAGCAAAGCCATTGCAATTAACTAGGGGAATCCAGTACAATTAACAGGACAAACAAAGTTAATACCGCAATGAATATTCAAAGATACACGAAATCAACTCAGTAAGAAACTTGAGAAAGGACATACAGTCCAAAGTATGTGATAATAATGACGTATAACATTGAAACAGTCCTAAATGATCATAATTTTTTGATGACTCAATAATTGAGAGAAAATTAGAAGAAATTAGGAATGATAATAATCCACTCAGGCTGCTTCTTACCGAGTTTATCGATGCCCGTTAAGAGTCATGCTTTATATCTGACGCTTTCCCCTAGTTCGTTAACAAATTCGCCCTTCTTCCACTAGTAACCCATATACCAAACCGTTCATCATCTTGTCCTGGCGATTCCCCGCGAAGAGTATATCCTGTCAGAATCATGCTACTCTGTCCGATGGATGCGCTCGACGTCGCGATGCTCAGATCCCGCAAGTAGTGTAGAACGTCGAGGTCTCTCTCTTGTTCAGTTCGCCGCCAACTTTTGCTGGTGACGGGACGCGTTAACTGATCGGCCATAGAGAACGTGTGCGCATTTTTCTTATTGATGAATGCCGTTCTATGATCGGGGACAGACGGAAGTTGGTCCAATAAACTTTGGAGTTCTGACGATCGATGCTGTCGTAACTGATTGATTTGTGTGTTTTTGAGGGGAGAGAGAAAATTCGAAACTTCAATAGGTAAGACGAAATGAAAAAGCTGGCGCCAAACTGGAGATTACATGACAAATCAGTATTGTAACGGTAGAACATTTTCAGCGAATCAAAAGATCAAACTATCTGAAAAGAAAATATTGCAAAATCATGTTGACAACAATCAGGGTTGCAATGTACATATGTAGAAAATAATTCTAGCCACAAACTTGACATAAATATCGCTTTAAATTGAAGGGAAGATTTTGTGTTCAACATATACTACTTCTCTAGCTGATACGTCTATAACAAAATATATAAGAAAAATGTGAGCCTTGAATATTGGATAAACGTACAACTATAATAAGAATGATTTTCAACTGAATAATATGAAAAACGATAAGTTCAGTTTGATCATCTGTTTAACGGTTCGAAGTGGTAACGTAATATTAACGTTAATGCTTGAGCCAACAAACATTAAAGACCTGGAAATTATTTCATATGTGAATACAATAACAATCGAATCATGTTATTGGAATTATTAGATATATAAGTGTTCAGATTTGTATGTCAAATATATATATATATATATATATATATATATATATATATATATATATATATATATATAAGGAAATTAAATTTTTTGTGCTTATGACACTGAATGAAATGTTTAAGAAAATGAACACTAGAACATTCATTCGAGAAATACAACCGTGTTCATTTTCTTATATATATATATATATATATATATATATATATATATATATATATATATATATATATATATACATACATACATATTTATTTATTTATTGCGTGTATAAATATGTTTCGGATATATATCTGTGTAATGAAATAGAGTTACTACTCATGGTTTGAGTTATCATGATGAGGAATATATTGTGAGGGTTGCAATGTAACTCTCATTACGTTTTCCCGAGATTTTTGTTCTCAAATTCAACATTTATTCGTGTGCATTCAACTGAAATGAGTCAGTTCTTTCATATTCAAACTTACTTTTGTAGTACAAACCTGTTGATGGGAGAATATCTTTCTATTTCTTCATTCCTAACACATAAATAA
Organism: Henosepilachna vigintioctopunctata; assembly: GCA_030704895.1. Classification (NCBI taxonomy): domain Eukaryota; kingdom Metazoa; phylum Arthropoda; class Insecta; order Coleoptera; family Coccinellidae; genus Henosepilachna; species Henosepilachna vigintioctopunctata. The sequence goes on from JARQZJ010000043.1 coordinate 752,074, forward strand.
TAATTATTTGAAAAAATAATAATATATATATTGAAAATATTATATATATATATATATATATATATATATATATATATATATATATATATATATAAGGAAATGAAATTTTTTGTGCATATTGTACTGAATGAAATATTTAAGAAAATGAACACTAGAACATTCATTCGAAAAATTCAAATTAATCAAGAGAATGTTATAGTAGAGCTAGATATGTGAACGTGTACGATGTGATGTCTCCATCATCCTTCAAGGGATAATTGTTAGAGAAATATTGAAATCGATGCCACACCTGATGGAAGTGCGAGACGTATATGTTTCGTTCTGCAAGGAAGTCGTCAGTCGCACCACGTCCATCGAAGTAAGGCAACAATTTCAACCCCCAACCATCTTCTTGTGACTCCAAGTGGAAGACCGTAGAGTTATGAATACTCCACGGTTCCATCTATGGGAATCAGTAGAAAACACCTTTCAGATTATAGACACACCGCGCATCGTAATTTCACATATCTTCTCTACCCGTAGGTATCTACTAAATTGCAATGTCCATTTGACAAATATCATCGAACGATATTTCTAAATGTCAATAGGTTGCGCTTAGTAGTACGCTCGCGTTTATTTCCGTGTTTCAGGGTATTATATACATAGTATATCTAGCTATTGTATTTTATCTTCGATGGACGTGGTGGGACTGACGAGTTCCTCGCAGAACGAAACATATATGTCTCGCACTTCCATCAGGTGTGGCATCGATTTCAATATTTCTTTAACATTTATCCCTTGAAGGATGATGGAGACATCACATCGTACACATTCACATATCTAGCACTACTATAACATTCTCTTGATTAATTTGAATTTTTCGAATGAATGTTCTAGTGTTCATTTTCTTGAATATTTCATTCAGTGCCATAAGCAAGAAAATTTCATTTCCTTATATATATATATATATATATATATATATATATATATATATATATATATAAATTAAATGTTTGGATATCAGGATAGCGGTTTGTGTGAAATACTTTATTTTCCTATAAACTCAATATTTCGTCACTATTTCGTGACTTCTTCAGGAGTATACTAAAAACAAATGAAGGTACATGAGTCATCACAATTTGTAAAAAAAAATCATTAAAACTTACAGATCTAAAAGTTTAAATATCAAAAAACACATACACGGTTCATACTTTGTCGGCAGGCCATAGAGCAGTGACTGACACGAGCAATATATCATTAACGGTGGTCCGGTTTTTTAATTCTTTATCTTTAATAGATTGCAGTATATGTTACTTAATTGACCAGTGTCAGATTTATAGTTAACGCAGTTCTCATCTTTTCTTATGTGACACATTTCAAGGAAAAGCCTGGTCTTGTAATTGTAGTGTTGGTCAAGAATTTTCACGTTAGAGAAATCAAACATATGTCCTGTATTTTTCAGATGTTGAACAACAGCCCATGAGTTCTTCATGAGACGGCAGTCGCTTTTGTGTTGGGTTAATCGTTGTTTTAGCCATTGGTTGGTTTGGCCTATATACGTGCCTTCACATCCCAAGCATGACAACCTGTATACGACGTTATTGTTGAGTAGAGTTGGTGTCCGGTCCTTCAGTTTTGAGAAGATTGTTTTTATAGTTACTGTGCTATATGGTGCCATTCTGATCTCAGGTATGTCTCTGAATAGGGTGGTAATGCGATGTGTCAAGTGGTCTATGTGAGGTATCTTCTTGTAATTTGTGATTCGTCCATCAACTACCTCAGTGGAACCATCATAAAAATTTGTGTTATAAATCAGTTTTTTTAAGATATGCTTTGGATATCCATTATTGATAAACGTGTTAAATAGCTGTTTTAAAATTACAAGAAACACAAATTACAAGAAGATACCTCACATAGACCACTTGACACATCGCATTACCACCCTATTCAGAGACATACCTGAGATCAGAATGGCACCATATAGCACAGTAACTATAAAAACAATCTTCTCAAAACTGAAGGACCGGACACCAACTCTACTCAACAATAACGTCGTATACAGGTTGTCATGCTTGGGATGTGAAGGCACGTATATAGGCCAAACCAACCAATGGCTAAAACAACGATTAACCCAACACAAAAGCGACTGCCGTCTCATGAAGAACTCATGTGCTGTTGTTCAACATCTGAAAAATACAGGACATATGTTTGATTTCTCTAACGTGAAAATTCTTGACCAACACTACAATTACAAGACCAGGCTTTTCCTTGAAATGTGTCACATAAGAAAAGATGAGAACTGCGTTAACTATAAATCTGACACTGGTCAATTAAGTAACATATACTGCAATCTATTAAAGATAAAGAATTAAAAAACCGGACCACCGTTAATGATATATTGCTCGTGTCAGTCACTGCTCTATGGCCTGCCGACAAAGTATGAACCGTGTATGTGTTTTTTGATATTTAAACTTTTAGATCTGTAAGTTTTAATGATTTTATTTTTACAAATTGTGATGACTCATGTACCTTCATTTGTTTTTAGTATACTCCTGAAGAAGTCACGAAATAGTGACGAAATATTGAGTTTATAGGAAAATAAAGTATTTCACACAAACCGCTATCCTGATATCCAAACATTTAATTTTCATAAATTGTACGGTTGAAATAATAACGATCTATATATATATATATATATATATATATATATATATATATACTAGCTGACCCGGCGAACTTTGTTCCACCTAAGAGGCAATAAATGAGCAGACTTTCGATTTTATCAAGGGCAATTGTTTATTTGGATAATTAATGTAAATTAAAAATGCAAGTATCGTATTTTAATGATTGGCCATGTATTTTTGTGCATGGATTCCACTGTTTAGTGAAGCATCATGTGATAGACGCCATTTTTCGTTTTATTATCAGGTGCAAGAAAAAAAAACGCAAATGGTCCTCCGATCCGTGAACATGCCACATATACTCCGAATTGGAGTATATGTGGCCATGGGAAATATATATATATATATATGGTATATTCCACCATGGGAAAACATAGATTTTTTAGATTCAGACCACAAACTTTTAATCATTGGTCGTGTGATTTGTTTAATGTCATGGCGAATGCAAGTCAGATCGGAAATTGAAGTCGTTTAAACTCAAACGGCATGTCAGTCGGGATCCTTGGAATGAGAACTTCCTCACCTTCGAATTTTCTTTTGAGTATCGTCGCGTAAATCACATTGTTCATCAATTTCTTTATCACCAAACGCGTTCCGTTGCACAGTTTTGGTTGGTTTATGTTTCGAAGCATGATTACTACGGAGCCAACCTTTAGTCGTAAATTGTGGGGTGGTAATCCCGGCACATCCAAGGAGTTTAAAAATTGCTCGCTCTCTCAACCATTCCTTATTTTTGTGTTTAGTAATGATTCTTGGGAATACTTTGTTGATAAGTTCGTCTTTTGATGAGACAAAGTTACAGAAATTCTAAGTACTCGACCATTACCGATAGTCAGTAATTTCTCAGAGAAATCTTCAGCAGATGTATCGTTCTGCAATGCAACTCCAAAACATCTTCATTGATTGCGTAGATTTTCCAATGTTCAGTGAAGTGCTTCCAATGCACGTTTATTTTTTGGGCATTCGTCCCAGATGCTGATTTTTGATTCTAATAAAACTTTGGCAATTGCGGAGTGTTTTGCAATATTACATGTTAGTTCTTCAATAGTTTGAAGATTTAACGGATATTTTAATGCTGAATGAGTCATCCGTACGCCATCCTTCTAACAATGTAATGTGGCTGCTATTCCAGAAGAAGCAAACTGCAACCTCAATGTTGGATCTCGCACTAACAGTGGCTGAAACTACTGACATGAGGAATGTCTTACCAGTTCCACCAGGAGCATCCAGGAAATATAAACCACCATTTCCATCATCAATTGCGTTCATCATTGTATCATCCTCATGTTGGTGATTCAACAGGGGTACTTTCGTTTGAACTATTAAATCTAATTCCTGGTGATCATATTCGAGTCAACGAAAAAGTTCCCGTTCAAATTCTTGATTAAATGCGTAATTCATTTCACGATTTGTCGCTTTCATTCCTAAACTGACTAATAAATTACCGAACATGAAGTAACACATGTCTTCGATCAATATCAAAGCCTGATTATGTATCTACTCATTCATCTGAAGGTCGGGATTTCTTTTACTGACACGAATTTGATGTAAAATGCCTTCCGACATAATTATCCTTGCTATGGTATATCCGTTTTCTTATACCACGTATTACGTCACGTCCCACGGGAACGTGACAAAAAGTATCCTATGTCCTTCTCCTGGTTCTAAGCTGCCCTCCGACCAATTTTCAGCCAAATCAGTTCAGCTGTTCTCGAATTATAAATGTGTAACTAACACGACTTTCTTTTATATATAGAAATATTAATAACAAAATTTGCGAAAATTTTCAAAGAACAGCCTCAGAAGTGTCATTGACCTAAATTTAACAATTAATTGAAAATATTTTGAAAGAATATAATGTGTTTTGTTTTCAATACAGTAATTGTTCTTTATATGAATTGAATATTCGATTGCTTTATAATTATGTTCAATATATGTGTATTGAATGAAATTAGTGAAAACTTTTGTCATTGAAGTAAAAAAAGCTAAGCTTGGATCAGACGGGACCGAACCCGAGCCTCCCGCGTGACAGTAGAACATTCTACCACAGAACCAGTGATGCTTACTATTTTGTGCTAAAAAAGTATGATTTCAACCAACTCATACAACCTTTCATAGTGACTGACGTTTCTTGTCAAGTTACACGGGAACGCTGCCGAACGGGACAAAAAGTATCCTATGTCCGTCTCCTGGCTCTAAGCTACCTCCCCACCAATTTTCAGCCATATCGGTACAGCCGTTCTTGAGTTATAAGTGGTGTAACTAACACGACTTTCTTTTATATATATAAAGATATATATATATATATATATATATATATATATATATATATATATATATATATATATATATATATATATATATATATATATATATATATATATATATGTATATAGTTGTTTTCAATATTTTTTGGCAAAAAAGGTTTTCCCATTGGGTATTTTTTAATTCAGTTGAGATTTTATTGCAAATTGCAACTTGTCATCTCAAATGAAGATTTTTCAATAAAATAGACTCTTATTTCTGGAAATATTGAGAAACCAATACATAATTAATAGTTAGTAACACCATATAGAACTACATATATATATATATATATATATATATATATATATATATATATATATATATATATATATATATATATATATATATATACTATCTTGTTTGGCTGAGCTTTCTGGTCTTTTGGTGCATGTTCTCGACGAGAAAAACTGACCATAGCAAATTTCATTCGAAAGCGTTCATTTTCCGAAAATATAGACATTCTGAGAAAAACTATTTCATCGTTTTGTATATCGATGCAATATCCCTATTCACTTCTGAAGAATCTGATATTGATATTGAGATATTGATAAACGAAATATAAGTTGATGGCTAGAACGGAATGAATCTGAACGAGTACGAATATTTAGATATTTCGAGTGTATTCTGAATAAGAAATGGGTTCGTAAATTCGCGATCAAATGTGTGCATTCTGAATGACAACGCACGCGTGCATGATTTCCTCTTTCAGGCTTGAACAGTTCTTCAGAAGTCAGGATCTGATTTTTTGACCGATAATCTTAAGGGTTCAGTCTTTCGTTTTGCCTGTCTTAAAAGGTCTTAAAACAATGACTTTTAAATTGCTCACAATTTTTTGTGAGGAACTTACACCTTTGAAATTTGTGTTTTGAGATAATTTCTCAAGAATGAATCATGAATTTATCATGAATTGAAGACTTAGGCATGTGTATCGAAGGCCTCAACTCGAGATCGAGAGTTGTGGAATACATTGAAGGCAGGGCACGATACCATTTCTTACGCCCCTTTCTGCAGCGAAAGATCGCGTTTGAAAGACGAAGAATAAAAAAGAGGAGATTATCCTGGCTTGCTACATTTTCTTGTTCTTGTCTTTCAAGGAGCTGCAATGGATGCAAACATATGAGTAAGCGGAGGATGACATTTCTCTGCCTACATTTCTAGATGACAAGAGAAATTGTCTGAAAGTTACTAAATCTGTTGCCGAATTGATTTTGTGTATATATCAGAATTTTCGAATACTTTCGAATAGAAATACTTATATCAGCTATTAAAGCACACTTCTTTTCAATTTAGAAATATGTCCAATTTGAAATTTCATAACTTAACAGTGCAGTCAAAATTCATTAAGTTTTCCTTGAATCTTCGTATTTGCTCAGCTGACTTATAAACACTTTTCGTTCAAAAACACATAGAAGATCCTTCAAGATCATCAATTTCTTCAGTACAGGAGCTCTTCTCCATCATTTCAGAATTATACAAGACAAGACAATATAATCTCTTTCCATAGGCTTCCAAATTCTACAAAAACTTCATCATAAAAATTTTTTTATAATGAATAACGCAATGGAGGAATGATAAAATACGACGTAGTTCTGTTTTTCAGTTTAGTATTGGCCGAGATAACTGGCCAACAATAATGAACGGCTTTTGCAATCCACAGTTTTGGTTTTTGTCGTCCTTTCATATGGGTCCATATGTTCTCACCTTTCCTGCTGATAATTCTCACGAGAATGTTAGTGATAATATGGTTTTACAAGCACTATGAAATAACATTTAGAATTAAATCGTAATTAGTAAAGTATATAACTCTATTATCTCCTTGTAGATTATGAACGTTAATACTTTAATCGGTGGCTAAACAGATCCATTCGATCCGTTTTACCTTCTCAAGGGGGCACTGGAGTAGATTTTCCCCCAATATTGTCTCGAGCCGCGTGCTAGCTACCACTTATCTAAAAAATTACGTACCATCTTTTCTTCTAATAACCCCATAAGTGAAAATGAATGGTGATGAACAGTGACGATCTGAACAGTGCAGGATAATTTTTGCTATATGCTAGACAAAACTATCCTCATGGAAAATCAGAAAAGAAATACTGAATTCCCCTCAAATAATCGTGAATGCACTCGTCTGAGACGAGAGAACATCCTTCTTGGCATTGTGAGTAAGCATTAAGATTTTTTCTAAGAAATGCTTCTCCATAATAATACATTATTTGTGCCGCACCATATATTTCCAACCTATATTTCTTGAGAGTACGTCGTTATTATTCAGTGAAATATTTGAACCAACAAATAGTTGTAGTAATGCAGATTCACTGTTCCATTTTCATCAGAATGTTTTTCATACATACACATATTTTTCTAGGTTGCCAGTTGTCAGTCTAGTTATGAATGATGATCTTCCATAACCAATTGTAGTTATTGATGTTATCAGAAGTACATATAATGTGGCAGATTTCATTGATTTCTCGGATAGAACCTCTATAAATGAAGCTTTCATATTCCTCATTATTTCGTGGTATTTCATATAAATTGAGAGTTCGTTTAGTTGGGTTCGAACTTAGTTTGTCAATTATTATCAAAGGACACTTTAAGTTGAAATACAGACAAATATACTGAAAAAAACAGGCGTACGACTCTTTGAATTTCGTCTGATGCAACCCGAATTTGAATAAATATTCAACAGCATTTATCAAATATTGAGGTAATACTTTGTTTTCAAAGTATAATTCACTTTTAAATTAGTGAATACACTATTTTTATGAATAAAAAGTATCATTAAAAATGTCCGAAATACTTAGTTTCTTCATAGTTTGAATTCATATCTTGTCAGATAAACACTATCGATTTTTAGTGAAAGAATTACAGATTCATCACCTCAATTTCCCAATTTATTATTCGATAATCTTAACAATACACACGCAAAGAACGAATATAACACTCAGAATGTCTTGAGAGTTTGACAACACATTTAAATTTTCTGACATAACGAAATTCATATAAAATGAATATCTTTCAATTTATTCAATGTAGCGTTTCATCATGATTAAATGAATATATCAGGAATATATATTTGAATCTATTTCAACAATTTCAATGATATTTATAGGATAATTCTAACACTTGTATTTGATTTATAATTTTATTGTCAGCATGTGACAAACGTCGAATAAAGATCTATACTATTCGATTTCAATAATGTTTCGTTCAACATTTTCATCAATATAATGATGTTGTACTTCAATGATCGTAATTTTATATGAGCTTTCAGCTATAGATAGCCGAAAGCTCTAGAATTATCTTCATACATCTCAATAGGTTGAACAATTCAAAGAAAAAAATCGTTAAGAACATTTAAAAAATCATTTCAGTTACCTCTACAGATGATATAATGTATTCTTCAAAGGTGAATGTATATAACAAATTTAATCGGTGACTTCATATGCTTAGTACGTGTTGTCCACTCAGAATTACCACAATAATTCATGAAATTAGCTTTATGACTTTGACTATATTAATTGAGATCTATGGTCGAATACAAGTACTTCAAAACCACCAATGTATATTTTGAAAATGTCTCCTTGAAAAAGTTTGATTTTTACTCGAATAGTCACCAGTGGAAAGTCTATATAAGTGCTCTATCATTAAATTTCCATATTAAACAATCTCAGCTGAGTTCGATTGAGTGAGTTCAACATTAACTCCAATCCATGTCTCAAAGAGTCTCGAATTTTCAATATTGTATTATAGTTCAGCTAGTGATTCTATATAATTTTCCTGCCTCAATGTTAAGATATTATATTTCCCATACTCATATTCAATATCAATACCAATGTCGGTTTTGCATTAGGTACCTATTTGAATCTTCAGCTTGAAACTGATTATGAAATTTTATTTTCAATATTATCAAATATTTCAACAACTTTGTAATATCCTACCAAGTCATCCACAAATAAGTGATATATACGAGTACATCTATGTCATTTTATATTCCACAATGTAGACAATAATCTTATTTTCCTCTGTGAAATTTTAAACTAATCACCGTTATATGATTTACGATGCATCACATTATCACACGCAGTTATGACCATAGTATCAAAACAGTTTTGCGAATACGAAAAATAACTCAAATTTTCCATCAATTCGAACTAGTGATTTGATTCTCGTTTTCAGACGTTTTTCAGTCGTAGTTTCATCATCCTTTTCCATTTACCTTTGAGTTCTCATTACATTCGACACTTTTCCGATATCATAATATTTTTAATATTCAGATAGTTGAAATTAATCTGTCCAAGTGTGTGGTTTTTCTTTCAATGTTTATGTTTCACACTTTATTTTTGTGAGCTGTTCAATATATGTAACTAGCTTGTTATTTTGTGCAATATTGAATTTTTCTTGCTATTGCCAATAATATACCATCATTACATAGATTTTCAAGAACTGCAATTTCGATACTTTATTATGATAGTCGAACACCTAGGAATAACTTGTTAAATTTTCTTTGATTTCTTCTGCATAAAATACATTTTTCAAAAGTACTCCAAATTTACTTTCGGTGCCATAAACAGGATGAGCAACTCTAATAACACTGATTTTTGCCACTTTCGAATTCCCCACATAAGCGACTGTTAATTTTATAGGATTCTTCGATGTTACTAGCTTTTCAAAATATTCATCGCTATATAACATGTTTCTTTCGATTCACGTTCCATGGAAAATATTGAATATTGTTTATTCTGTGGTTGGAAGTTGCTCCATGTTCGCTGTTTTTACCACGACCACGCAAATTTGTCCACGACTATACCACCAGTTCCTTTTAATGTGAACACTTCCACTGAAATATAAGCAAACATTCCCTATAGGGCCCCTAGAGACGACCTAGAAAACATTCGATTCCTCTGTAGCTGCATTCATTTCCTTCAGAAGTCTCCACAATTATTTTCCTATCACACAGATTTCCAATGGATTTTGTCTTTTGAATAATCATCGTTCATTCTTTTTTCTGGTGAAACATCGATTATGAAGAATGTGACTGCAGATTGATGATAATACTCTGAATATTTAAATAAGTTTCTCTTGGTCAGACACAATTGTGTCTGACAGTCAAATATTTTTCAAAATCATAAGAGAATGAACACATTCGGCATATGTATATATATATATATATATATATATATATATATATATATATATATATATATATATATATATATATATATATATATATATATATATATATATATATATATATATATATATATATATATATATATATATATATATATATATATATATATATATATATATATATATATATATATATATATATATATATTTTTTTTGCCTGAACATCCTTTTCTCTTCATATTCTTGAACTGCAATAATTCATCACCTTTTCCAATTGAAATATTCTGAATCTCAAGGCAGAAAACTTCAAATACCTTGAATCTTGACTGGTATTTAATGAACCCTCTCTGTACCCATGTTCAATTTACTCTGTGCGATTTACGTAAAATAATCACAAATTCACAGCTTCATTTTCTAACTTTGCATCAAAGAAACTAAACATGCATTCACAAAGAATAAAGTTAACTCGCAGTAGGTCACTATGAGTTGTTAATATATTGAACCAAGATGTATGAAAACCATAATAAGTATTACAATAAATAGTCATAACATTTTCACACTGTTATGTCAATGATATCTGACATTTGCCACAATCGAAATCGTAAATCTCATGTCTATTGTAACTGTATTGTGACTGTTAGATTTTATTCTAATCTTCATTAATGATAGATAAAGTTCACGAATTCTTCAGGGTTAGTTTTCACTGAGAATCTCAAATAAAATATCTAAATATTTTAAAAAACTCTCAGGAAACTGTCTAAACAAACCTTGTCAACGAGAACACAACCTACCACATTAGGCAGTGAGTATTGACTACGTTCCAAAAAATAATGGACTTGTTAGATAATATTTGAATCTTCAGTGGCGTGCAACCAAACAATCAAATTTCGATAGTTTCACGTAACGTTTTCCACTATTGAAGAAACGAGATTAACTTTCGAGTATTGCAGATTGATTTCCGGTGCCAAAATCAGTGCGTGCTTAGAGGCTTGGTGGACGTTTCATTGAAACATTGCCTGTTGATGTTAAGAATGGTCCTGCCTTACCGATCTGGTTCACACCCTAGCGTATGATTCGATAACTAGTTTCCAGATTCCCGATATCTTAATATTAAGTCGATACTGAGAGTTGTTATCGAAATAAATCAAAAACAACTCTCAGCGATCTGCCTACACAAATATTGCCAACGACAATAGTATATCACTTTCGAGAGTGCATATTCACCTACTCGGTATTGTACTTTATACAGCACTATTTCATTCTATTATGAAAATCATCAGTGGCATTCACCAAACAATCAAATTTCGATGTTCGATCGAAAAGCCTCATTTCTCTAAAATTTAGAAAATATTCAATGACATACTCACCTGAGAAGCTTCGAGGGAACAAGAAACAAGAAAAAACATTCATATTCTCGTCAATATGGTAGACAGTGTTCGTCATAAGACTTTGCAAATTTTTCATCTAGACATTTCTAGGGATTTCTGTAGATTATAATGTGACCATTATTTACTATATTTACTTTGTCATCTATTCTTTGCATCAAAATTCATGGAATATCTATTTGAATGTGCATGGAAAGGTTACAATTGTATCATGGAAAACTCTTAGTAGACATAAAATGTTTATGAATATATTTGTGAGATAATATACAAATATAGTTCCAATTCTTCTTGCTGAATAAAATACTTATTCACTCATATGGAAAATGAAGTTTTGACCATGAAGTACAAGGTGAAAACTTATACGAACAAGATTTATGATATTCAAAGTTATCGCGAACGCGTGAAGTAAATTTCAGATTCCCGTAATTCGAAGTGAGACAGGAGTGTTTCGGAATTTGTTACAACTTATATCATTATGTCTTCAGTTCAACTTCGTACTTCGGGATATTCTGGTCTCCATTAATCTCATTAGATATTGGTTTTCATCAATTAGTGTCAACACGAAGCAGAAGCTCTATTTGTCAATCCGATTATTCTTAAACTCCCTTAATAAACCTTCATTAACACTTTGCGAAACTGTTTTGTCAAGAAACACAACATTCGGATGAATAATGAATGGAGTAATTATCAGCTTACTGCATTACAAACAATCTAATAAAATCAATGAATATACTTTAATATCCGGTAATGATAAAGACACATAGTCTGAGATCCCATGTGAAATCGATATTGGTCATTTCCATTCATCGGAAAATAAGTTTATAAAACGAAAATTATATCTGAACATAGAAGTGAGTAATAAAAAGTTCATGATATTATTGATTGACATCGAAGATAAATAATATTTTTTCAAGAAAAATATGTTTTAGTCAGAATATGCAATAGAGAAGTTTCCTATCTTTTTCGGGTTCCAATAACTGTTTGCCTTGAACAAAAAGAGCAGTTTATTTGAAAAATTGCGTGTACTATGCTGTTCGAATTGAAATTGGAAAAAAGATAAAAAACCTTGTTTTCGTAAAATCTTATATTTTAATGAAGTAAATACATACAAAATAGCGTAAATTCTTAATATTGATATGAAGTATGTCATTCTTTCGCATAAATAACTTCTTGAACTCGTCTAGGCATCGATTCCACTAGCGTAGCGAACATTTTCTTCAACTCGTCATCATGAATTAACACCTGAATCGCACTTATAATCATTTCTTCTTTTGTAGAGAAATCCAATTTTTTGAAATATTCCATAAAGTCTCAATGGGATTGAGATCAGGTGAATTCCCCTGCCAATAGAGTACTTTTATTTCATTCTTACGTATCAAGGCCTGCACTTGTATGCAATTGTGGCAGAGAGCCAGGTCGTGCTGAAATGTTCCATCGAACGTTTCCATGAATTGGACAACCCCGGTGCGCAATAATTCCATATATTTTACTGAATTCCTCATTCCTGTTATAGGAACTAATCGACCAGTGCCATTGGTTGTGAATAAACGCCAAAACATTTGTTTCGAAGGATGTTTTACTGTTTGCTCGATGTGATCAGGCCGCAAAGTTTACCCATCACTTCGTCTAACAACACTTGATTTGTACCCTTGAACAAACAAATGTGTCTCATCATTAAAAACCACCTTCTTCCAGTCGTCCACTGTCCACGCACGGTACATTTTGGCCCATGTCAAACGTTTCTTCATCATTTTCTGGGTAAGCAGTTGCTTTCTTCTTGGTCTTCTTGCCTTACGGCCAACCTCCAGCAGTCGTTTTTGCACAGTTGAGGTGCTGACCTCCACACTAAAAATCATTGAATCCCTTCGAAGGTCAGTTTGTATTTCTCGGATTAATTTTGCTATTTCTCATCAAAAATTGGTCTGTTCTTGAACTAATTTTGCGTTTGCGGCCACAGTTTCCTTTTCTTTTTGAAGACTATAAGCCACTTTCTTTAAATGTTTTCAAAATTCTCGAAACGCGGGACTTTCCCGCACCAACAGCTTCAGCTATATCTCTTACAGTCATTGATGTGTGCTCATCAAGCGCGATAATTTTGGAATGGTTCCTCGGAGTGTTATCCATTTTTGGACAAGACAATACGGCACGTATCAAGATTGAAACCACCAACTGTCGCACCGGGCTCACAACTGAGTTGCCGGCTAGGTAAAACCGGTCAGAGTGTAAATGATGGTCAAGGTCGAACCCTCACGTCAACGTCACCTCAGGTAGTGAACAAGCAGGTGTGAGGGTGTTTGCTCTACCCTGGTACTCACATACTTACTACAGTATCTCAAACAAAAAAAAATGTGTGTCCCAATTAATTCGAACAACATATTATCTGTTTGTATCAGAAACTGCATCTTGTATGTCGAAACATTCTTCTTCCATGGACTTGACTTCAAATGACACTCAAGAGTTGAATTCTTGTGAGGCAAATCTTCTGCTAACGTATCGAACAATATTGAATACCTTTTTGGGCAGTGTCTTCGAATCAACTAAAAGTATCGATATGACCGGCGACAAGTTTAACGCAATCGTAAATGATGTTTTCTTACAAAGTATATAAAATCAAGAGAAAGAGACCCCTCTTGGTTTAATTCGAATGTAATTGTCAACATATTGAGAAGAAAAAAATCACCTGAAAAACCTTGAGAGGTATCGTAATAACCTTCATCTAGCAAGGTACAAAAGTTGAAAAGTGAAAGAAAGCATTAAACATGATATTGACTTGGCGAATGAAAATAATATTCAAACTTCAGAGAATCTTATCTTTTTTTCATGTCAGTTTGATAAATCCAAATCCTGAATGGTCCTGATGAAATACTGAACTTTATTGTGCAATATTGTTTTTATGCACTTTCGGATACGTTAACACATATACTTAAGCTCACAATAAGCTAAAGCCACTTCTCCTGAAATATGGAATTTGGCCAAGATAGTGCCTGACTTGAAAACATGTGATATTTCTGTTGTGAAGAACTGCAGGCGCATATCCATCTTAATTTCGAAATTATAATCTATAATGCTATATATCTAGCAGTCAGAAACAGCATCAAGTTTGAGCAACATGGATTCATGTCAAGGTGATGTTTCTCAAGTAATCTGATTATGTTTCCTCAGTACGTTTCTGAAGTACTCAACTTCACTGGTCAGGTTGATGTGATTTACACAGGTCATCAGAAACCCTTTGATGAAGTTGCTTATGTGCTCCACAAAGAGAAATTATGTAACAGATTTGGATTCTCTTTTAGCTCCACCAACCTTTTTCATTCTTACCTGGTTGATCGACGTGAATTCGTACAGCTGAAAGATATACGGCCGTATGAGTTCATACCTACCTCTGGAATATCTCAGGGGTCTAATCTTGGACCACTGTTATTTATACTGTTTGCGAATGATCTGATGGATAATATTGGCTGAACACATGTGATGTTCGCAGACTATTTGCAACTATACCATAAAATTAGACCATCGGACGACTGTGTTCAACTTCAGTTCGCGCTAGACCAAGTTGCGAGTTGATATGAGCATAATTATTCAAGTTTTAATGTGTCAGAGTGTATTGTTGCCTCAGTCACAAGGAAAAAGCATCGAATTAAGTATGATTATAGCGTCGGTTGTCACGTTCTTTCTCGTTTTGATAGGGTCAGAGATATTGATTAGTCTTCCGTGAGAAACTCTTCTTCATTCTACACATCACTAAACTCATTTCATCTGCCTCGAAAATATATGCATTCGTTGCACGCAATGACAAATATTTCTGTAATTCCTCAACATCTATGAGACTCTTTAATGCGCGTATTTGTACAAAGTTTGAGTATGGCAGCATGATGTGGTATCCTATTTGTACTTCCCATCAATACTATTTTGAGGTCATTGAGGTAGGATGAAGTTTATCTGAACAGAGGAGTCAATCATGACGAATTAAGAGTCAATCTGGTTTAATCTCATCAGAGTACAGGAGGAAAACTTCATTGCCCGAATTTTTGTACAAATTACTACACAACAGTATTGATTGTCATCCTTTAGTGTACACTTCGAGATTTCGTATTCCTAGGCAAAATTATCTTACCACAGAATTATTCCTCCTAGAGACTCCAAGAACCACCTGTCTTATACATTTCCTCATTTAGTTTATGGAGCCTACATACAATAGAGTTGCTAATAATTGTAACTCCACCTTGACTCTATAGAAGTTATTATTAGGAGTTATGTGTGAGAACAAGGGAAATTGACTGATGAATTGGATTGTGCTCTCAGTAATATTTCATTTAATTTTGGTTTATGCAGTTATTAATTAGTTTTTCAGGTTTTTGGATTATACTCAGCTCTTTGTTATATTTCATTTCATTTCATTCATACAGTCATTCAGTTTTCATTCAACATTATATTATTATTTTCTGTGATTGAGTATTATAGCTGTAAAAATAAAGAACCTATTATTATTATTATTATTGAGGTAATTTGATTGAAAATTGAATAGTATGAGGTATTTTGTGGCAATCCGTCCATGAATAACGGTTGCCAAGATTTTGAAATGTATGATTTCAGTTATTGTATCTGATCTATGTGGATTTTATGGCGTTCCTGGCAAGAGAAACTATCAACTACTTCATCCAGTGTCGTTTATGTACTCATATTTGAAATTAGGAGTTTCACCAATACTGGTTTATTAGTTTTCTTGACATGTTGGTTGAAAAATTTTTGTTAATTCAGATGAAATGCTTCCAATGAAAAGAAAACATGTCTGCTTTCAAAAATAGGAGTAACTCTCACTTTGATTAGTTGTGACGTTGAAACTAACGGGTATTTTTTTTAGGGGTATAGAACTTTAAGTTGGCATTACTGTTGAAGATGGCGACTGATTTAACAGCTAAGGAGTGATTTATTCTCAGTTTGGTTTGACTTTCCATTATAAATAGACTCACGTCTGAACAACGCTTGCAAATAGTGCAATTTTATTTCGAAAATAATGGTTCTGTGCGGAATACGTATCGCACACTACCTCTATTTTATCGAAGCGCACTTCTGGTTAAATGGCTACGTCAAAAAACAAAACTGCCGCATTTGGAGTGAAGATAATCCTCAAGTGCATGTCAAAACACCGTTACATCCAGAAAATCTGACTGTTTGGTGCATTTTAGGGGCTGGTGGAATCATTGGTCCGTACTTCTTCAAAAACGATGATGGCCAGAACGTTACAGTTAATGGTGATCGGTATAGAGCCATGATTACTAACTTTTTCATTCTTGAATTGAACAACCATCACGTCCAGGAGCTGTGATTTCAACAAGACGGCGCAACATGTCACACAGCTCGTGCCACAATCGATATTGAAAGACACGTTTGGTGACCGTCTAATTTCACGTTTTGGACCTGTGAATTGGCCTCCAAGATCTTGTGATTTAACTTCGCTAGACTACTTTCTGTGATGCTATGTAAAGTCATGGGTCTATGCTGATAAGCCACAAACGCTTGACCATTTGGAAGACAATATTCGCCGTGTTATTGCCGATATACGGCCACAAATGATGGAAAAAGTCATCAAAAATTGGACGTCCAGATTGGACTACATCCGAGCCAGCCGTGGCGGTCATATGCCAGAAATCATATTCAAAATGTAATGCCACAAGGTTATCTTTCGAATAAAAAAAAATTCTTGTCAATCGAATGATCCATCGTTGTTTTATTGCAATTTAAAGTTATGTACACCCTTAATATGTTCATATTCCTGAGAGAGAATAGTGAGGACTACAATCGCACGTACCTCAATGGATTCATGTATTTAAATTTGTTACCAGTTTATCATATTACCTATAAATACTGATCTAGGAGCTATTTTGAAATCCAGAGATACAAATTGCATATTTGATCTTAATGAAGCAAGATCGATATCATCAACAAGAATGACTCTACTCGGCATTTGTGATTGTGTAATTAAATATTCATATCAGGGAATCTCTCATTAATTGGAGAAGCAATGGAGTGATATACTACATGTGAGATATCTGGATTGTCAATGTTAATCATTTGTGGATGTTGAAGAAGTGTGTATATATATATATATATATATATATATATATATATATATATATATATATATATATATATATATATATATATATATATATATATATATATATATATATATATATATATATATATATATATATATATATATAAAATTTTTGAATATCAGGATTGCGGTTTGTGTGAAATACTTTATTTTCCTATACACTCTTCTATTAAACATTTAATTTTCATAAATTGTACGGTTGAAATAATAATGATATATATATATATATATATATATATATATATATATATATATATATATATATCCCTTATATGAATGAGTTAATGGGAATTTCTTCTTTGGCTCATTTTGTTCGATATATTGAGCTTTTTATATGAGATTTTCAATCCACTACATAGACAAACCCGTAGCGGTAAAAACCGAAAGTTTATAGTACGAGGCAGTTTTCAATGCTTCTCATTATATGACTCAATATCGTCTGCGACATGATGTGTGTGAACATATTGTCTTAATATTAAATAATTTGAAATTTCCAGTAACCAAATATGCTATTCAAAAGTGAAGAACATACACGAACTGAAATTTTCACAATCAGGATACATTTTCAGTTCGTCGTTTACACAGATATAAATCATTTATGATTTTTCAGTACAAGATTGTGTTTCTAGCTTCCAAAAACTCTGTGGTTTTTTGGCTACTAAGTTACAAGTAATCGCAAAAAACTGATAACGATTTGTATTCGAGACGATATTCTTCATGCTTAGATTATACAAAATTTCTCATTGACTTACCGACAACAGGTTGAATTGAGTCATCACCTCAAAAAAATAATGCTGTTTCGAAATTGGAATACTGGATAATACAAAACTGTTACCCACCCTGGAAAAATCGGACATCTCTTCGTTGGATAGAATATATCATTCTTGCTCTGACTATTAAATTCATTGTCGAAGATTGAAGCATCACTGCTCCCAGTTGCAGTGTTCGTAATGACGAGAAAATTCACCCTCAAGTGACCATGGGCCAGAACGAACATAGGTGAGACCTTTGAATAATGAAAACAATTTTGAAAGATAAGGACTCTCAAATATATAATATATATATATATATATATATATATATATATATATATATATATATATATATATATATATAAATTAGATATTTGTGGGATAGCAGTCAGGTGGTATTATATAAGAAGACTCTTTTTGCCTTAATTCGAGCTTTCAAAACTATATTGTTCCTTCATCACGAGTGCTACAACGTAATATTACAATCAGCATGGTAAATAAAACAATAAAAAGGTTAACTTACGAAATTGAGGTATTCTAAAAGGTTGTTCCATAAAATAAACTAAATTTGTACTAGACCGCATGGTTTAGCTCCAATTGATAACCCATCGTGCAGGTTATGTCTGATTGTTATAAAACAATGACATTATTAAAAGTCAGGTTTGACAGAACGACAGCAAACTACAAAGGAACTTAATTGTTTATTGTTTGGTTTTCAATTTTTTTTGTTTGATTTACCATGTTGATTGTAATATTACGTTGTAGCACTCCTGATGAAGGAACAATATAGTTTTGAAAGCTCGAGTTAAGGAAAAAAAAGTCTTCTTACTTGACACCACCTGACTGCTATCCCACGAATATCTAATTTATGTCTAACTAGTTAGTCGCGACTAACACTACATTAAACACTAAATGGGTTAAATGAAACACAATTCTCACAACTCCAAAATTTGGTTTAATTAGCTACCGGTTTCGCGAAGTATTATTCGCATCATCAGGCTTCAGAGGGCTGTGAAAAACATGTCAAAATGAAGAACAATGCAAGATACAATGCCATAAAACTTACAGTAGACCACATTGGTCAAGTATGAGGACATGTCAATTACACGTATGTTGTTGAATAACATGGACTAGTACAAATACTTAATAAATTTTCTAAATGAATAACTTAGTGAATAATGTAGGTATAGACCTGCATTTTTTTTGTGGAAGCCGTTGACATGTTTGGAGCTATTGGCTTCCAAGTTCGAACATATAAAACTTGAACTGCGCTGTTCTGAAGAGAGTTCAATAGCTCGAAAGATATGTCAACGGCTGTTACAAAACAGATTGTACCTGTATAAACCTTTTTGAACTATTTAAACTGTCGGTACAAAATTTCCGGAAGGTGTTAATATCGCCTCATTGGCAGATAAATGATTCAGTCTCCAGAACAGAGTCAAACAGAACTCTAACAGAGACATTCATTTCAAGCCACAAATAAGTCGATTCTTTACGTAGAGGAGTAGATTCTTCTGAAGAGAGTCAATAGCTCGAAACATATGCCAACGGGTATATATATATATATATATATATATATATATATATATATATATATATATATATATATATTATATATATATATATATATATATATATATATATATATATATATATATATATATATATATATATTCATATATAGACAAATGAAGATATGTCATTATAAATCAAGAATATTTTAAACGAAAAAGCTGTTTGAGAAGTTGAATAAGCTGAATAGTTAAAAAATTTAACTTTTATTGCCTAATGTTAAATCAAATTTAGGAGACGTCTTTGCAAGCTTTAAACAAGCAAGTTGAGGATAAATGTTTTAATCATTGAATGAATTGTTCACAGATTCTGTTGTTCTCTGAGAGCTCACTAATATAATTCAATGCTCACAGAAACACAGAAAAGTTATCAACATTTCAGTTGAATATAATGTTTTCATTTTCATATTCTATGAGAAATTCATGTAAAACATGTTGAAGAATTTTTAATAATCCGCGGAGAGTTACACTCTGACAAACATGCTTGTTCACAGAGGATCAGGGCAGGAATTTTTTAATGAACTATCTCTCCATCGGAAATGGCTCTATTGATTCACTTTTAGCTGGAAACATATATACGGGTGTAACCCACCTCCGTTCTGGGAATAGAGATTTAGCTTTATTTGTTTTGAATCAATTAATTTGTACTCTGAACTTGGGATATAATTTTGAAGTTTCATTCAACTCCGAGACAAATTGCACAACGGTGCTCATGAGAGAGTTTTGAAAATAACACATAAGCTCATGGTTGTTCCTCAAATTTTTATCTTTTAATTTCGGTACGAATGGAACTTGATTGAATCACTAAGTGCTCCTTTCACTAGGAATTTTCAAAGAGACCGACTTCTTCAGTTTTGTACTCTTTCAATTCTGAAATATTTGCATAGATTTAATTCAGATGAAATGAATTTTGCAATAGATAATACATCCGGATTGATTCAAAATGATTCATGGTTTGTTTCATATTATATGATGAATATAATACTTTCTTAAATAATTGAAAATATTTCGAAATAATTGGGACAAACATTTTTCTTCTTCGTTTGAAATACTGTAGTAAATATGTGAGTACCAGGATGCCCCAAACACCCTCACACCTTTTTGTTTACTACCTGAGGTGACGTGAGGATTCGACCTTGACCATCCTTTACATTCTGACGGGTTTTAGCTCGCCAGCAATTCAGTTGTGAGCCTACCGGTACGACAGTTGTTGGTTTCAATTTTGACACGTGCTGTATTGTCTTGTCCAAAGATGGATACCACTCCGAGGAAGCGTTCCAAAATTATCGCGCTAAATGAACACACATCAATGACTGTGAGAGATAAAGCTGAAGATGTTGGTGTGGGAGAGTCCCGCGTTTCGAGAATTTTCAAGACATTCGAAGAAAGTGGCTCATCTCCTCCAAAAAGCAAAGGAAACTGTGGCCGCAAACGCAAAACTGCTCCAAGAACAGACAAATTGTTGATAAGAAATAGCAAAATTGATCCGAGAAAGACAAGCACTGACCTTCGAAGGGATTCAATGATTTCTAGTGTGGAGGTCAGCACCTCAACTGTGCGAAAACGACTGCTGGAGGTTGGCCGTAAGGCAAGAAGACCAAGAAGAAAGCAACTGCTTACCCAGAAAATGATGAGGAAACCTTTGGCATGGGTCAAAAAGTACCGTGAGTGGACGACTGGATGAAAGTGGTTTTTAGTGATGAGAAACATTTGTTTGTTCAAGGGTACAAATCAAGTGTTGTTAGATGAAGTGATGGGGAAACTTTGCGGTCTGATCACATCCACAAAACAGTGAAACATACCTCGAAACGAATGTTTTGTGGTTTTTCACGACCAATGGCACTGGACGATTAGCTCCCATAACAGGGATGATGAATTCAGTGAAATATATGGAAATATTGCGCACCAGAATTCTCCCATTCATGGAAACGTTTGATGAAACCTTTCAGCACGATCTGGCTCTCTGCCACAATTCCAAACAAGTGCAGGTCTTTATGCGTGAAAATGAAATAAAAGTACTCGATTGGCCAGGGAATTCACCTGATCTCAATCCCATAGAAAATTTATGGAATATTTCAAAGAAACGACTGGCAAAAATGGATTACACTACAAAAGAGAACATGATTATAAGTGAAATTCAGGTGTGGTTTCATGATGAAGAATTGTAGAAAATCTGCGTTACGGTAGTAGAATCGACGCCTAGACGAGTTCAAGAAGTTATTTCTCTGGAAGGAGGACACACTTCATATTTATGAAGAATTTTTGTTATTTTATATGGATTCACATCATTAAAATGTAAGATTTTACGAAAACATTGTTTTTATCCTTTGTCTCGAATAATTCGAACAATATAGCATAACATAACAACATATGTTGAGTATTATCTGTTCACTTTTGTTTGGTATTGAAGGAAATTTATCGAAGGACGTGGTAAAAACTTCTCTTCATTGTTCAATGTATGTTCCATTTTGGTATTCATTCTTGATAAGTAATAGTTCATTACGTTTATTGTTATTTCTTCAGCAAATCGTGTAGCTTTCTGGTGGCGATGTCTGCTTGTATGTTTTCCTCTATCACGACGTATGATGGTGTTTAGCTTCTAATTGATGCTATATGGATAGAATAGGTTTTTATTTCTACTATGATTTCTAGAAATGTTTTTCATTGCCTCAATTATGGCTGATAAGTCGAGGAGATTTATGAGGATGACTTGCAGATATTATGTGAAATTTCGTGGTTATCTCGGGGGTAACATAAGCTAAGCCAACCAGTTTTTCGGCTTATTTAAATCATGCGTGAGTGTGAAGAATGGTGGACATGAAATTTCAATCTCTTTATTTAAACTCTTGGTGTCTTGATATTTATTATGATATTCATAAAATGCTTGAATAAACAATTTAATGAAGAAAATAAAGAGTTTTTAATAATCTCTCTCACTGAAAGCAGCTAAATAACAAATAACTCCATATTTAGGCCAAGGCTGGTTATGTTAAAACTTTGCTGGAGAAATGATTTTGCTGGTGGCTGTTTAAAAGTATCCGTCTTGCTAGGCGCCTCTGGTTTTATTGGCAAAGTAGTCTGATCGCTCAGTAACAGAACTTCTTCATATACATTACGTGGCACAGCATCTCTCAATATTTTTATCCGATATATCTGAATGATAATTTAGTTCGCGTGTTGGTTACCTCCAAGGTGCTAAAGTTGGATAATTTAGGGGAGTTATGATTGGGTTAGGAGTTTGATTGTATTGGGATGATTCTGAAATACGAAGTGAAAGTAACGTTCTGAACATTTATGTTTACTTGAATGTTGGTCAAGTGAATTTAAATTGAATGCATAATTGAACGCATTTCTGTGACAATGGAGTCTTAAGTCCACCTCTCCTGTTAGTGATTACAAGCTGCCAGTAGGTTATACTCCGGTTATTATTCTAAGAGCTTCTTCCATTTTGGATTTGATAGGGCTTTCATGTATTTTTAGTAGACTCTACCGGGTTTAGTAGGCTCTGCCGCCACCAGGTTGTGTTTGCTCCCCAAATTGTGTGTGTTGATATTTTTGAAAAGTTGATTGCACTCTGTTGACTAAGATTAATCACTAAGATTGTTTCTTAGTGATTAATCATTTCGTTGTTTAATGTGAGATTCGGCGTCTGATGAACTATTTTCTGTGTAAAAAGCATGTTGTTGGGTTTTTGAACAAGAAAAGCTGAATCCCGTTGAAACTCAATTTTGTTCCAATGAATCGTATAATTCTAAACACTTCAGTTAATTCCACAAAATTGTTTTATAATCTCGATTCGACATTATCGACTGTCTTATAGTTTCAAAATACCACTAAACTGAAAAAGTAATGATCTCTCTCATTCAAAATATTGGATTTTAAATTTTATGATTAAAATCACAGTCGTAACTTCTTACGTTTCTTCTTCACTTCCTTGATGTCGGAGAAGGCGAATGAAATTTCATTGCAGCATTCTGAAAATCGTAATTCCATTGAAAACCTGAATATCTTCCTTTAATGCAAACTTTATCTCTATAGGTTCAATACATGAATTCAATAAAATAGTTATGTGTTGAAATCAAGGCTGCAATAAAGAAAGGTATTCTGATTCCTAACAAAATAATAAATATTAGAATTTCCTGTATAATTAATGCCGTAGAACGAAGAGGAAATAGAGGCAAACAATTCGATGTTCACTACTTTTATTACTCCAAAATTAGGAAATTACTCTTAAGTGTTCCAACTCAAATTTTCAGGATATGGCGGTGAGATCGAATTTGCATCTGCAGTAGAAATAATTACGTAATTTCGAATATTCGAGAAAATAAGCGCAGTAGAAATTGAATGGTATCCTTATTATCATGATAAATTATCACGTAGTAGTGTCCCTACACATCGAATACTTGGAAAGCAAGAAGTTTTAATGATACAAAACAACAAAGTTAGAGGAGAAATATAATTTATATCGATGAGAATAACAAAGAATCTACAGGTAAATTTGATTATTACTTAGAATTACTAAGATTCATTTTTTTTTAACGAGATGTATTGCACTCTTGATAATATGTTGGTTAATTGAAACATAACGATTTAAAGAAGCAATTTTGTTGAAGTGATCAATACATTTAACTATGCCTCACTAAGTATCGGGACAAATTTTCAGCTCTGTGGACCAAGTCTTTAGTGGGGGTATTTTCAGAATTGGAAACTGAAAAGTGAATATTTCACTTCAAATGGAAAGTACTATTGATATCAACTCAATTTTATCATTTATTATTGAAAATTTCGAAAACTGAAATGATGATCATATGTCAGATAATCATGAACATTTATACCATATTCATGAATTTGATACAAGAAATGTATTTTTGTATGTGTTGTATTATGTCCAAGGCGTTGCAAATTTGATTGGGGCCTATGCGCAAAACAATACCAGTAAAACCTCGAAACGACCGAGAAGCATATGTAAAAAAGTCGTCGAAGTGAGTATTATGGAAAGCTACTATGCTGTTCGAATTGATTGGGACAAATATTTTTTTCGTCGTTTGAGTTACTGTAGTAAGTATGTGAGTACCAAACACCCTCACACCTGCTTGTTTACTACCTGAGGTGACGTGAGGGTTCGACCTTGGCCATCATTTACATTCCGACCGGTTTTACCTCGCCATCAATTAAGCTGTGAGCCTACCGGTGCGACAGTTGGTGTTCAATTTGACACGTTCTGTATTGTCTTGTCCAAAGGTGGATATCACTCCGAGGTAGCGTTCCAAAATTATCGCGCTCAATAAACTTAAAAAAGGAAACACTATGACCGCAAACTACGCCAAGAACAGACAAATTGTTGATAAGAAATAGCAAAATTAATCCGAGAAAGACAAGCTCTGACCATCGAAGGTATTTAATGGTTTCTGGTGTGGTGGTGAGGACCTTAACGGTGCAAAAACGACTGCTGGAGGTTGGCCGGAAGGCAAGAAAACCAAGAAAAAGCAACTGCTTACCCAAAAAATGATGAAGAAACGTTTGGCATGGGCTAAAAAGTACCGTGCGTGAACTGTGGACGACTGGAAGAAGGTGTTTTTTAATGATGAGACACATTTATTTGTTCAAGGGTACAAATCGAGTGTTGTTAGACGAAGTGATGGGGAAACTTTTCGGCGAAACAAATGTTTTGGGGTTTTTTCACAACCATTGGCACTGGACGATTAGTTCCTATGACAGGGAGGATGAATTCAGTGAAATATATGGAAATATTGCGCGCTAGGATTGTCCTATTCTTGAAAACGTTTGATGGAACATCACAGCAAGACCTGGCTCTCTGCCACAATTCCAATCAAGTCCTTTATGCGTGAGAATGAAATGAAAGTACTCGATTGGCCGGAGAGTTCACCCGATCTCAATCCCATTGAGAATTTATGGAATATTTCAAAGAAACGACTGGCAAAAGTGTATTGCACTACAGAAGAAAAAATGATCATAAGTGCAATTCAGGTGTGGTTTCATGATGACGAAGGGAAGAGAATCTCCGCTTTGCTAGAGGAATCGATGCCTAGACAAGTTCAAGGAATTATCTCTGAAAAAGGAGGACATACTGCATATAAATATGAAGAATTTACGCTATTTTGTATGTATTTACTTCATTAAAAGGTAAGATTTTACGAAAACACTCTGTTTTCTATCCTTTGTCCCAATTAATTAGAACAGCATAGTATTTACAAAAAGAATACCGTCCCTTGAAGTCATTAACATTCTTCTGAATCTTTTGAGAGATTGAGTATGATGAAATGGAGTTAAATGATCAATTTTTCCTCTGATGAAGCCTTCTTCTATTATACTAAAATGAAAACTATACAATTCTAAATGAAACAAAAAACAAGTGATTGTACGTAAACGAACACGAACGAAGTCCTGTTTCGGACCGTTCGTGCGGTTCTATTCGGAGCTTCGGTGCGGTGATATTGAATAAGTAGGTCAGATAACGTCACAGGCTAATCAAAAACTACAGACACTCGGTAAACCTCAAAAATGTATTTTCAAGTCATTTATTGATGAATTTCAGAAATGTTTTCAGTGATTGATCAGTTTTGATCTATGTTTTAATAGCATTACGTTGAATATAATATTGACAACATAATGAAACTTCTTTATTCTGTTGGAGTTGAAATAAAAATCTCCAATTCTATGTACCTGAGCCTGAACAAATAATTCTCAACTTGAAAAGTAAGATCCCGGCAGACTGCAACAATTGAACACAAAAGAGATAAAATAGAGGAAAACTTAAAAACGAATTTCTGGATTTATAATCGAAGAATTCGAAACAGTTCTTGGGAAGCGAACTTCTGGATCAATTAGAATACCCACTTCCTTCCATCGGCTTCATTTGCTGAAAATCGACGAGTTTAATGCATTGTACGAGTTTTCATTCCAGACCTTCATTTCTCTACGTTTCTCGATATCATTACTTAAAATTGGTATGTCTGTTTTTTTCAAATGAAGGATGAATTTTTAATGATGTTGCACTAAGTACTCTTAGGATAAATTCAATTTAAAATTCGAATGATTCAAATAAATAATTTGATTTTGTGGGCATAGAGAGAAGAATGCAAACAGAATCGAAAATTAAGCGTGATGAGAGGGGGAAAGTTGGGAAACCTTACAAAAACCATCATCCATCTGAATAATCTCATGCCGTTTCACTTTCAGGCTTGTTCACCTACTGAAAATTGTTCTTTATTCTTTTTCGAAAACTCTAAGTATTGGATAAGGAACCAAATGTTTTGGATACTATCAAAAAATCTCATTTTAATTAATAATTATAACAATTCTCGATTCTAGGGGTATCCTGCAGTTTAACACTTGACGCTATAGAGAAAAATTTATAACATTTTTCAATTCAGAAACCTAAATTTAGTCGAAAACAAGTCCCAGATCTAAGGCAACAAAACTGCTGTTCCTCAGTGTTATCGATTTGGCTCCAGGAATTCATTTTCAAAGCTAGCAATCCTGATTTCAATGGGCCTCTATTTTAGCGAATGCTTATTCAATTTCTATTAACTGAAAAACAAATAAATATTTTACGTGAGATGCTAATTTTCCCATACCTATATGACACGAGAAATAAACAATATCTTCATGCAGGCTAGTGCAGATTCAAGAGACTCATTGAATGGTTTCTATTGTGTGGGAGCTACTACTTGAGTACTGAATTTTTAACAAACTCTCTACTAGATATTTGGACTTTTACCGTTTCATTTTCAAAGTCAAAACCTTTCTTGTTTATGCTAAGAATGTAACAATTTAAATTGCATCAATAATTCTCTATCTATCTTTGTAATTATAACAGGACTACATTAAAAAATATTGATATTTAGTTGGGGCTAAATATCAATCAAATCTATGAGGCTAACCCACTAGTCGTAATAGGTGGCCAATTTTTGAATTAAATTAATATTGAATTGAAATTTTTTATATCAATTGAATTTCGTCTCTTATTTAGCCAGATAGCCAAAATCAATAAAAATAACCCTTCAAAATTCTTGCAAGGGATTTGTTTTTCTGTAATTCTCCACCAACTTCAAGTCTATTGGCAATTTCAAAGAAAAACATTTCAGCCTTCCGAAATTTCACCTCGTTTGCTCAACTTGGAAATGTTGGCTACAAATCACAAGCAGAGAACTCGTTCGTATTTTCACAGATCAAGGTAGGGTGTAAATTTGAGCATCACATCCGTTTGAATGTTTGTTTGAAGAATTACCTGCAGTTTATGACACACCGTAAATTGGGACTAACCATGGATCAATAGTTGAAAACTCATAATTTCTTCACCGATAAGCACTTTTCATTGATGGATGAAAGAAATACGTTACCTATGGTTATCTATTAACTCTTTCATTTAATTTTCCGTAAACGATGCCATAACCTCTATTGAGTTGATATATATATATATATATATATATATATATATATATATATATATATATATTTTTTTTTTTTTTTTTGAAAGTTTTAGCATTAACAGGCTTTTTTAATATGAAAAAGTTTATTTCTGTTGACGTTTCGCTGTTATATTACAACTTTGTCAAAACTAATAATATAATTATAATTAATATAACAACGAAACGTCAACAGAAATAAACTTTTTCATATTAAAAAAGCCTGTTAATGCTAAAAACTTTCAAAATAAATACCTCAAACAGGCAATAAATCAATTTCAAGAAATATATATATATATATATATATATATATATATATATATATATATATATATATATATATATATGTATATATATAAATGAACACTAGAACATTCATTTGAAAAATTCAAATTAACCAAGATAATGTTATAGCAGAGCTAGATATGTGAACTTGTACGATGTGATGTCTCCATTATCCTTCAAAAGATAAATGTTAGAGAAATATTGAAATCGATGCCACACCTGATGGAAGTACGAGATATATATGTTCCGTTCTGCAGAAACTCGTCAGTTGCACCACGTCCATCGAAGTGAGGCAACGATTTCAAACTCCAAGCATCTTCTTGTGACTCGTGGAAGACCGTAGAATAATGAATAAATGAATACTCTACAGTTCCATCTATAGGAATCAGTAGAAAATACCTCTCAGATTACACACACAATTATTCTTGGATTCCACTTGGAGTCACAAGAAGATGCTTGGAGGTTGAATTCGTTGCCTCACTTCGATGGACGTGGTGCGACTGACGAGTTCCTTGCAGAACGAAACATATATGTCTCGCAACATTTGTCCCTTGAAGGATAATGGAGACATCACATCGTACACGTTCACATAACTTGCTCTACTATAACATTCTCTTGTTTAATTTGAATTTTTCAAATGAATGTTCTAGTGTTCATCTTCTTGAATATTTCATTAGGTGCCATAAGCACAAAAAAATTTCATTTCTTTTTTTTTTTTTTTCATTGAAATATGAAATTTCATTTCATGTATTTTTTTTCTTGACTGATTTTCTTGGGTTATTAAGTCTTTAGGGAATTGGTGGTATACTTATATTTTTACTAATATACAAATTTCTTAACGTTTCGGCAATCAATGTTTGCTTTCTTCAGAAGGATATTTATCTTAAGCTAAAATCACAAGTAAAATACGAGTACATTCTAAAACGGTGAGGTAAATCGAGAAACCATAATAATCTACATTTTCTTGAATCAGGAGCGGTAAATTCTTATGAAATTAATTTTATTTACGAAAACATAATGTTAATAATACGGTGTCATTCACGTTAAAATCAAACTGAGTTTCCAAACTAGATGTATTAGATGTATTTATCATTTTCAACATATGGTTTTTCATTTTTTTTTTGTCAACTACATCGAGTTGTCGGTATTTAGCAGGTGAAAACGGAGAATGCGGAGATATCTCACTTATTATGGCAAAACATTTGCATAGAATTTCCTAATTAAATTTTTATCAGCCCTTGTGTTAA
Source organism: Henosepilachna vigintioctopunctata (assembly GCA_030704895.1). Classification (NCBI taxonomy): domain Eukaryota; kingdom Metazoa; phylum Arthropoda; class Insecta; order Coleoptera; family Coccinellidae; genus Henosepilachna; species Henosepilachna vigintioctopunctata. The sequence goes on from JARQZJ010000043.1 coordinate 781,958, forward strand.
CCGTTTTTTCACTCTGCTTTTGAATTTGGATCATTTCTGAGTTTTCCCGTTTTTTGTTATCACGTTCGTTTTCAAGTATCTTTGTCCCATCGAAATCAAACTGATGTTGAGTCTCATTTATATATATATATATATATATATATATATATATATATATATATATATATATATATATATATATATTAAAATATTATTATATTATAAATTTGGTGATAAAATATATAATCAGTCATATATAATATTGTACAATTTAATATTACAATATAGCAAAAACAATTTTCTACTTTTCAGCGCTAATATCAGAAATGCAATAATTTTTCTCTATAACGTGGAGTTTTCCCAGAAGAAAAGGAATTTTTTGGGTATTATGATGATATTCGAGCAATTTTCCATTTCATTTACATTCAAGTTATGGAATTGCATTATATTCTTGAATCATGTTCCAAACTTCATGTCCAGTACAACTCCATTTCTCTTCAAGCTCATAAGTCCTTATCTCAATGCTTTCGATTTCTGTCGAAGTCTCTCTCATTGTTTTTCTGTAAGTGAATTCGTTGAGGATTTTTTGTTAACATCCAGCAGTAGTTCGCTGTCATGTTGACGTTCTATCTTCTATGATAACTTCTCTCCTTTTCTCTGGTGTCTTGATGAAATCTTCCGCTCTGCGTTTCACTCACATCACCAACGTTTGGATCTTTTTCGTTTCCTAGGAAACCGTTACAATCAGCTGAAGCGATGTCTATGCTGCTTTTTTCTGTTTTCATTTTGTTAAAAGAGCTGTGACCTCTCAGTAGTGTTCGAATGGTTCAAAGATTCCTTCCTTCAGTTTTGCTTAGGATAAACCAGGAAATAACCTTGACAAATTGTTTTATCAGCCCGAACTTAATATGCACTGGTAAAAGTAACACTAAGTTAACATCTTTCTGAAATACACAAGGCTCATGAGGGAAGAGGGCAAGGATGAGCACTGACCTGAAAATATTCACATTTTGACAATATATCCATCATAATATAATATATATATATATATATATATATATATATATATATATATATATATATATATATATATATATATAATGTTGTCGGAAATGATTGAAAGCTAGGAATTATATTCACATCCTAGGAAATTTGAACAATTCCGATACTATTAGGAAATGTATAAAATATTGTTTCAAAACATATTTAATACATAAATTTCTCAGGAAATGTGTACAATTCCTAGGAATTCCAATATCTTAAGAGGAAATGTATGAAAATAATGCTTCATGTAATAAAACACGTAGTAAAAATAAGAATAATTATTTTTATTGAAGCACTCATTGAGACAACAACGTTCAGGCAACAATCATATCGTGAAATATAATAATCTTCATATTATCTTAATAACCAAAGCTTCGAAAATCAATTATCTAGTAACTTTGTGAATGTATTCATCACAAAATCGACTCATATTATTTTTATAGAATCAAATTTTTGATTAGTAAGTAATCAGTCTGTTATTTAAGTGACTATAAATGTCACAATATTAAAGTAAGTCTTTATATTATTATACAATGTTAAATGTGAACGAGTCAGTCCACATGACTATATATTTTTGCAGGCTAAGCAGGATTGGCACTTAGAAATACACAATAATTTATTTTTATAGCACATACATCTGGCTGTAGTACAGTTTTTCTTGCAAAGGCACTTTTTAAATAGCTCGCCGGTTCCAGTGGATTGTAGGTTAGCAACTGACCGTACTGGGTATATCCTGTGCATCAAGAAGAAAACTCTTGGAACTCTTGGACACGGTAAATATATATATATATATATATATATATATATATATATATATATATATATATATATATATATATATATATATATATAAATCTGAAATTGATTATGCCAGTTTAAGATATTTTATTTGTTTTTAGCAATAACAGGCAAGACGTTTCGTTGTTGTTCGAAATGAATTTATTTAACAATTCCGTGCGATTGATTTTCATTATCAGAGGAATAGGAATTACATTCAATGAAGTCGATTACATACATTTCATATTCGGTAAACATATATGTAATTATATATATGTAAATATGAGTATATATATATATATATATATATATATATATATATATATATATATATATATATATATATATATATATATATATATATCAACAAAAATATCAAAAAGCCTGTTATTGCTAAAAATTTTCAAAATATATATATATATATATATATATATATATATATATATATATATATATATATATATATAGTATAGTTTTCAGAGTCGTATTTAATGATATAGTGAGCGAGTTAGGGTGTTTTCGACTCAATCGAGCAAATATTGTTTGTACCCTTTTTTCTTAGCCAAGCTTTCGCAATATTTTATTGCATCTTCAGGACTTCTACAATTAATAAAAAGTGTCAAACAGAACATGTTAAAATGGTAAAATCATAATAACTTTACCGAATTTGAGGTTAAAATATAAACATGACACATCTTCAACAAAAACCATGACAATGATAACATGTAAAAGAAGTACGTAAATTATGTAAAAGAAATTTTTAAAATAGTTAATTCATTAGAATTTTCTCAACACTGTAACCAGTTAAGTATGAACCATCAATATAATATAATATGTGTCTAATATATGTTATATTGATGGTTCATACTTAACTGGTTACAGTGTTGAGAAAATTCTAATGAATTAACTATTTTTAAAAAATTCTTTCACATAATTTACGTACTTCTTTTACAAGTTATCATTGTCATGGTTTCTGTTGTAGATGTGTCATGTTTATATTTTAACCTCAAATTCGGTAAGGTTATTATAATTTTAACATTTTAACATTTTCTGACACTTTTTATTAATTGTAGAAGTCCTGAAGATGCAATGAAATATTGCGAAAGCTTGGCTAAGAAAAAAGAGTACAAACAATATTTGCTCAATTCAGTCGAAAACACCCTAACCTCGCTTATATATATATATATATATATATATATATATATATATATATATATATATATATATATACCTATATATATATATATATATATATATATATATATATATATATATATATATATATATATATATATATATATATATATATATATATATATATATATATATATATATATATATATATATATATATATATATATATATTGAATGTTTGTAGCAATAACAGGCTTCTTTTAATATGGAAACCTCTTTTTTTGTTTTATTTGTGTATTGTTTATTTCTTACGTTTCGTTGAATATCACAACTTTGTAAAAACTGATATTTAATATTTCATTTTAAAATAATTAGTTTCGACAAAGTTGTGATATACAACAAGAAAACCAATTTGATTTTTTCCGAAAAAATAATTTTGACTTTTGATTATTCATTAGTTTTCATACACTATCCATTAGTTCAGAAAAAGTTGTGATATACAACGAAACGTCAACGAAAATGAAGTTTTCAATTTTGAAAATAGCCTGTTATTGCTAATAACACTAAAAATGAACTATTTTGAATAGGCAATAAATTAATTTTCGAATGTAGGTACATATATAAATTCAATGGACGATGAATCTACTTTGTGATAGTTCATATTTAAATGAGAGGTAATAATAAAAACTTGTCTAAAAATCACTGACTGAACAATTCCTTATTCGACTAGTTTCGCCTTTTACAGCATCATCAAGAATCATATCATTCTCGATAATGCTGTAAAAGGCGAAACTAGTCGAATAAAGAATTGTTCAGTCAGTGATTTTTAGTTAAGTTTTTATTATTACCTCTCATTTATATACATATATATATATATATATATATATATATATATATATATATATATATATATATTTATATATATATATATATATATAATAATTCAATTATTATATTATTGTTAATTATTAATATTGAATTCATATTCGAATTATTTCCATTGCTGAATCATCTCGTTACATACATTTTTCACGGTTGAAGAAAATTATTTTCTTTTCGAACGAATACTGAAATAATTCCCCGGAGATGATCCAAAAGGTGAAAGAAAAGATGCAACTTCCTTTTATGTTATGTATTTCCTGTTAGTCGACAAAAAATTGAAGATTTGAAAATTCAATTGGCAAATTCAAGAACAAATTCTTATGTCGCTCTATCAACTCAATTAATTTTATGAATTAATTAATAGGAACAAGACGTTGTTTTCGTGATGTAGGAATGGAAATATTGAATTTAGTTGTTCGGATTTAATTTATCATTTCTAACATTGTTGGAATTTCGCTGCTGCTCTCAAGTAATACTATTAGCTTAATATATACCGTAGCTCATGTCACGAGCTCAGGTAAAATTTCGTGGTCTATAAAATATACTGAGGAATTCGTAAGCCATCTAGAGGTCTTCTGTATAGTCAGACAGTAATTCAAATTTACGATCACGACACCGCAAGGGGCTCCATTTGCATGTCCTAATCGGAATACATGGTTCCATATCGGAATAGATATCATTCAAATTTATGGAAGCAGTAAATGTTATATTCAGCGACCCAATAATAGATTATTGAGTTCTTTCTAGCTATGGAAATCCATTTCGACTTGAAGGGATCAGAGCAGAGCTTTTGAATACATGTGTAATTCTTTTTAAACATTGTTTTTCAAACGGAAGAATCATCACAAGAACTGATATTTTTTGAAAGATGAACTGATATTCTGAAAAGTTGAAAATCGAACTGATTGATGATCAATTTCCGAATACCCTCGTAAATATGACCTTTTTGCATTTTATTGTTGCCAAAAAAAGAGATGAAAACTTCTTCCTCTCGAACACCCTAGCTTGTGGTGAGAATATTTAGTATCTCTATATGTATAAAAATGAATTGCTGTTCGTTAGTCTCGCTAGAACTCGAGAACGGCTAGACTGATTTGGCTAATTTAGGTCTCGAATTATTTGTGAAAATCCAGAGAAGATTTGACAGTTGAATAAATATGAGCATGCTCGGAATTAAATAAAAGCAACACTTTTGTTTTTCCTTTGATGGGTCCCCCGTCGTTCAGAAATCAAATTGATAGAATAGTTTCCAATGAATCTATAATATGAAAATGAATTGCTGTTCGTAAGTCTCGCTGAAAGTTTAGAGCGGCTAGACGGATTTCGATAATTTTGGTCTTGAATCAATTATTTGTTGAAGTCCAGAGAAGATTTAGGAGAGAATGAATATGAAAATGCTCGGAACTGAATATGTGTCCCCCGTCAATTGGAATTTTTGAAGCTGTTTAACTACATATTTATTCTTAGGGGGTAAAAAATTAACTAAATTTTAGCTAACTACAGTTATTAACTATGTATCAGAATATTTTTATGTAGATTGATAAATCCTAAGGTTTGTCAGAAATTGAATTTCTGAAAGCTACCATAATATTTGACATTTGACAATCAACTAATATATCGATCTATATCCTCTATGACATAGAGTCTATGTCCATCGATACCTCATACAAAGAGTGCATTCTTCTATCTCAGTGAGTGGCGATTACCGCTACGTGCGCGAGAACTTTGTTTACTTCGGTGATCCTTTGTGATACTGACATTTCAAGTTATGTGCTCTTTTTTTGTTGATCTTTTGTGATAGTGACAATTTACCTCTAAGTGCGCGAGAACTTTTCTCACTTTGATTAATTAAAATTTACGATGACGAGGAGAAGACGACCTGACTTAGGCAGTCAATCAAATGTGCGGAGAGCTACCTAACGATATAATATATTATACAATAAAATAATGAATTGAAACATTTGGATTGAGTTTCACTGAGTGAAACTTAACAACTCTACTTACGAGTATTTTCTGGGCAGTTATCCTATTATTGAGAGTAATAACTTAATTTCTAAATAAATTTTGAAACTGACGAAATATCAAAATGCATCATTTCTATTTAGAAATTTCTAATTTCAAGTAGAAATTATGCTTTCTGAAATTTCAAAATTATTTCAGAAATTGAAGAAGTTCTGATTTAATTTTGAAATAAATTGAAATCAGGAATTTACAATTAGAAATAGTGGATATTGATTTTACGTCAAAAATTAAATCAGAAATTTAGGTATTATTTAGGTATGATAGTGTTTCGATTTGAGTTTATTATAAAAAATACTGCATTTCAACGGCTGAATCGACTTGAGTGAATTTCTGTATATGCATTCATTCGTTTATCCTAATAGCTTGGGATGTCATGGCAGGACAACATCTGTCGGGTCTACTAGTATGCGAGGGCGGTTTGATAAATAAAAAAATTTTTTTGCGGAAAATAAACATTTCATTTTTATTCATAATCACCTTTCAGCTCGATACATTTATTCCAGCGTTTTTCTAATTTTTTATACCCTCCAAATAATAGGTTTTCTCAAGGCTCTCAAAATACGCATTTGTTTCGGTAATGACTTCTTCATGAGACCCGAATCTCTTACCACCCAGCCATTTCTTAAGGTTTGGAAACAGTTAATAGTCGCAGGGGGCTGAATCTGGAGAATATGCTGGATGAGCTGGATGGTGGTCTTGATGAAATAGCACTTTCTTCCTCGCCAAATACGGCCGTCTTTGCATCAAGTCAACGTCGAATCTGTCCAAAAGCTTCGAATAATATTCGCCGGTCATTGTTTTAACCTTTTGTCATTCACATTGATTGATTACAATGACACAGCGTGCATCCCAAAAAATTGTGGCCATGACCTTATTGGCTGACAGACTCTGTTTGGCCTTCTTTGGTCCACGTTCACCCCGAGCAACCCACTGTTTCGATTGTTCCTTGGTCTCTGGCGTGTTGCGATGGATCCATGTTTCGTCCACAGTAACAAAACGGCGCAAAAATTCGTCCGTATTACGGCTGAATATCGCTAAACACTCTTTTGAAGTTGTCACACGATTGCGTTTATGGTCGAGTGTGAGCAATCGCGGCACCCATTTCGCGAAGAGTTTCCTCATCTTCAAATATTCGTGTAAAATATGATGTACCCGTTCAGTTGAGATACCCACAGCATGAGCCAACTCACGTACTTTCATTCTCCGAACATCTAATATCATTTCATGGATTTTATCGACGATTTGCGGCGTGATCACTTCTTTTGGGCGACCTGAACGTTCGGCGTCACTAGTGCCGGAACGACCACAACGGAACTCTGTAAACCACTTCTTTACCATTGAAATTGATGGTGCCGAGTCCCCGTAGTATTTATCAACCTTTTCCTTAGTTTCAGTGATTTTCACGTAAAAGTAATGCTTAATCATCACACGAAATTCACTTTTTTCCATTTTCGTAAAAATTCACGTGGTTGTCTGCTTTGAATGGCTATCAAACACCAACTGCATGACGTAGCTTGCTCAAAATTCAGAAAGTCACTGACTTATCAAACCGCCCTCGTATATATATATATATATATATATATATATATATATATATATATATATATATATAAATAAAAAAATTGATTTATTTTCTGTTAAAGATGTTTTATTTTGAATGTTTTTAGCAATAACAGGCCTCTTTTGATATGAAAAAGTTTATTTTTGTTAACGTTCCGTTGTTATATCACAACTTTGTGAAAACTTTTGTGTTTTTATATCGAAAGAAGCCTGTTATTGCTAAAATCATTCAAAATAATATATACATATATATATATATATATATATATATATATATATATATATATATATATATATATATATATATATATATATATATATATATATATATATATATATATATATATATATATATATATATTATCATTATTATTATTACGATTGTTCCCCCTGATGAGAGCGATTGATCTTCAATTAGGAGTGATTTCGTCATTTTTGGGACATTCTTCAGTTGAAATTTTTTTTAAATGAAAAATCAATGGTTTTACTCGTATTAAAAGTCAATCCGTTTCAAGAATGTTCCGAAGAGGTTTCTATACATCAAATTTTAGGAAAATGATACATACCAATGCACAATTAATTCTTACATTGAAATTGTCTCATAACATCATAACATGCTTGATATTCTATGCATAAACAACAAATGTTATCTTATGAAGTGCGAAACATATCATCGCTGGATTAATTGGAAATTCAAATTACCTTCACCTCAATCTCAAATCAGTCGTAGTTCCGCTTGATGTATATTTGATGACGAAATTCCATTAGTCTATTTTCAAGACAATACCGCGTGCGAGGTGTCTGATCAGATTATCCTCAAATTGACGGATTAATCCAAGTCAATAATTTAAGTTCACTTCCTGGAACATATGTTGCTGCAAGTGCATTATGTTCTGACATCATCGCATCCATGCTAAGTTATTGGAATACCTGATCTGAAATTAGACATTGCTGGATAGTAATACAGCTTCAGACAGATGACATTATTCTTTTCTATTACGAATGGAAACAATCACATTTACGAAACTCGATCAGCAGAACTTTATGGAAAATAGAATTAATATTACAGGTGAAATGGGATGTGATATCTTGATTTCTTCCGAATTGAGTAATTTGTTTTTTGATTATTATTATGATTGAACATTTGGATATTTACATTATAGATTCAGATTATTTCATTTGATAATGTTATTCATTATTATAATTACCTTTCAATATATATATATATATATATATATATATATATATATATATATATATATATATATATATATATATATATATATATATATATATATATATATATATATATATATATATATATATATATATATATATATATATATATATATAATGAGGATTAAATGAAACCCAATTCTCACAACTCTAATTTTTGGTTTAATCAGCTATCGGTTTCGCGAAGTATTATTCGAATCATCAGGCTTCAGAGGGCTGTGAAAAAACATGTCAAGATGAATAACAATGCAAGATACAATGCTATCCTTATTATTACTGAATGAGTAATATCAGATGGACACCATTAATTCCAACCTGTTCTAGAAGGCTCAAAAGTGTTGTATCTTCAACAATGTCGAACGCTTTTGCTAAGTCTATCAAAACACAGGGCAACGTTGCTATTGTTAAAAAATTTATAAATGTGCGTCGTTGATTCAATGTTAGCGTCTACAGTTGACTTATTGTGAAACAATATCGAGTATCGAATTCAATTTTCGAAAATGAAATTCTATTTTCTTGTGATATACCTTCTCCATATATTCTATATGAATGTGTGATGAAGATAGTGAACAGTTCCGCAATTTATGTGTTTAAACAGGTTTGATTTGAGGAAGTGAGATGTTCATGCATGTTATTTCTGTATGAATTGCAATCAACAATTACCAATCATTCTATTTTATTCACCAACTGTCATTAAATGTAATGCTCACAATGAATGTGTTTGAGAGGCCAATAAAAACAAGAGATACAATCGTTTATTTCAGTGGTTTTAACGCGATTTGTAAGTCATCTAGAGTCAAACTGAGCGCTTGTATTATATTTTCCAAGATAAGTATTTTTGTGATATTAATAGAGATATTAATAAAACTCAAATTAGTGAAAATTGACAATCTAAAGCAATTGACTTTTCCATACAGATATGGAAACCCAAAATTTCCGTAATGTTCTTAAATCAGTGATTCCTCCATTGTGCCCCGAGATTCTAGAATTGTGCCGCCAAATTTTAAAGAATGCATCATACTGCCAGGTATACATCGAGAAGAAATATAGAAAGCAGAAATAATAATAATAATATTAAAGCAGAACTAAACATAAAGCATATATAAAAGAATATAAAGCAGAACTAAACATAAAGCTTATTCGCATTTCAAGGGTTTATATCAAGTAAACGCCAACACTATCAAATTTTTTCAATTCATCAAATTTTTAGTGTCTCCCCATGTTTTTCATTTATTATAAGTGTGCCGTGGCGCAAAATTGATTGATAATCACTGTTTTGGATTACAGATTGTGCATGGATGTTTCGATGAAACCCAAACATCCAATTACTGCAGTTCGCATAAGTATAGATGAAACATATATAAATTCATAGCTAGATTAAGTAGGTATCACCTAAACATGTGTTCTGACAAATGACTTCTTGAAAACGAAATTATGATATATTTGGTACTTTGGTCCGACGTGAATGCAATTCAATCGATTATATTTCAACTATTGCATCTATTTTATGGAATTTCGTATCATCCATTGCATGAAATATTCATTGAACTTTTGTTAATAAATTGAATATAAATAAATTCAACTCATCCGAAAAATTTAATACTCCACCTCTGAAATTATTCATGATGAGAACTAAAATATTTCAAATATTTCAGATCAATTTTAAACTTCATATTTTCATATTTTCAATATAACTTTAAGCTTCAATGTTGCGTACATATTGAATGAAAAACTAGTTTAATCTTTTATATTACGGAACTAGTACACGTATAAATTGAGTTTCCGAATGAAAATGTGTCGTTAAACCTGCAAAGATGCTAATCGCAAGATGAAAAATATGAATTCTATCAATACATTCTTCCAATACATTCGTCAATTACTTTATTCTATCAATTATATTTTATCAAAGTTTTTCATTTTGAATTTCATATGATCGCACTGAGATGAAAATAATCTACATAAATAGAAAGTTGATAATTCATTTATATCCATGGCCGCTAATAAAGATTGATTCATGGTTGCCTTCCAAGACGGCTGTCGCATCAGTACAATCTTATTTTTCCCCATAACATCTTGTATGTTCAGATTCAAGATTTCTGGTAGTCTGTCCAATGACTACATTCGCCCATGTACCACAAGTCAACCCAAGAAGTTTTATCTTCTGCATTTCTTATGTCTTATGGTGTTCTAGGTTCTGAATGCTCTTTGTAAATTCCAATTGAATGAGAAGTTCGATATTTTTTATGTTGGCACGCTTGAAAAAGTTGATAATTTTAAATGGTCATAACTATCTCTTCATTTATATACTTGAGAGATGGGGTTTACTTGAAAAATGGACCCATTCTACCTACCCTTGCTTTCGTAAAATATAATCATAGAAATAATGGATGTAGTCCATGTTGCATGTGTACCATAAAGTAAGAAGTCTCAAATAAACTTAGGGTGGTCATCATAATTGGATTGTAATCAGAACACGCTCTAGTTGATTAACTGAGAACATTTGTGTAGATAGCACCCTGAGAATTCGATTTGAAATTTTTCGATTAAGACTTTCAGTATTTAGTATGAATGATTCGTGAAGCTTGGAATCTAATCAATTTTTTGCTCGCCTTCAAGTGATCTGAAGCGTTTAGGCATGCTACAATTCTTACACGTTACAGAGTGCTTTAATGATATGTCTAGAAAGCCTCTAGGTACTTTCACTACTGCTGTCATGAGTAGGAATTCAAAATTCTGGTGAGAGTTTATACGCCTTTTCTTCAATAGAGGGAGCTCACGTAAATAGTTCACGAACTAATGTTCTCCTCATTTGGATGTAGGACCTGGTGGCGTTCTGAAAGTCATCGATTCCTGATTGATTGATTAAATAAGACTAATGATTCATAATAATGCTAAAAGAATTGTATCTTTTTATCATTGAACAAGTTCGATGATTTCTTCAGGTTCATTATATGTTCAGATAGGTTCATTTTCGTTGTCAACATTTGTGTAGACAGCTCCTTGACAGTTTTATTCAAAATATTTGGATTGGGAGAATCTTGAAGCAATATATATATATATATATATATATATATATATATATATATATATATATATATATATATATATATATATATATATATATATATATATATATATATATATATATATATATATATATATATATATATATATATATATATAATATATATATATATATATATATATATATATATATATATATATATATATATATATATATATATATATATATATCAAGGTTCACGAATCATTCATACTAAATACTGAAAGTCTTAATCGAAAAATTTCAAATCAAATTCTCAGGGTGCTATCTACACAAATGTTCTCAGTTAATCAACTAGAGCGTGTTCTGATTACAATCAAATTATGATGACCACCCTAAGTTCATTTGAGACTTCTTACTTTATGGTACACATGCAACATGGACTACATCCATTATTTCTATGATTATATTTTACGAAAGCAAGGGTAGGTAGAATGGGTCCATTTTTCAAGTAAACCCCATCTCTCAAGTATATAAATGAAGAGATAGTTATGACCATTTAAAATTATCAACTTTTTCAAGCGTGCCAACATAAAAAATATCGAACTTCTCATTCAATTGGAATTTACAAAGAGCATTCAGAACCTAGAACACCATAAGACATAAGAAATGCAGAAGATAAAACTTCTTGGGTTGACTTGTGGTACATGGACGAATGTAGTCATTGGACAGACTACCAGAAATCTTGAATCTGAACATACAAGATGTTATGGGGAAAAATAAGATTGTACTGATGCGACAGCCGTCTTGGAAGGCAACCATGAATCAATCTTTATTAGCGGCCATGGATATAAATGAATTATCAACTTTCTATTTATGTAGATTATTTTCATCTCAGTGCGATCATATGAAATTCAAAATGAAAAACTTTGATAAAATATAATTGATAGAATAAAGTAATTGACGAATGTATCGGAAGAATGTACCTATGGATAGAATTCATATTTTTCATCTTGCGATTAGCATCTTTGCAGGTTTAACGACACATTTTCATTCGGAAACTCAATTAATACGTGTACTAGTTCCGTAATATAAAAGATTAAATTAGTTTTTCATTCAATATGTACGCTACATTGAAGCTTAAAGTTATATTGAAAATATGAAAATATGAAGTTTAAAATTAATCTGAAATATTTGAAATATTTTAGTTCTCATCCCGAATAATTTCAGAGGTGGAGTATTAAATTTTTCGGATGAGTTGAATCTATTTATATTCAATTTATTAACAAAAGTTCAATGAATACTTCATGCAATGGATGATACGAAATTCCATAAAATAGATGCAATAGTTGAAATATAATCAATTGAATTGCATTCACGTCGGACCAAAGTAACAAATATGTCATAATTTCGTTTTCAAGAAGCCATTTGTCAGAACACATGTTTAGGTGATAACTACTTAATCTAGCTATGAATTTATATATGTTTCATCTATACTTATGCGAACTGCAGTAATTGGATGTTTGGGTTTCATCGAAACATCCATGCACAATCTGTAATCCAAAACATTGATTATCAATCAATTTTGCGCCACGGCACACTTATAATAAATGAAAAACATGGGGAGACACTAAAAATTTGATGAATTGAAAAAAATTAATAGTGTTGGCGTTTACTTGATGTAAATCCATTATAATTGAATATAAACTTAAATTCAAACACTTGAACTTATGACTTACACTTTATTGACTACAAAGCATGACGCGTTTCGTCGTTACAAACGACTTTCAGATGCTTACACAATAATGTAAGCATTAAACATTAAACATGATATAATGTAAGCATGTAAACATTTTTCTGTAAACATCTGAAGAAGTCGTTTGTAACGACGAAACGCGCCATGCTATGTAGTCAATAAAGTGTAAATCATAAGTTCAAGTGTTTGGATTTAAGTTTTTATTCGAATTGAAAAAATATTAAATTGAATTAAACTCTTGGCTTAATGTTTCACGATTATATTTAACAATATGAATTTGCCAAATTGTTTCGAGCGTGAGCTCATTTTCAGCACTGACAGTCTTGATAACGAGCTCACGCTCGAAACATGTTGACAAATTCATATTGTTAAATATAACCGTGAAGCATTAAGCCAAGAGTTCATTTTAATTTAATGTTTAATTATGTTTCATCAAGAGTTAAGCGAGAGTTCAATCTCAGTAATTGGAAGAACATATTCAATTGAGTGTTATATCTATAATACGATATATTCTATAAAATAGCAGACGATAATAATTTTCAACGGAATATATAATATAAAATAGTTCTACAAAGTAATGAAAATGTTTATTCATTTTAGTTATCGAAACCCTTGAAATGCGAATAAGCTTTATGTTTAGTTCTGCTTTCTATATTTCTTCTAGATGTATACCTTGCAGTATGATGCATTCTCCCAAAGACCCTTGTGCTGTTTTAGTGGTTCATTATATGTTCAGATAGGTTCATTTTCGTTGTCAACATTTGTGTAGACAGCTCCTTGACAGTTTTATTCAAAATATTTGGATTGGGAGAATCTTGAAGCAATATATATATATATATATATATATATATATATATATATATATATATATATATATATATATATATATATATATATATATATATATATATATATATATATATATATATATATATATATATATATATATATATATATATATATATATATATATATATATATATATATATATATATATATATATATATATATATATATATTGGTGTGAGTATTTATATTTGTATTCATTCATTTCAAAAAATTTCTACTTAAATTGAATGATTTTTTAATTACTTTATCACGTAAAGTTTCTTGCATTCATTCAATTTGTTTTTTGTTGTCCTAATTTTCAGCAAGAAAATTTCATCTGCATATTTATTCGACAAAAAATAGGAACGTATTGAAATAAATTCGTGATTTTAGGATTTTCACTCTATGTCTGGATATTCTAGAACGAGAAAAATCCAAAAGCATTCTTCTCAAGAACAATTCTGTACATAGAACAAAATAACTAGTATTTCAGGAATCGATAAAAATTAACATTATTCAATTGCAAATCTTTTTCTCTATTTTTCCGAAAGTTTCAACCCATGTGAATAATGTTATATTCAGATAAGACACCATACTAAAAATCAGGTTTCAGTTCAATTTAATGAAACCCGCCATCAAAAAGCAACAAAAGTTGAGTTTGTTTGACGAAGGAGCTAAATCATGAAGCTGTTATTATTCATGCATCAGAAAACCTCCATCGAGGACATTTCTATGAAAACACATTATTCTTCTATGTTTCTTATACCACATTCAGAAAAAATATCCTTGGTTCATACAGCTAAAGATGTGAACTAAGTTTGAATATCTGATTCGAATGTCTTTTAAGGATATTCTTTCACCCGAAGTTTTCTTACAAATTTTGTAACGAGGCATGTTGCTCAGAATTCCGCGTTACATCCAGATGGAAACAGCGATATAGACTTGTAGAAAAATAATGACGTGAGCTCCAGATCAAAGGAATAGCAGATCAGGTTTGCATGTAATCATCGAAGAAGTATTTCTTCACAAATTATAATTTGACATTTCGATTTCATAATAAAATACATTTTTGGACTTTATAATAACTCAACATCATATAATTGAAGGTATATGCCGATGAATGATTATATTTATTCATTTCATTCGCTCAATATTACACCATTACACTAAAAAAACATCAGAAGTTGAGATATATCACACGAACTATGAAGAGCTTTCAATATAAACGATACGATTCAGTATTTTCAAATAGACGAAGTGTTTACTGAAAATGCTGCTACAATTAAATCGGTTAATAACTGGAGTATTTTTGGAATATACGTATATATATATATATATATATATATATATATATATATATATATATATATATATATATATATGAAATGGTATTATCCCTGTGTGAGTTCATTTTTATAATGAGGGTTAAATGAAACACAATTCTCACAACTCCAGGTGTACAACTGGAGTTGTGAGAATTGTGTATCATTTAACCCTCATTTTATATGAGGGTTATATATATATATATATATATATATATATATATATATATATATATATATATATTTTTTTTTAGGCAGTTAAATTGATACAGGACTAATCGTCAGTAATTCTTTATTTCGAACTCAAGTTTGAGTTCTTCATCAGGAATGCTGGAATTTTTTTATACAAGATGTTAAATATATATAAGTGGTAGTGAAAAATACCTATATCTGACATAAGTTGTTAAACTAACAAAAAACAATACAGAAGTCATCCAATGTTAATTAAATAGAATGCAATAAAATTATTTCAGAATAAGTATAGCCATGTAAACATGAATTATATAATAGTGACGTTTTTCATGACATAGGTTACTTTTTGAATGACACATAAGTTACGACGTTCTCTGTACGTGATGACAAGTGTCTGGCCGTTGGTCTTAGCCATTATTAATTATGCCAGTCTCATCTAAAGAGAGTAAATAGCTATATATAGAACTAAGACTCTCAATGTCCGTTCTTTTATTAATGTTGTTGTGGATGTTATTGATGTAACACATCTCCAAGAATATTCTTTTGTTATAATTTGTCTCTATTGAGAGAATTATTGGTTGGTTGAGGTCAAAGAGTTGAGGCTGGATAACCCAACAAACTTTTACTTATATTATCTACCACGGCAACACTCCTCAGTTGATATATATATATATATATATATATATATATATATATATATATATATATATATATATATATATATATATATATATATATATATATATATATATATATATATATATATATATATATATAGTAAATACTGAGATATGACTGTAAATATTGCTAAAATTCTCTGGGAGCTGTCTACACAATTGTTGTCAAAGAGAACGAACCCATCACTTTCAAGAAGAGCGTTTCGAGAAAAGTTCATCGATCTTGTTGAATGATAATATGATACAATTGTTTCATCATTATTATGAATCATAATACAGTCCATATTTAATCAATTAATCAAGAATCGATGACTTTCAAAACGAACATTACAGAGCACTACAGAAAATTGTCCCCAATGTGTACGAATGATCCCATGCCTAAACGCTCCAGATCACGCCCTAGCGGGCAAAAGTGTATCTAGTTTCAGATTCACAAGTCATTCAATACTAGTAAATACTGAAACTTTAATCGAAATATCAAAATACTTCAAATAAAATTCTCATGGAGCTGTCTACACAATTGTGTAGACAATTTTCTATATTGTGCATCAATCAAGTGAATTTATATAGGTATCCCAAAATTTAAGAGCTAACTGGTGTAATCACCAACAATTTACCTGAGAGTACGTTATATACTTCAGTCTTTAGTTTTAACCACAAGAAGTTATAGGGGGTCGAAAATTGTACTGTTCCGAGAAAAGGATGGTACGACCTTCCCTTGACAGTAGTACCGTGCATAGCTTTTCCGAAGTGTAAGCTTAAAGTGGAGCTTTTTTGCTTCACTTATCTATGCTGTGCCCACAAATATTAGTATTAATAATTTTGATTATATCCAGAGTTCGAACGCTGAGTGAAATCCCATATAGTGGAAGATCTATGTTCCAATCCTTTGTTAAGACGTGCAGATTTGTGTCTATTCCTTACACAAGCATTCAACAAATATTATGCTACTATTACGCATAACGATTAATATAATAAATTTCATCGCGAATTTGATGTATAAAAAACTTGATGTTCATAAATTCGAGCGTATCAGGTGAGACTAATTTCGATAAAAAGATTTCATTGATTGACATAATTCAAGGCATAATCATTATAAAATTGGCCCCTACTAATAGTATTTAGGCAAATAAATGGATGAGTTGGACCTGTTCCACGGAAGTACATTCAAATTGTAGCCCTATTCAATAAAATCACCTGAATACTTTTGTAGTTATATCTGTTTGAAAATATCAAGTTTTAAGTAGAAACGTTAATGGACATTTCGCCGAGCGATAATGGCAGACTCGGTGAGAATGTGCGTGTGTTTGTACAAATGACAGAAATTTATTGATGGTGTTTTAGAAAAGCGAAGTTGCTTCCTTTGATGAAGGTTAATTGTGTTTGCTTTCAGCTTGACTGGCGTAAATATCCCTTTATTCATAATCGAATAGCTTCACCTTTATTTACGTACTGTACATTGTTTCGTTGAATAAAAAGTTGTAACGTGTTTTGCGTCAAACCTTCGTCTAAAATATGAAATAGTGCATATTGTGAAATAAAAAATTGATAGTATACAAAGGAAAAAATACATCTATTCACATTATCATGAAACACTGATTGAAATTTCCTCATATATGAAATAATACGCATGACGAGCGTTTAGGAGTATGATGTCTTCTTTAGTTGCTATCTGAAAAAATGTAGATGAATACGAAATCACTATCATGAAAATTTGAACTTTCGACTGGGTGTTTGAATGAAATGTCTACAAAGCACTACGTGTTCTCACTAATTTTGCCAGGAAGAGGAATCTAGAAAGGTAGAGACAGTTTGTACGTATTTTCTTCGATAAAGGAAGCTCACGTGATTAGTTCATGAACTAATGTTTTTCTCATTCGGATATAGGACTTGAGGGCGGTTTGAAAGTCATCGATTACTGAGTGATTGATTGAATATGACTTCTGATTCCTATATATATATATATATATATATATATATATATATATATATATATATATATATATATATATATATATATATAGGTATGAAACAATTCGTATGAAATTGAATCATTGCGCTCAACAAGTTCGATGATTATTCGAAGAGCACTTAATATTCACTCTCGAATTTGTTAGGTTTTTTCTCGTTGACAACATTTATGTAGACAGTTACCTAATAATTTCATTTGAAATATTTCGATTAGAAGAGTTCACTACAAGACAAAGAGTTTTGTAGTTCTCGTACTATATTATCGCACTTGTAGATAATACTACTTATAGATATTCGAAATCAAAAGTACACTATAACTTATAACTTTCTTTCGAGAGTTTTTGACAGATTATTCCATAGAACATCATAGCAGAGGTGGCTATGTGAAACATGAACAATGCGATGTCTCCACTGTCCTTCTAGGGATCAAGGTTGGAAGATATTGAATTCTCCATTGTCCTTTTAGTGATAACTGTTGAAGAATCTTGAAATTGATGCCTACATTTATAGATAGCGTGAGACTGTCACAATCGATGATAGGGAATGTGAGAATTGAATTCTTTGCCTTTCATTCGTTGAACGTGACGTGACGGATGAGCTCCTTGTACTACGAAACAGTGACTGTCTCACGCTTTCAGTAAATAAAGGCATCGATTTCAATATTCTTTGACATTTAAAACTAGAAGATAATGGAGAATAAAATATTCTCTAACATTGATCCCTAGAAGAAAATGGAGATATCGCATTGTTCATGTTTCACATAGTCAGCTCTGCTATATTGTTCTATAGAACAAATTTTTCGAAAATTTTCGAGAGAAAGTTATAGTGTACTTTCGATAGCGTATATTTATATAAGTATAAACAATCACAATATTTATACAATAAAATAACTTTCCGCGAGGATGTACAATATTAACGTTCGGTCCAAGGGTCTCATTTTTTCTGCTGTTTACCCCACAGCTTTGTTTGAAAGATCATTTTTTTAACATGTATGAATAAATCAATAACCTTCATGCCCTTGCCTCGATCCATAAAAAATTGAAAACACAGATATCATTGATAAAATCCGTAAGCATCTCTTAGACTGCCAAAAGTTAGTTCACGTTTTCATTTATATTTTTGCTACATTACAAAGCTCTCCCGAGTGCTCGCCACGAACCAGTCCTTAGTTTTCCTATTGATTTTTTGAAACTTTTTATTTAATTTTGTATGTTAGGTATTTTCTAAACATAAACGATTTATCTTTATTTCAATATTCAATGGAGAGCAATTGATTTGAATTTCATCTTGTGATTGATCTCCATCTTATATCTTTTTTTTTAATAAATATTGTCTGTTTGTCTTACTGTATAAATATTTTTATTTTCCTCTCATTTTCGATGTACTCTGTATTGCCGCTTGAGAACAATAAAGACTTATATTATTATTATTATTATATACGAGTATATCAGAATTACTATGAAGTTAGTCCGAAAGTACATTTGTTTTTTGAATTTTGAAAATAAGTACAAGTGTTCCCAAATGCATTAGCATCGAATATTACTGCATTATACGTGTCAGGTAGCTGAAGGAAGCAACGACACTTAATGTATTTCTCCATTTCGCTTTTCAAGTGGAATGTTCCTAGATGTTTCCAAGGGCGTTTTTTAAGACGTTGGTCGAAGTTTTATGACTAACAAAAGAGAATTACAATGCCACAAAAGTTTTGGATCACGCCAATAACTACAACAAACGACTTTTCCTAGAAATAGTTCATATAAAAAGACAAAAAATTGTATTATCAAAAAATCTGTGACAGATAATTTGAAGAACATTATAATCATCTCATGGGTTCTTCCGATTAATGTCTCATATTCTGATGTTCTATTTACCGAAAAATCCACTCTAAATACACGAAATAAATTCATTCTCACACGTAGAATGCAGTAATATATGAACCCAATGCATTCGGAAGCACTTGTACTTTTCAAAATTCAAGGAACAAATGTACTTCATAGTAATTTTAAGGAAATTTTTGATAGTGCCTTGTTATTTAAACTGTTAATATTGTACTATTTCAGTTCTGAAGAAGAAAAGAAACATTTTCGAAAGCTTGGTAAATACTAAAGAGGTAACTGAAAGTGAGAGGTAACTCTCCCAGACTGCAATCCCAATTAAAC
>JARQZJ010000043.1:807500-1110000 GCA_030704895.1 Henosepilachna vigintioctopunctata
TATAATATTTAACATTGTCGGAAGTTATAAGGTCTCGCGACCTTCTTCAACCCTAGATATTCAAACGTAATATGTAAAAAAGAAAAAATATAAATATTCGTATTTGATACAATTGTTTTGCATCTAAGGCCGACTTATTCAATTCATCAGATATCAGATGGTAAAGAAAACCAAAGAAAACTTCAGCCACGTAAGAAGATGTTGACTTAACATTAGTTGGAACATTATAGAATTTCAGATGTTATTAAACAATTAGTGGTAATAATATAATGATAGTTTATATTTCACGCTTATCCACTAGCGCACATTTTACTTTCAGCGCATCGCACATTTTTGCGCATTACGCCACTAATCACTCACGCTAGTGGTTACGAAGAGGTATGTTCTGCAGATGATCGAGAACCTCATTAGTTGGCTCCTGTAAAGTCTGAAGAATATGTGCTGGCGAAAATGGGAATTTATTTCTGGGTTTTCTGCAGACTGCACGTCCGCGAAATTACCATGGGGCCATCACCGTCGCTTGGGCAACCAGATTTGGTCTTTGTAGAGTACGTAGAGCATATTGAACTTGAAGTTTCCTCATATGTTCGAATATGGGGAGCTTTTTTGTGTGATCATGTATGAGATCATCTTGTACGCGACAAGAGTATCGATAGGGAAGTCGGGAAATGCTACGACAGATTGTTTTCTCGCAGCTTTCAATTTGTTTGGCCAATCTTTTTTGGAGAGTGGCATAGAGCAAACATCTGTAGGAAATTACAGGACGAAGCAATGTTTTGTAAGTGTTCAGCAGAGTACGAGGATTGCATCCCCGTATTCTGACTTTGAGTGCGTCCAGAAGGTTTGCTCTATTGCGAATTGTTTTCAGTGTATTCTCCCGAGTCGATTTTCCAGGAATTGTGTTTAGAGAATGTTACACCCAAGTAAGTGATTTCGTGCTGAAGTCTGAGATTTTTGCCCCAGAGTATCAGGTGAACATCGTTACTATTGATTTTAGGGGAGTGTGAATAATTGTGATGGAAGAAGAAAATAGATTGAGTTTTGCTGAGGTTGGGTGCAATTCTCCAGCTGCGCGCTCACGTACTGTAGACTTCTAGTTGTCTCTGCATATTGCGGCTGCAATTCACCCACCTCCTTGCCGTGGTCCTCCTTGCTGTGGTCACCTGCAAATATATATATATATATATATATATATATATATATATATATATCTTGAAATTGATTTATTGCCTGTTTAAGATATTTTATTTCGAAAGTTTTTAGCAATAACAGGCTTTTTTTGATATGAAAAAGTTTATTTCTGTTATTGCTAAAAACTTTCGAAAATATATATATATATATATATATATATATATATATATATATATATATATATATATATATATATATATAATAAGTACAGTAATGGAGCTATTGCGGAACCTTGGAGAATGTTAGCACGGGGAATAAATGGTTTGGAGATAGCGTTTTTAATTTTAAAACTGATTATTCGATCTATTGAATATGATATTATTAGTTTGACGAAGTGTATAGGCAATCCGATAGTCAGTAGCTTTCGAACGAGTCCGGCATGCCAAACCTGATTGAAAGCCCCCTGGACGTCCAAGAATATACCTATCACACATTCGCCAGAATTCAGTGAGTTCGTGATATCGGTGTGGGGTCTGAATAGGGGATCATATGTGGAATGATGGGCTCTGAAACCGTGAAAATTTTTAGGTATTTTATAGTCACAAGTATATAATGTTTGGAGGCTTTTACGTTGAATTTGATAGGTTTCTGAACATTCCTGGAGTATATAACTTGGAAAGAACTTAGAAAGCAATTCATTGTATAAAGTTATGATTTTGTTCAGTTTCATATTTTTTGTCATAAAGGATGAGAGGAGTGAGTTTAGTTTCGATATGTTAGGTTGGTACTCTTTGGATTTGCAACGAGTGAATATTACTGTTAAGTAATATCCACTTATAAATAATATGGATATTACTGTTAAGAACTGTTATATCTGGTGGAGTTGTTGTTTGATTCACCAGAAAACCAATTGAATTGTACCGAAAACTTTCAGAGCTATGGCGCCTGGCACTAAATTTTCCTACTCTAATAACCCACCCTTTCTTCACTGTAGCTAATTGGGGTGTTGTACAATTCATTAACTTTCAGTTTTCGCTCAGCAGTCACTCAAGCTTTGAACCAGAGGTTAATCGCAGGTATACATCTTGTGTGTGTGTTAGACTGTAGATGTGAACAAATTTATAACCAGATAACAAAAGTAGGTTATAATTGAAAACATTGTTTTCGAAATATGAAATAATATATGCCATGTTCAGAAATTGAATAAGCATATTGAGATTACAAACAAGAACTTCAAGAAGATTCGGTCATTTTCAGATAAGTGATATAGTTTGACTTGAACCTGTCTTCAGTTCACGACACCTAATCATCACTTGTGTATCTCTTAGCCACAAATTTTTAATCATAAAATTCTCTGGATTCATGATTATTTGTCGGATTGAAGAAAATACGAATTTAGTATTTTTGTGTTTTTCCTTTAACATCAAATTTATCAACATCAAAGATTTCTCATAAAAGCTTGATGTCCCTTTTTGTGTCCCTGTTAGGACCAGATTATATTGGGAGGCAGCAACAAATTCAATTTTACCAGATATTGGGATGCGTGCGAATGAGCTGAATATCCAATTGATATTCGCAATTCAATTTGAAATTTATTACGGAACAGACGATAAAAAAATAGCCTATATTTTGTATCGTTTCAGTGTTCTATCAGTGAGGTATTGTGTACGGTAGATATTGTATTGACATTACGTTAAACTGAATCGTTTAATAATGAACATTGTTGTGAAACTTTTAATCCATGAACAATGTGGCAACTCAGAGCATACTTTGGAATGAAACTGTCAATTCGATTCTTATTGATACCCGAATAACTTTCAATTGTGAAAATGAATATTGATACCACGACAGGTGATAAGCACGATTCTGATAGAAGTTTGAAAACTCAATGAAATATAAATACTAATAATTGAAAAACATGAAAAGTTTCAGTTAGATGATTGTTATGAGTTGATTATTGCTGATTTTATGATTAAGTAATTTACAAATGTAGTGAAACAATGAAAACAAGTGTATTCTTTCAACTTTTTACTCTTTAAAAAAAATATTTCTTGGCTTCATTTTTCTTCAAATCATCATCACAATCAATTTCTATGAATATCTCGAAGCTATTTACATCATTATATGGAAATATTCTTTTTGAATAGAATTTGTCGAGATTCCAGTAGTTATATGAAATTGAGATTATACAAAGCGATTGTAGCCCCACAATCAGACTACTGCTCTGTTATGATATTTGTCTCAAGTGCTTATAAGTTTGATGAATTGCAAAAAACCCAAAACAGGGTCATGAGGGTGATATCACTCGCCGTAATAAGTCTGTAAGGCACTGTATATTATGTAGTAAAAAATGTACGTTTCGTATTAATCGAGTAATCAAATATCCTTCACTCGCGACGTCTTGTACCAGAATGTCTCTTATTTTCGGTTTCATTACATCTGGTTAAAAGGAGGTATTCAGGATGGTCGTATGGTAAACAATGAAACGGTTTAAGTATAATGCGTATGCATGATTTAAAATAATAAAGAAAATTAAGTAAACTGAAAATATTATATTCCGTCCATCATCAACTATCATTCATAACAATTTTGTAAAGACGAACTAGAGCTTATATATAAGCTTGAACACCATGTGGTCCCCGAGTACCTGACTGAAGGAATTAGTAGCATAGGGGATCATCACTCATATGCTACAAGAAATAAAAAAATTTGTATATCCAAAAGTGTAATTTAACAAGGACAATAACAGCTAATAATTATGAAGGTTTCAAGAAATATAATGAATTATACCGTTGAGTATTAAAGTGTGCCAAAATCAGATTATTCAGAAGAAGTTTGAGAGGATATGTTTTGTTAAGATATTAAATTAGAATTGAGTATCGTTAATGCATAAATTAAAGATTCGTAATAGCCATGCTAACTAAAGTTGTATTATTTATCAACTCTCAAACATACAAAAGTTCTACATATTAGTAAAAAGTACATGAAAGAATAAATGAACCTAAAGTTAACGGTTAAGAGTAGTGAAACTGCTATATGTATGCTGTGATATGTATGACTCACTAATAAATTTCAAAATCGAAATAATATATCCATATTTCACATATTAGCAATACTTGGAAAATTTTTGTTCTCATACTTGGAAAATTGTTAAAAATATTGAGAAATAATTCAATTCGTAAAAAAGAATGAATACAACAAATCTTCAAAACTACAAAAAATCAAAACTATAATCACCAAAGTACCAAACAATGCATAAGGCCGGCTCTATTTGAATCGATCTTGCACTCCTAAATATTTATACAGCTATTTTGGCACCACAGTTTTACCTCTTGTCTTGAAAAAAAACGCTATTAATCAATTTTTGGATATATTGATATTTTTCATTTTTTAGTGTTGACGATAAAAGAATTATTCTAAGAATTATATTTAATGCAGGCAAACTAAAATTAAGTAAAAGAAACTTACGTTGAAAACCTACACATTTTTCTATATAACAGCCGTTTATATATGTTTCAAGGTTATTGCCTATCGTCAGAACGGCGTAGAATAATTCTTTTATCGTTAAGATTGTCTGGGATTTCCAGAAGCTATAAATATAAAACGTGTACGAAACTGTGTTTCGTGTTTTATATATTAATTTTTTATATATCTCTTCAAGTACTTTCATCTTTAACTTGAACTACGCCGTTCTGACGATAAGCAATAACCTTGAAACATATGTAAACGGCTGTTATATAGAAAAATGTGTAGGTTTTCAACGTAAGTTTCTTTTACTTAATCTTTAGTGTTGGTTGGGATACAATTGTTAACGCTCGGGCCCAAAAATGCAAGAGATCTTTGACAAATTGATTCAATTATTCCAGTAGTATTGCAGAACTGTCTCTCTCATATACCATAACGATGGGTGGGAAGTATGTCAACTTCTTTTGAAACAATTTTTCATAAGAAGAAATCTATAAGTTCAAATGTTGACTAATTTGAACATCAAATTTCAAATTTGACTGTAATGAATATATGAATAATCGAATATTCAAAGAAATATGAAACATGGTTACCATCAGGAGATAAAGATTTTTGACTTTTCCAAGATTCGACTTTTTCATGTTTTCTCTTGAAATATGTGAAGTGACCATCTAATAAATGACTTGATATATTAGGAAAACATATTCACCATCCTGTGCTCACTGTTTCAGAGGGCATACTCTTATCAGAAATCAATAGTAATCAACCAAAAATATTTGATATTGGTAACGAAAACTAATAAAATTTAAAATATATTTGAAAAAATCGTCTAGTATATGAACAATATTATTCATACGTTTTTGAGAAATTGAACGATATTGTTGAAAAATGTGAACTATGAAACTCCTGCACATTCGTTGAGCCTTAATGAAGGAATTTCAGAAAAATGCGATTGGAAAGCTGCATGGGGCCCTCAGATTGATGGGATGCCCCCCGGGACATTTTCTTTCGAATAGTTTTTATAAATTATATGTAAGTGAATTGGTAATGATCCTGGAATATTTAATTCTACTAGTTATCAAGTTTTGTATTGTCAAGAATTTGTAGAGATTCTATGTTATATATGAAAGAAATTGAGAGAATTTTTCTATTGGATATGATTGAAAGGAAAAAATAACTTGGGTGTAACATTCACAATCAATACAGGTATATACTAGCTGAGTCTAAAAACTTACCTAATATATACTTTTCCTTAAAGAATTTCTAAACCTTTTTCCCAACGAAAAAATGCAGCTCCCAACTCAAACTATATGAAAAAGTTCATATGACACGTAATGTAACATGAATTTGACATATCTGCCCTGAGCGATCAAGACAGTGAAGAATAGGCGGAGAAAAATCTGAATGGAAACTCCGTATACGAATTTATTTAGTATGCGATATTTTGATTTCTTACTGTGACTGAATTTTTATTCTAAATTTGAAAAAAGGAAATGTTGAGAGCGGAGAACCTAGATTTCAATCTGGACTATAAAGCCTTTTTTAATAAGAAGTAATGAAAGGTATCTAGCTATTATCATTTTTTTTCAAGTATCGATTATTAGCGAATACATTTTTTGAATTTAGTTCCATAATTTACTTGATTTTATAAATATTTTCTTCAATTTTTCGCTTTGCTGTTTCATTATTTTCTTCACATTTTCAGGCTTCTCTTATCCTTCAGACAAAAATAAGTATATTACAAGAATTATTTCATTTCTTGAACGGAGATTTATTCGAACAAACAACTTTCAATGATAAGAAATCGTCATCAATCATCAACATATAATAACTATTATATGAAGAACTTACGTTCATTGTATAGAATATAAAATGAAAATACAGATATCGAATGAAAGTGAAATTTCTATTCAATTTTAGTACACGCATTTCATACATTCATTTCAAATTCATTTTAATTTTCAGGTAGATACAGTAGAAATAGAGCAATTTTAGAAGAGGTGAAAGAACATTTTATTGATGAATGAATGAGAAACATTCGTTACAGATGTAGATAATGTTACACGAATTGAAAAACCACTACATAAATTATATAATTTCCATTCCGTTCAGCCAAAAGCATAGAGGGCAACTTGACAATTTGATGTGGAAATTGATATGAACCTTCCTTTTCATTTTGTCGGTTTTTCAGGGCGTACTTATTCTGTACTTCAAATTGTATTCATTTACAATGACGCATCCCCACAAATAATTTTTTCCGTACTGAACGATAAAAGTTTTTATTTCTGCTTCAATGCTACAAAACAATTTTTTGTATAGTTATATAACAATGCTATATGCAAAAAAAGCCAGCTTTTTAGGGAGAAAGATATTATTTACGTACACCATACTAGTATTCGATTATCACTATGGTACTGTGGTTCAGAACCTATGAAACCCACTGAAAACCTCTCGAAAATTGCGACGTTTGAAGCTGTTTTTCTATCCCAGGTATCCTCCTTTTACTATCTCAGAAAGTTCGTACATATTTTATGTTTTTTATCATTCTAAGAAACCGTTCCAACCTATCCCTGTTCTGAGCCTTCTCCTCCTTCGCCATATGTCTGTCTTTCCTTTAATTTCTCATCTCCTTTACAATGCAATCGAATAATTTGTTTCATACTTTTTCTCCTTTTTTTATCATTTTTATCACATTGTCTAATTCGTCTAATTAGTATTTCATTCTGTTATTACCTCTGCAAATAACGGTTTGAAGGTTTTATTAACTGTTGAGTTGAGCTTCTGAAAATTGGCAACACGCCGAAACAATTTTTGGACAACAAATATCATTTCTGTGAAACCCCATCAATACTTTTTATTCGATATATCAAAGACCAGGAGATCAGCGAACATTCAATATACTTTCCATGAAATTTTCTTTGAAATTATATCCTGATATTAAATGAAGAGAATGTTGCAATTGCATCGATTTTCAATAATATGCAGTTTCAATGTTCTTTCATATTTCATAACCAAAGAAGAGTTTTCATTGAACGTTTTCGCAGCAAATTATACTGAAGCTGATCTGTGCGTGAACAAAGCTATGGCTACATTGTTTTGGGATATACACAGTATAAGACGTATCGTGTAGCCTGGAAATGTATTTATTATGAGTGGAGAGTACTACATCAAACTTTGACAGTTTCAATTATTTTGGGGAGGAAGAAAATCCTTTTTGTTCTAGAAATAGCATGCATGCACCCTAGTTTCGTCGCAATTGCTGCAGAATTCTATAATTTAGGATATAAATCGCCCTTCCGTCCAACAAGTTTCGAGAAATTGTCAATTATTCTCTATTTCTCTAGAAAATGAAATGATTTCGTCACTGAAATAATCGCATCTTCGAAGATTTGGCGGATAGACCCTCATTCTGAAAAAGAGAAATGAACGAAAGAAAAACGTGTTGCCTTTATTTTTAGTGCATTT
The DNA here is from genome assembly GCA_030704895.1 of Henosepilachna vigintioctopunctata. Taxonomy (NCBI): domain Eukaryota; kingdom Metazoa; phylum Arthropoda; class Insecta; order Coleoptera; family Coccinellidae; genus Henosepilachna; species Henosepilachna vigintioctopunctata. Next base: position 815,562 of record JARQZJ010000043.1, read on the forward strand.
TCATATGATATTTAGCAATCAATAACTCGGCTATTCAATCAATACAAATACAAGCCTAATCGCAAACAAATTGAAGTTATGTTTTTTAGCTTGTCTTCTATGTATATTACCTATCAAATTGTTACTCTCATCCCTTGAATTCACCGACATGCACAAACGTTCATGTCTAACCCAGAACGTACTACAATCGTATTAGAACGAGTTCAATACCTCAACTTTGGAGTGAAATACTGTGCGATTATCATAATCTGAAGTAGAAGTGTCACAATTTGAAAAATTCACTAAATCGGCTGAAACAAAATGGATATTATAGAGCTACAATATATACTGAAGTATTCATTGCAGGGGTGTGACAACAGCTCAGCTCGAAAAGAATTGTATGTTGAAGATAATACATGAACTCTGTGAAAATTTAGCCATAAATAACTTAAACTTACTACAGAGTTAATTTTTCATTATGAACATATAATTTTTACATTTTACACGTATCTGTTTTATTGCACATTTATTTGAATTTTGAAAATATCATCATGATATATATGAGGGAGCATATATGTGTACATGGTCATTTTGTCTTCTGGTATTAATTCTTTTTATTGTTCATTGTCGTATTATTTAGATATTTCAATTGACTTTACAGGCAACTGTTTGCAAAAACGTACTTTTGAAATTGAAGTCGTATAACGAAGAAACATTGGCTTTTTTATTGGAATATGAAATCTCTAAAAGAGAACAGCAAGGAATTGTTTTTCTTCCTGATTTTATTACCATGGAGGTGGAAATGTAATTATGGTTCATATTCCTGCATTTGAATAGGTATTTTTGATATGGTTGTTTGTTTTTGATAATATGTTCTAACTAAAATTTTCAGATGTTTGTATATTCCCTGTCAATGAGTTGTTATTGACTTAAATTTTGTGCAATTTATTGCGATTATCACATTATTGTGGATAATAATAAGTGGATCTATTTTCGCTTCTTGATGTGGTGGGTATTTCTATATGAGTGAATATATCCATTTTCGTAATATACCTTGATATTTTTTGATATATATATATATATATATATATATATATATATATATATATATATATATATATAACATGAATGAAAAGGAGTATTGCCTGGTAACTTAAATGAAATTGTTGTGGGTTATAGGCAAAATAAGAGGCCTCTATGAATAGATTTCATCCAATTTGTCTGCCTGGTCTATATTTCGACTGTGTTTACAGTCTTCATCAGGACTCTGAAGGTTTATACAATTGTACTGATAAAAATTATGATTGACAATTTTGCCTATAACCCACAACAATAATTGTTTTTGAATTACCAGGCAATACCCTTTTGAATAATATATATATATATATATATATATATATATATATATATATATATATATATATATATATATATATATATATATATATATATATATGAATAATGTTCAACGCGGAGGAAAATTTCAATTAAAAGTAGACAATGTCGGCATATCCCGCAATTAGTAGCAGCCGTTGACACATGTTTCGAGCTTACATATATGTGTAATTTCTCGGCTAGAGGCATCCTTGAAGGATAAATATTCGCTTCACGGGAGAAGTAGTTTTTTCAAATCTCAGGTTCGTACAATTTGAACTTAGCCAATAAGCTCGAAACACGTGTCAACAGCTGCCGAAATATGCCGACATTGTCTACTTTTAATTCAAATATATATATATATATATATATATATATATATATATATATATATATATATACACGATAATATAATCAGTATTGCCGTATGATTGTGAGTAATGGATGAGTTCTCGGCAAAAGTAGGGTCACTATAATTGATACACAACCAACTTATTAACCTGGTCTATATTTCGAATATGGTTTAAAAATACATAAGTGTAAAACAAAGTGATATAAATAAAAAATTACATATTACGGTTAACTAGGCTGAAGATGTAGTCAGACTGCACGGAGCAGTGAAAATAGATGGCAAATAAATGTTGAAACTAACAGAACTAAACTCTATCATTAAAATAAATATGAAGATATAAAAATTATAATAATTATAAAAATTAAATGTCATAACAATCACATAGGAATAAATACCGGACTGTCAGAAAACAGAATGTCAAGTGTGAACTCTCTGTTAATTGTCACCACAAGTGAAAAACACAATCCCTGTTACAGTTCCTGAGCTCTAATTGACGTTTCGTGTTCTTTCACTTATGGTGACAATTGACAGAGAGTTTACACTCGACATTCTTTGATCTCTAGTGACGGTTGTCTGTGTTTTCTGATCGTCCGGTGTTTGTTCCTATATGATTGTTATGACATTTAATTTTTATAACTCTTATATCTTTATATTTCAATGATAGAGTTAGTTCTGTACGTTTCAACATTTGTTCAGTGCTCCGTACAGTCTGGCTACATCTTCAGCCTAGTAACCCGTGAGATATAATTTTTTGTTTATATCATTACATATATATGTTTATATGTATATATATATATATAATATATATATATATATATATATATATATATATATATATATATATATATATATATATATATATATATATATATATATATAAACAAAGTAAATATTATCTGAATAGCTTGCAATTGGATGCAGCTGTTGACACGTGTTTAGAGCTTATTGGTAGTCAAATTCAAATTAAACGAACCTGGTGTTGGTAAAACAAGAAAATTAGAGATGCCTCTGAAGGAAGTCTATACATTTAAGGCTTCCGCTTGTGAACTCATCGGATTGAGAAATTTGGTCAAACCACTTCGCCCTTGTATCGTAAATATTATCGTTATAGCCCGCAATTGGAAGCAGTCGGTGACACGTGTTTCGAGCTTATCGGTTCCGCTCGGAACTGTGTAGCCAGATCAAAGCCAATCAAATGGTGTTCGACATATTTTAAATCCTAATCTCGAAAAATATGCGTAGATACGAGGTCCTAGAAGACTGTAGAACAAGGATCACATAATAAGAGGAATATAGGTCTCATTAAACACCCTTGTCACAGCAGCCTCAAAACTAGATGTACCAATTCTGATTTGGCGAAGGTTTGGACATCAGTTCCAGATAAATATTTAAAGTTAACTTCGATAGCTTTAGAAATTTTTGTTATCTTTGCACCGTCATATTTGTATGAATTTTCAGAGGTGGCTCCAATCACAAATAAATATCACTAAAGGATTAATTCCGAGCAAGAAATGTAGGTAAGAATGTTAGCCTGACTGTGAAAGTCACCAAGATCATCCTTAATTTTACTCAGTAATTTTTATATGTTCGTTAATCCCAAGACTTTCTTGCTGTCTTCGCTTCCATTTATGAATTATGCAAAATTTGATAAGATAGTCTGCGTTGTCTACATCTAATTTCGAGAAAGAAGTTTGTGTAATTTGAACATTTGTAATTAAAATTGCTATTAATAATAGATATCTCTATTGATCAATTAATAACAAATGAACCGAATGAGATATTGTTACGAAAAACTTTTTCTATTCATTCAGATCAACAACAGTGAATATTTCATACAATTAATTATATACCTTAATTTTATGTAATCTTGTAAAAGATTATATAAAATTGACGTAAAAACAATCTAAACTAATAAGAAGAATTTCGGTCCATTAATGGTGAAAAACAAGGACAGACCTGACTTATTTTCGAACACTGGTAATTAGAACATATTTTGTGGTGAATGTGATTGTTATTGCATGAAACAATTTGAAAATCTAAACTTAACCAAAACTAGAGGACACAAAAGATCAATATTGTTGTATGAACCAACTACTGAATTTTCTCATCATTGCGTAGAATGTAATTTCTTGGATTTTCGTGGATTCCAAGAAAACCGAACTATTATATTCAGGTAGTAGGGGCAATATAACGGGTGTTTTTTTAGAGGTATAGAACTTGCAATACTAAATTGCAATAAAACAACGACGGATCATTCGATTGACAAGAATTTTTTTTTATTCGAAAGATCTTGTGGCATTATATTTTGAATATGATTTCTGGCATATGACTGCCAGCTCCGACATGGCTGGCTCGGATATAATCCAATATGGACGTCAAATTTTCGATGACTTTTTCCAACATGGTCAAGCGTTTCTGGCTTATCCGCATAGACCAATGACATTACATAGGTGTTAAATCACAAGATCTTGGAGACCAAATCACATCTTTCAATAAACCGAATGCGGCACGAGCTGTGTGACATGTTGCGCCGTCTTGTTGAAACCACAGCTTCTGGACATCATAGTTGCTCAATTCAGGAATGAAAAAGTTAGTAATCATAGTAATCACTCTTTACCGATCACCATTGACTGTAACGTTCTGGCCATCATCGTTTTTGAAGAAGTACGGGACAATGATTCCACCAGCCCATAAAGCGCACCAAACAGTCAGTTTTTCTGGATGTAACTGTGTTTTGACATACACTTGAGGATTATCTTCATTCCAAATGCGGCAGTTTTCTTTGTTGATGTAGCCATTTAACCAGAAGTGCGATTCATCGCTAAACAAAATTCGCTTTTGAAAATCGGGAACAACGGCAATCTCGTTTTGGGCCCATTCGACGAATCTACGCCTTGCTTGATGACCTGAGTCTATTCATGATGAATTGTCAAACCAAACTGAGAATAAATCACTTCTCAGGTGCTAAATCGGTCGCCATCTTCAACAGTAATGCCAACTTAGAGTTCTATACCTCTGAAAAAAACACCCATTAAAAATTACCTGTATAGAAATTTACCTGTTTGCAACTAACAAATAAAATTTTCCTTGAAACCGATTTTGAACCGCATTGTATATGAGTTAAATTTTTGCATTCCCTTTTTTGAATACTCTTGACAATGGCTCACCGCCCGAAACATATGTAGAGTTGTTATATATTACATTTAAGCTGAGTTTTCGAACACCACAAGTGGTTCCGAATATTCACAAATTCTTCAAATTTTCGTGAGTTGTTCAGTTACTTTCAAAAAATTCTGCAGTTAATAAAGCCACCAGTTATGATATTATTTTTATGGCGAACAATGTTAAAAGTGGAAATTAATTTCAATGAATTCATCTAAGCTGCTAGGATTTCGTTCAATATATCAAAAACATTATGGCACTCAGAAACTTGGATGACAACGTGATGTTATAAAAGGTTAGTTAAATGACTCAAAGGCGACAAAATCAAATTAACATGGGACCCAACCGAGTTCTAACAGACAGAGAAGCAGAGATTGTTACTCTGTTTCGTAGATTCTAAGAATTACATCCAATGTAAATTTGTCAGCGGACAAAAGGATCATCGCGATGCGCCATTGTTACAACATGCTGCAACAAAAGAGGTTATGAATCAAGTCATACAATATGCTCAGAGTTTGCTTGGAAAATTCCACATTTTTGTAGTGTTTCGTTTCGACCCGGCTGACTTTTATAGGCGCTATATTATTCTACCACCGTTGTGAAAACCGCTCAAAGAAAATCTGTATTGATTTTCTGCGGAAAAGGTGAAAATAAATTCAATAAATTCAAGAAGCCGTCATATTTTACCCTTTATTAGAATATTGCAACAATAACGGATGATGGTATTGAAAGGATTGTGTGAGTGAGGAATTCTAATATAAGGAACATTACAACATGATATTGCTACAGTATACAACAAGTACAACATGAGTTCTTATTCTTATGATGTGAATTATGTACGTGAAATATTCACAATTATAATTATAATAATTAAAGTCTTATGTTGATTTATTTTGGGTAGGTATTTATCATAATCTTTCACGATTATAATATTGAAGACTTGATATGTCTTTTATGCGAGACATATTAAATAAAACGGAATGGTTTAGTTTTTCAAAATTATATTAATTGCTTATTTCGGAGTGTTACCCAATTTTCATATTATGTTAAACTGGATATTTTAACCAGTTTCAGAATTTTTCCCAATAAATACACATAAAAGTTAAAAATGCATAAATGTTTAAAACTTTTAACACTAGAATAAGTCTGTTATTGCTAAAAACATTGTAAATAAACGAGAACAATCTTCTTCTTTGGAAGTCTTAGGAAAAGTTTGAAAACTCATTTATTCATTACCATTCCTCGATATTTTGACACTTTTGGGGGTCTTTTTCAAGAGAAAAATCAAGAATTAGCGTTTATGCAGTGAAGATAACCTAACTAATAGTTTTTTGTGATAAACTTCTCTTATTTTGTTGTCACTTATTCACTACATATTGCTAAAATGAATGGTCAAAATTTCATGACATCCATGACAAATGTTTTCGAAATTTTGAACGATAGCCCTATTTTGTGCGATGAACTGTAAGAACCAAATTTCATTTTCCCTGATAACTCATCTTTCGAAGAATGATGGAGCAATAATACATTATACATATTCATATATGCAGCTCTGTTATGATATTCTCTTGATAAATTTGAGAAATTATTTGATAGTATGTCGAGTATAGTCTTAATTAAATATTCAATACTTATGCAGTGTATTGAGCACGATAGCACATATATATATATATATATATATATATATATATATATATATATATTGCTGAAAACTTTCAAAATAAAGAAAAAAAATAAATATATATATATATATATATATATATATATATATATATATATATAAAAGAAAATGAACACTAGAACATTCATTTGAAAAATTCAAATTATCTAAGAGAATGTTATAGTAGAGCTAGATATGTGAACGTGTACGATGTGATGTCTCCATATCCTTAAAGGGATAAATGTGAAAGAAATATTGAAATCGATGCCACACCTGATGAAAGTGCGAGACATATATGTTTCGTTCTGCAAGGAACTCGTCAGTCACACCACGTCCATCGAAGTGATAATTCCTTGAATAATAAAATTAAATATTTCATTCAGTGCCATGAGCACAAAAGAATTTCAAAACAAAAGAACGGACGGAACGTTATATAGTGAAATAATATTCAAAAGTTATGTTGAATAATAAATGAAAACTCAAACATATGGCTTAAATTCCACTGAGTATAAGAATTTATGGATTGACATGTTTTCTAATAACATTACATTTATTCTTACCTATTCATTGAGTTTTCTTACTGACGGCCTGAAATACAGGAAGTACCTTAATTAGATAAATACTTGTGAACATTTGATGGTCGATACGTTCATGATTTTTATTGATTACTATGGTTGAAAATTATAATAAATCCATTAATGCATACTTCTGTCTTTGGACAAATGAGAATGAATGAAAAGACGTTTTATTGGGATTTTTGTTTACATTGAAATTCATTTTTATTTTTCAATTACAAGGTGTGAGGTAGAAGGTCTCGACCTTATTCAACTCTGTGCTACTCGATTATATTATTAAAAAAAAAATTTTTTTTTATATACGTTCACATCATATTTTAGAGGTGCGACGATGGGGACTCATCTTTACGTGCCATTCGGCCGAATGTCAAATTTTCAATTCATGTGACATTTGATGGTAAAGGAAACCACAGAAAACTTACAACCGTAATTGAGAACATATGGAATGAATTATATTTATAATATTGTTACAGTAGAAATAATAACACGCTGGAAGAATAGCGCTCTCTCACTCGCGCACGTTTCACTTTTCCAACGCTAATGACACTTATCGAAGGCTAACAGATGCGGAGTGGTATGTCCTCTACGTGATCGAGGATATCGTCTGGAAGTTCCTGGAAAGAATGCAGGATCCGTGCTGGCAGATAGGGAAATTTGTTTCTGGGTTTTCTGAGTAGAACACGTCTGGGTCTGTACCACTGGGTCAACAGTGTCTCTTGGCCCACTAGATTGTTGCCGTTGAGAGTGCGTTGGGCATATCGAGCTTGGAGTTTTTCGATGTAAGTGAAAATTGGGGGCAGTTTGGTTTTTTCGTGGACAAGAATAGAAGGATATTGTTTGTGACATCTGAAGATGCTGCGGCGGATTGCTCGTTCACAGCTCTCGATAGACCTCACTAAACGTTTTTGAAGTCTTGTATGTGTCGAGGAGAGTCCGAGGATCGTATCCTCGAATTCTATCTCGAAGTGCAGAAAGTAGGTTTGCTGGACTACACACTTTCTTGAGAGTTTTGGCAAGGTCCACATTCCAGGAGTTGTATTTCTAAAATGTTACACCCAAGTAAATGATTTCGTCTTGTAGACTGAGGTTTTCACCCCAAAGCGACAAGTGAACATCATTCTTAGAGAATTTGGGAAATTTGTAATAACTGAAATGGTGGAAGAGAATGGATTGGGTTTTACTTGGGTTGGGTGTAATTCTCCATTTGCCCGCCCACGCACTGTAGGCATCTAGTAGTCTCTGCATTATGCAACTGCACTTCTCTGATGTCCTCACTGTAGTCCAGATGGCCGTGTCGTCTGCAAAGAGAGAAATTTGTGAAAGTATGCAGACCGGATGCGGAATGTCGTGGGTATATATTAGGTAGAGTATGAAAGCTATTGTGGAGCCTTGAGGTGTGGCAGCGTGGGGAGTGAACGGTTCGGAAAAAGCATCATTCTGTTTGAAACAGAAAGATAGGAGTGAATTAGTTTGACGAAGTGTATTGGCAGTCCGATACTCAGCAGCTTCCGCACAAGTCCAGCAGGCCAGACCTGGTCGAAGGCTCTCTGAACATCCCAAAATATACCAATGAAATACATTCTCCGGAATTAAGATCTTTATTGGGCTTCGGAATCAGAATCGTTGCAGCTGCTTTCCACGCCTGGGGAAAGTAGCACAATTGGAGACAACGGGTATATATGTTTTTGACTGAATTGATTGCATTCGACGGCAGATGGCAAAGGGCCGATTGCGAGACCGTCAATACCCGGGGAAGTGTTACGTCCTGCGTTTATAGTTTCCACTACTGTTTCCGAATCTATAGAGATGCTGAAAGGATTAGCACCATTTGATTCGACCTCTATCGAGGTATTTTTCAAGTTCTCGAGGTCTCGTTCCGATCTGCAGAAATGCTGATTATCAAATCGCGGATTTTGCGGAATTTGAAAAATATTTTTGAGATGCTGTTTGAAGATGTCAGCTATCCTTTGGGGGTTGGAAGTGAACAAACCATTAGGTTCCTGGAGATGAGTAGAAGACGTTTTCCTGGAGCCAGTTAGTATGCTGAATTTTCTCCAGTCTTCCTTACCGTTTCTGAAGTCAAGCTTGGATGTAGTGTCCGACCCCTTTTTTTTTCTCTGAAACGGTTAATTTCCCAGCGAATTAACGCAGCTAGGTGGTTATATTTAGTCTTAATGGCGGCGTCTCGCGTCCAGATGAATGAACGGTAGACGCTTTTGGATTCAATGAGATTGATAATGTACGGTGGCAGAGGGGGCGGTTGATATATATCGTTTTTTGGACAACATAGGCGTTATATGCTTCCGAAAAGAAGGACGTAAGATGGTCAATAACTAATGAGAGAGAATTGGGAGTTGCCGATAGACGTGACTTTACTGATGAGTTTCTTTTAGAATTGAACAGTCGTTGCCTTTCCTTTCTTGGACTTGGCGTAACTAATGAGTACCTTGTAGTACGAAACAGTTGATTTTGTTTTATGATTTCAATGATCTCTAATATTTATCCAAAGAAGGATATTGGAGACACCACGTCGTACATGTTTACATAGTTATCTCTGCTATGATGTTCTTCTGGTTCAGAAAATACTATACACACACTACACATATATATATATATATATATATATATATATATATATATATATATATATATATATATATATATATATCTATATGCATTTTATGTAAATATAGTTTTGGATCACTATGTTCTATGTAATCTGTATATATATTTTTTCACATTTTCTGTTTATCCTAATAACATAGCATTCTTCAGAGTTCTTGCCAAATTTCGTTAACATTTTTTATCTTCGATTAAGAATAACATTCATATTTTTATTCGAGTCTGAAATTCCATTTCTGCATTGGATATGACGGATGGCATTCTTTGATAAATTATGCCTCTGGAACGAGGGCCCTACTTTCTTTTAGAATGTATCATTCATCATCAATTCTTACCATCAGAGAAGAAAACTTGAACTTTGAATAATACCTTCCATTCAAGCGAATAGAAGATGGGTAGAATTACATTCGTTAGAATGAAAAATTATGGAAACGAACAACTTGATTGCTTGATTTCTTTGATGCCTTCATTCAATCTGGCATATTACGGAACAAATTCATCGGAAAGTTATGAATGCCTAGTAAAGACAGAATAAAAAATTTTATTTGAGTTTAATGTTGACGCGTTGGTATCAGTTTTTATGAATTAATGCTTTATTTTGATTCACTATGAGCAAAATTATTGTATTTATCTGCATCGAACCAATCTTTCGAATGAAATATTCAACTATTAATCTGGAAATAAAGCGCCGAGAGTTTTCCATTTCAAAAGGGTCTTTTTGATGTACAACAATTTATCATCCACCACATTAGATCGATGTCTAATTGATACTAACTAGTTTCGAATTGAATTTTCGAAGTAAATTTCCGAATATGAAGGAAGTAGCGCAATCTGCCTCAAAGAAGTCTTCGCAAAAGATTGAAAACCAGATCAAAACGAAACAATTAATCCGAATAAAAATTCATGAAAAATAAGTTATCAATATTTTCCCCATTATGCAGAAAACTATTGGTTCTTTGCCTCTGTTGATTTCAATTCCTGATCTTTCGATCTCCCAGTGAAACCTCTAGAATGTGATGAGTACTAATTAATCAAGAAAAAAGCTTTAATGGTATAAGTTGGGTAACAACTAAGCCAACAGTGGCTTGATTTTCATGCATTTCATTCCTTGAAGCTTCTTGTAATGGTTTCTGTTGCATAACCTGGTCGATGTATTTCATTGGAGTGCGCAACATGATGATTTCAACTCCGTGAAAGTAGTAGTTGGTGGTAGTTTCTTTTTTCAGTCGGTAGCCAAACAATTTGGTATTTTCTTTGACAGAGTCATTATCCCTAAATGTTTTTTCAGTTCGTTTGAGTGGATGTTTCACAATATTCAATGTTTTTATCAACATTTTTCACAATGTTCTTCTTATACTGTCAAAAAATTAGAGATTTGGTTCGTTGAGAAGCAATTCAAGTCCTGTGGTGGCTAGAAAAGGCCTAATTTACACCAACATTAAACTTGAAATTGCGGATGAAATGTTTCGATAAACTTTCGTTGTTATTATTTTAATTCATCAAGTTAAAATTATTCTGATTGTAGTATAAAACGATCCTGAAGTTGCAGGTAGGATATTTCGTCTGAGCTGTGATATGCAAAGTTTTCTGAAGAATATCTTCAGAAGTGATACAGCTTCGATGAATTCACTTGGCATGGAGTCAGTTTTCTCGGCGCTAAATGGAGATATGAAAATTAAGTTCCGGCGTAACCCAGAGAAAATCTGGGTGCGCCACCAAAACAGGAAAGGAGGAAAATAACGATCCAGATTATTTTCAAGAAAAAAATCAGATAATTCGAAAGCCTCAAAAGTAGAGGGTTTCGTTGTTTTTATGTGCTTAGGAAAGTGAAAGCTTGGATAAATCACTGGAAAATATGTGCTCTTCAAGATATCATTTCAAATCCTGAATTTACTCTCTTAGAAAGTGCATCAAGGAAGCATTTCAAATAAATAGACCAAAGAATGGACTATTTCTTTGTTAGTGATATGAATGAAGTATTTTCATGTATGTATATTGTATAAATTATATAATGATAAATTCGATGAACATCTCTGATGCTATGATGTGTAAAAAGTATGGAGGAACGTACGAAATACGAATAAACGTTAGAAATTGATACCGAAATCTCGGAGGAAAGAGTAGAGAATATTTACGTGAGTTGTATATATGTTCTTGCAATGCTTCAAAAATTACTTTTCAATATTAACATGGAGATGATATTTTTGTTGCCAAATTTGTGAAATATGAGTTAAGGGAGTCTCATGAAAGAAAGTCTCAGAGAAGTGTTACATCAAGCGTGAAACAAATTTAATTCGAAAGCTATGAAACCACATTCCACCAAATAGACCATTTTTTTACCTCAATTCCTCCTGTTTTTTATAACAATGCAGATTCTCTATGAATTTCTGGTTTTCAGATAAACATAAGTTCATTTGTTGAAGTTGATTATTTCACTTAGATGAATTATTAATTATTAATAAACTTAAAATAGTCAATTACTATCCTTATCGATGATTGTGTTATTGATTTAATGAAATATAAGGTTTTTGCGTTAATGTATTCTTTGTATTTCAGCACAGTTACAAAGCTTTGTGGTGTAAATTCAATTCTTTATCATAATGTTTGATTTCATTTTGAATTCGACTTCTCTACATACATTGGTCAAAAATGTGCGAACAAAAAAAAATAATATGGCCATTAACTCCGAACATATTTTCAGTTAGTATATATATTCTCCATAGGCTATATTCAGTTAGAGATATATCTATATTATGTTATGCTGAATCGAGTTGTATACAATTCATTCTGATGGAGAAATGACTAATATCTACAAAATAAATATATCAAAATGAAAACCGACTTTATAAAATGACAAATATATGACTAGTAAAGTTTATTCGAAGCAAACCATGAAATCAAAGTACAAAACGGAATTATTGAGCATTTGTGTAATCATCATTCATCTCAAATTATGACCCATTCTCCATTCATTAAGGGTGGCTGTTAAGCGTAATATTTCATTCATGTTGACGCCCAAATATTTCGGAATGAAGATAAGCACTAATAACGTACCTCGCTCGGTATACGTCAAGGTGCGGCAGACCACATGATCAGCTCAGTCTTTTGATGCGTGCCAGGTGAAATAGCTTCCTTGTTCATAAACTGATTCTTAAATTGCATATTCTCAAACGAGTAAAACCTTCCTATTCAAAATTGGATATGAAACCATTACTTTTCCACCTCGTTGTGGTGTTTGTTTGAAGCTTCGTGATTTCATTAAAGTTTTGGCACTGTTAGCTTCCATTTGCTTTTTTGTCGGTCTTCTTATTTACTTAGACGGTATTTTACCGGTGAGTTGGGTTATTGACTCAAAATATCTATTAGATTGTGAATTGTGACTTCTACAGTTGGGCATCATTTCGTCTGATGAATATGTTTCGACGTAATTTTTCCTGATAATATCCATGAAAAACTTAACGTCTAGTTTGTTTCATGGAGATGCATATTCTCTCGTCAGATCCTTTGAAGATTTCAGGATACTACTCAAGATATTCGCTGCCTGCAGCGCATTCTGAAAGCTTTCATTTTCTTCTTTGGTCTGATTTTATCATTTGACAGTAATCTGGAGAATACTACATTCTCACATTTGCCTATTTTATCTTCCAGCGTTACTTAGTTCTCTTTTCAAACTTCATGATGCTCGATTTCATATAATTGAAAAAATAATTACTCACGAAGCTCTACTGTATGTTAAAAAAATGAAGAAAGACATAAATAATATACAAAATCTGAATTCGGAAATACTTGAGCAAATTGTTAGATTGTTTATGAGGAGAAAGTGTTGGCCACGGAAATTGAATTGCAATTTATTCCGATTTTTGTAAAGCGAAAGTTTGTTCAATATGTTCTAACAGAAATATCTTCAATAAGATTATAACTGAATCATAGAAGAATGCAATATACTTGTGAGGTGCCTGATTACTCACAATATTTATACATTCTTGAATCAGAAAATATAATAATGAAAATAATAATAATAATAATATTTATTGCATAATAATGTTTCAATTACACAAATGGTAGGAGTTTGGCAAGCCATTCTTCCACTCCACCAAATAAATATTTCACATATGCTGCTCAATGCATTAGATGCAATTTAGCTCCAAACTTTCAGTAGTACTTAATCACTAAAAATACTAACTAATATATCAAAATAAACAGAATATTTATATATATATATATATAAAACACAAATTGACACAAAAAAGGAAAAAAAAACTGAAAGAGATACAAATAATTAATATGCTAAATACTGTTACCAAAAATGAATTCTCTGAATTTCTTTCTGAAAATCCCAACAGAAAAATTATTACTTACCAGAGTAATGTACTTGTTGAGCAAACTTTGAGCCACATACTCAAAACAACCCTCATACTTAACTGTTTTGTGGACAGGTATACTATACTGATACTTATTTCTGATATTTAAACTATGTGCTGTGCTCCTTAATACCAATTTACTGTACAGATATTGCGGAGATTGTTGATATACAAGTTTGTATAAAAAAACAACAAAGAGATATTCTGCCCCTTCCTCAAAACTCAACTCTTTCAATCTCCTTCTAAAAGGTGTAACATGATCTCTATATCGATACAAAACAGAGTCCTTCGTCAGCTATATCATCGAATATCGAGCACACATTGATGTCTTTGAGGAAATACACAATGGAACCAGTTGTTAGAAGATGAACTTCGCCAGCTTTCGAAAATAGAATGATCAAAGTGGAAACAATAATAATTATATATAATAAGATAAATTTATTGAGAAACATTCCTTACATTGTAAAATTACACTTATTTCAATTGATACAATAATTACAACTGAGAAAAATGCTCTCAAAAGGAACGAATTCAGTTTGGAGTCTGATCTTCCATTCGGCCCTCGAGCAAAAATATTGGTTCAAACAAAAATCTTGGTTAAATTCATATTTACAATAATATACAACTTTGATTGAAAAGAAAAGAAAAAAAATTGCCTCAGAGATATTAAACGTTTGAGACATTTTTACATGGTGAAGAACATATGTGTTGAAAAAATATACAAACATATGATACAAAAAATTGATTCATACATTATTGCCTACATCGGAATCATCGAAGTACTCTGCCACACTATAGTATGCCTTTGTTAAGAGCAGATATTTAACTCTCCTCTTAAACAAATGAGCTTTCAGTACTTTCAAATACGATGGTAAATGGTTGAAAATTTAATACTTTGACAATAGAGAAAGTGCTCAAATTTAGCTGTTTTATGCATAGGAATAAGTAGCACATCCCTGTTCCTTGTTGAATACTTCATGATTATTATTCAATTTAATAAACCTATCTTCATTTTCTTTAACATATAACAAACATCTATAAATATATAAACACGGTAAGGTGAGTATGTAATTATTAATGAAGATAGGTTCACAAGATGTTCGCTGATGAATATTGAATATTAATCAAAGTATTGCTTCTGAGTAATAAACACCCTATTTATTTCTGTAGAGCAGCCCCACAGCAGAATATTATAATTTGGATGACTATATACAAGACTGTAATACACATTCATAACACAGTTTCTAGGTACGATGTTCTTGATTCTAGAGATTGCAAAAAATGAGCTCAATTTTCAACTCAATTTTTTACATAACACCTCAATGTGGGATGTCCATCTCAAATTTCTGTCTACATATATTCCAAGAAACTTTGTTGATTGGGATGATGATATAGTGTTGTCCCCATATTTAACATCCAAGGTACTAATTCCATTGCTCTTCAGACAAAACTGAACACATACAGTTTTGTCAACGTTCACCATCAGATTGTTCATTCGACACCAACTTACAACTTCCCTCACAATGCATTCACACCTCTCCAGAAGTTCTTCAGGAGTCCTGCCAGAAACAACCACCGATGAATCATCGTCAAATAGTGTCACCAAAAACCGGGACAACTTCGCAGGCAGATCGTACATGAATATTTTGGTAGCTTTTGGAGATACCACCTTTTTAAATATTATTCAACAGGGTACGAAACCATAGGGTGAACGATTAATCTATAGTTTCAATAAATTCATACTTTTGAGACTTACTGTCGCCAGTTCGCAGTTCATTGTGTCTCCACTCAAAATCACCATACCTGCACGATTCTAGAGAGAGCGAGTTGAAGACAAAACTGATACCCAATGCCCCAAAACCAGATTTCGATTCTACTTGCGGTTTATACAACTCGGTGATTATTAAAAATTATTCTGCTTCTAAGACAGATTGAAATGAATTCTGGTTTTTAAACTCTAACCTTTAGAAGCTTCGGCATTGCTACTCTGAAAGAGCTGCAATACCGCTTCTCCTCTGTTGTACACACACCTCTTTTCGCTCTTTCTGACTCATGTCTCGACTTCTTCGAAAATCGTATAAGAAAGGCATGAGGTATTTCCTTGTTATTGTTTGCAGTTTCATTCACATTTCTGGCGGTAGTTCTGAAATTTTTCTTGTTCCATATTTTTAGTCACTGACGAAAGATTCTCGCGGACCATCCATTATTTCAGCTATCACCTGATTATCGTTACTTGGGGTGCGCACACTCCCTGATGTATTGTGTCCGTCCCCAACTATAAACTCCTCATACAGATCAGGATTTACTTCCTTAAGTTCACCCATTTGCATTGGAGTTATTTTATATATATGGACTCTGAAAAATAGTTGGAAATTTTATATTCACTATAAGATCTTGTGAGTTGAAGTCATAAGCTGCAGCAAAGTACGGTCGCACACTTTGTGAAGCGATCGTATTTCTACCGACATATTATCTTTAAATGTTTAATAAAGCCTGCTCTATGACTCCTCTTCTAGATTGTTCTATTTCGGCATGTTATTCTTTCTGGGAATTTTTCATCATTTTTTTTTTGCGTTTCTAATACTCGTTCTGTTTTCCTGCATTCTCATACAATTTTGTTCCATATGTTGCTTTATTGGCAGACATCATCCACTTTAGAGTGGTGCATCTAATACTTTTTGCTGTTTGCTCTTCAGCGTCAGTCCTGTTTGTATTTCAGTATCGGATTGTCTTTTCTCTCAGCCTCAAATTAGTTACCTTCTGAAGTGAGGTTTACTTTTCCGTCTCTAACATTCTCAGGCGTTCAATCATATTCCTGAAGATCTGCTCCAAATTCTTCAGAACTTCGTCATTGTACTTTTCCATTGCTTTTCTTCCTCTTCTTTATCTGAAGATCGAATTTTTTCTTGTTTCGAAAGTGATATCGTTGCTGAAAAAGGGAAAAGGTTATGAGGTGATGAACTATCGGCCAATTTCGCTGGTACCTACATTTTTGAAGGTATCTGAGAAGATTCTATCTCTGCAACTGGCGAACTACTTTGAGAGTAATAACTATTTTGCAGAGGGTAATTTGGTTTCTGAAGGGGAGACGAATACGTCGATGGCGATCCTTGAATTTATTGACAAGGTCTGCTACTCCCTTTTCTTAGATTTGACGAAGTCTTGCTATTGCATGATATACGCGATTCTTCTGCGTAACCTCGTTGGATATGTCTGTTCGAATGACTGCTGCGCTCTTTTCGAATCATACTTGTCAGGTAGATCACAGGCAGTATATTTCAACAAAAAGTGATTTGACCACCAAAATGTTTCATTTGGTGTACCTCAGGGATCTGCCCTTGGGCCTTTGTTATATCTTATTTTCATAAACGATCTTCCTGTTTACCTAGAGAGGTTTTCCACAATTGCTGACGATACAACTCTATCTGTTACATCTGCTGAGTGGAGAACTTTGATGGAGGAAGGTGATTTGGCACAGTAAATGGCTCTTGACTGGTTCGTGTCAAATAGACTAGTAGCAAACGAACAGAAAACTTCCAAGATGGTATTCACGCTTAAAAGTTTGAAGGACGGGATTTCATGGGGATGCTGCATTTTTAGGAATGACGTTGAATTCAGTTTTGAGCTGAGAGGCACACACTGAATGTCTAGCACTAAAATTGTGCAATGGTATATATTCACTTAGAAGCTTATCAGATAGATTGTCCTTCAGTATCCTAAGAGTAGCTTATTAAGAGTGGCATTACTAGAAGCAAGATGAAATATGGCTTTCTGGCATGGGACACATGTGCATCGCAATCAAGAATTTCTGCTGTCCAGAGGAGAGCAGTAAGAATTATCGCATCTCTTCAATATCGTGACGACTGTAGAAGTGCTTTCAGCAAATATAGAATATATACCTTCCTATATCTGCATATTTTCGAGATGCTCATGTTCGCTCATTTTCTCGCTGGAAAATGTCGTTCGAGTGCGGATTGCCATCGGTTTTCTACCCGAGATAGATAGTATCTGAGGCCAAGTTTTTGTAGGCTCAGAAAATCTCACAAAGGGCCATTTTACTTTTCAATCATATTGTTTAAGAAGTTACCAAATCAGGTTGGGATTTAGCCGTCTCCTCAATTTGGAGGGACTAAAACCGCTTTTAGACTTGAGCATCCTTTCTATGAATTTCAGGAGTATCCTCCATCCGGTTTGACTCGATGAGGCCGCCTTGAGGCCATTTGTTATTTAGTTTCTGAACACAGTTGATTGTTTGCTATGGTTTTTTTGTTTATATTGTGTGTTTCTTGTATTCTATATCAGCCCATTCTATTTATGATTATATGTGTAATATTTATAATTTTATATTGTTTTTCATTTTTATACATTTTCTCATGTCAATTATTGAAAGCACTTTGTTGTAACACATGCAATAAAACTATCTATCTTTGACCTTTTCATTTCATCAATTTCATTCAGATATGCTTCCTCTATTTATCTATTACTGCTCAATTTTCCTCAGACTCAGGGAAGACTACCGTTTTGTCACCGATCTTCACTGAATTATGCAACTCGCATTGAACATTCACAAATTAAAAATGACCTGTTCATAATTTGAATGAGTTTTATTCAAGTAACACTAAAATTTCATCATGTCAAATATTTACTGTGTTCAATTCATAGTGAGCCATGATGAAAAAAATAATATGTATCTGTTTTAGACCAGAAAGTATCGGATACATTTCACAAATATTTCACGAATGACAAAATGTTCTCACTATATTCCTACTGTTGTTATTACTTCTCTATAAATAAATTCGCTTCACCGAAAACTGTATGTCCAACATTGTGGTAGAAAATCGCGAATTGAATAGATATACAACCACGTAAATATCTTCAAAGTCTGCAGAGCAACGCAACGATGAATAGTTCATTTTAGAATATTCAATATGAGAGCCAAGATGATTCAGTTCAATTGGCAACGTTTACAGTACACACTCTTGAAATTTATCGATCATCCCACATATTACGGACGATGTGTATGGAACTACACGGATTATGGAATGACTTGCTAAATGAGGAGGCACGAACCAGGCAATTCAGGGGTAAAAGACCCAACAAAATCGATTATAGTTTAGAGAGGAAAACTTAATGACAAAATTTGACGAACCAATCAAATATGTGTTGATTTCTATTCTCTAAGCAATATGTTATTCGAAGGACGTATCTAATTCAAAGGATGAATTAGTTACTGCATGAACCGAGAAGCAAAAAAGTTAGAGTGGTCTTTCATTAGTACAATCCTAAACGGACAATTGAAATGAAAATTCAAATAATCTCGAGTTTTATTGCAGAAAATATAACAGAATCCAATGAAAAATATTGTTGAACCTGATCATGTGAGCGAATATTTTATTTCGAGCTTTTTGTCTATAAATATGAAGGCTGAACTCAGTTTGATTTCTACACATTCGGAAATGAAACAAGTACAAATACATGAAAATTTTCGACAACTGTTCACGGTAAAATTTTAACTCGGGAACTGAACAACATTTCACACCATTTTGTGTTAATTCCAAATGGGTTTCTGGATCTTAAGACCTTCAATTTTTCAATTAGTGCACTAGTAACATTTTCATATACTGTATACGTTAATATCTGTGATGAAAAACACGGAATCCTTAATGTGTTGAAATTTTTCAGTAGAAATTGTGTCGACAGCCATATATGTAAATTTCCGATAATAAATTAGAATTGGGAAATGGAATGGTAAATTCGAGATCCATTACTTATTCATGAGAAATTAGGAACACATGTTTCAACGACCAATGTGAGCGATATATTCCACTGAATGAAATAAAAGACGGCTAATATTTCATCCCGAGTATTAATATTTTCACTTTATTCGCTGCCGCTTTTCATGAAATTGTTGATGATTTACGCGTTTCTGATATTGAAAACCGGCTGCCAGTTTTATAACGAACCGACATGAGCTTTTTGTTTGTGCAATTCTGTTTTCGATAGCATATTCCCCAAATATTTCAATATTTGGGAAATCTCAAATATTGTATTGGAGATTTACTTCTGCACATATTCTAATTCGATGAAACATTGAGTCTCTGAAACATCTAGAATACTGAAACTGAAACATCTAAAAGCTCTGAAAAAAATTTTTATTTCAATTTTCCGAATAAATGTTCTGGTGTTATTTTCCTTATATGAATATACATATATACACACACATATATATATATATATATATATATATATATATATATATATATATATATATATATTTCTTGAAATTGATTTATTGCCTGTTTAAGATATTTTATTTCGAAATAAAATTGAATAAAATAAAATGAGTTTTGACAAAGTTGTAATATAACAACGAAACGTCAACAAAAATAAAGTTTTTCATATCAAAAAAAGCCTGTTATTGCTAAAAACTTTCGAAATAAATATATATATATATATATATATATATATATATATATATATATATATATATTAAAATTGATTTATTGCCTGTTTAAGATATTTATTTTGAATGTTCTCAGCAATAACAACTTTGTCAAACTGATGAATAATTGTATTTATGAATTACTATAGATATTAAAATGTCAAACTTATTTTTTAGAAGAATCAAATTAGTTTTTTTGTATCTTCACTTATTGATTTTCATTAAAATTGATTTTGCTAAAAACATTCAAAATGAAATATATATATATATATATATATATATATATATATATATATATATATATATATATATATATATATATATATATATATATATAAATATATATATATATATATGTATATATATATATATATATATATATATATATATATATATTTATATATATATATATATATATATATATATATATATATATATATATATATATATATATATATATATATATATATATATATATATATATATATATATATATATATATATATATATATATATATATATATATATATATATATATATATATATATATATATATATATATATATATATATATATATATATATATATAATGTCAAATGTCTAGCCTTTGCAGACGATATTGCTATCATCACAAACAACAGAACTGAAGCCATTCGCGCCGTAGAAAAACTACATGAAATTGCGCAGAAAACCGGGTTATTAATTTCTTATGAAAAAACCAGAATACATGGAAAGAAAGCCAAAAAATAAATCCTCTCTTATCGCAAAACTGGTGAAATTCTGCAAGTCGGCCATTTTAAATATCTCGGGGAAGTTATACAGTCCTCAGGTTTGAACCGAATCGCTAATGAACAGAGAACTACCAAGCTCCAAAGGGACTACAAATTATCATGGGCTCATTATAACAAAAAGAGCATTTCGAGAGGCGCCAAATTGAGGCGTAGATTTTAAAATGTATAATTTTTTATAACGTTTGAATTACAATACCAAATAACAAAACAATGAAAATACAATACAATGTGAATTCAAACAAGATCGACTTACGACGTCTATTGAGCATGAACAGAGACAGAATATAAGTCGACTCTCAGGTGAACAGTGTTGAATTCCAGATTTCTGATTATTATTGATATACTTATGATTTTTTTTATCAAAATTGGTTCCGTTCTTCATGAATTTTTCAATTCTGTATTTCTCATTCTTTCATGATTCTTCCGTAAATTTTAAATTCTATTGACTTAAAGAGTATTTTCTATGTACGTGTTATTGTAATTATGTATATTCAAAAATTGAACATTTATATACTACTATTATTTGGATTGTTCCCCATGAGGAGAGTGACTGAACTTGAATTCGCAACCATTAGGAACTTTGCTTCATCTTTTTTGCCTCCTAAAAACGCTTCATCATCTCTGAATGCTCTATCTTCCATTCATCTGTCCATTTTACTCCAGGTTGACGATTTGATTTTTGCTCAAACTTTACATGTGCGATTTCATAGAGCATTCAGTGCGATCTTCGAGATTTTTTATATTGATCTGTTGTAGATCTTTTTGAAACTCTTCAAGCCACTGTGTTCCGCATTTAAACTTCATAATTATATCGAGTATTTTCTTCGGTATTCTGGACTGTTTCATTCTGAAGACATGTGCATAGATAGAACTTTGCTGGTCGTTTTCTGATTTCTTTCGTTATCCTATTTGTCTTTCGATAAAGTTCATTCTGAGATCTTTTCATCCAAATGCCGTTTATATTGATTGGTCCTTAAATCTTTCTGAGAATTTGTCATTCTTGTTTTCCTATTTCTCTAATTCTTGAATGAGCGTAATAACCATTGTTTCAGATGCGTAGATTGCTTCTGGAAGAATCGTTGTGATATAATGCCCCAATTTGTAGCCTCTGGAAATGCACTTTTTGTTATAGTAGGACCATGTTAGTTTCTAGACTCTTTGAAGCTTGGTAATTATCTGTTTACTAGCTATTCGGTTTGAAGCTGAGGACAGTATAACTTCTCCGAGGTATTTTAAATGGCAGACTTGCAGAATTTCACCATGTTTTGTGATGAGAGAAGATTTATTCTTCAGTTTTCTTTTCATGTATTTGGTTTTATCATAAATAAATTATTAAAACAGTTATTTGTAACCCCTGCGCCGGTAACCCCATGTAATTTTTGCGCAATTTCATGTAGTTTTTATACGTCGAGAATGGCTTCAGTTCTTTTATTTGTGATGATATATATATATATATATATATATATATATATATATATATATATATATATATATATATATATATACATATATATATATATATATATATATATATATATATATATATATATATATATATATATATATATATATATATATATATATATATATATATATATATATATATATATATATATATATATATATATATATATATATATATATATATATATATATATATATATATATATATATATATATATATATATATATATATATATATATATATATATATATATATATATATATATATATATATATATATATATATATATATATATATATATATATATTTATATATATATATATATATATATATATATATATATATATATATATATATATATATATATTCCTGGAATTTAGATTCAAGGTCTGCATGAGGATAGTTTGCATCACCGACTACTATTTTCGAAGGATCAAATGACAATGCAAGAGAATGTCATATCCTTCTATGAATAATTTCTCATCTAGGTTGAAACTCATTTCATGAAAATGGTCGTGAAATAATAAGTTGAACTGTCAATATTCATTGAATTTCCTGACAGTTTGATTTGTGTGAAAGCCGCGGTTTCTGAGCTCTTTATACTTAATTGGATGTAAATCTAATAATAGTAATGTTTATTTACTTCGTTCAGGCACGGCAGCATCGTGAACTGTTTGAAGTTTTACGTCGGATGTCACTTGGAAATATGTAGGCGTAAAGGCTAACGAAGTCGAAACAAACTCAAGTCTTGAATCACAACTTAACGATCATCTTTATGTTTCAATGTTAGGAAATATTGAAGAAAATTTTGATAAAATTATTATCTGGGAAAATATTCGAACTTCAATCCGAGTTTCTTTTTTGAAAAGCTATCGATTTTATGAAGAAGTGAACAAACTGAAATCTCTTTAAATTTTCAGACTTTGCTCGAAATGAAACAATGCATGAATATGTAGAGGATATTCATTGTACATTGTAATATATATATTGTATATATATATATATATATATATATATATATATATATATATATACATATGACGACGCAAAAACTTCATCATTTAATATCAGAAATCTGGAGAACGGAACAGATACCAGAGGATTGGAAATGCGCGCTGATACATCCATTGCACAAAAAGGGGGACAAAATGGATATCAATAATTACAGGAGAATTTCCTTACTCCCGTTTATGTACAAAATACTTTCTAAAGCACTCATAAACAGAGTAGAACACCAAGCGGATCCACTAATTGGGGAATACCAAGCTGGATTCAGAAAAGGCCGATCATGTGCTAAACAGATCTAGACTTTGAAGACAATATTACAGATGAGGAAATGTAGAAATACAGTGATCACATTCATTGACTTCAAGAAAGCATGTGATTATTTCGCGAAACCCTTTTGAAATCATGAAAGAATTTGGAATCGATCGAAAGACCCGAACAATTATAAAACAGACACTTACAGGTACAACTTCCAAGGTAAAATTTATGAACGAAATATCAGATCCCTTTGAAATCAAAACCGGTGTGCGGCAGGGGGACGGACTTTCGCCAATTCTTTTCAATATTGTTTTAAAAAAGATTATTAGGGAATGGAAACTTTACGTAAAGGGCATACAAGTGGGCTTCAAAAACGAAAATAAAATAAATGTCAAATATCTCGCCTTTGCAGACGATATTGATCACAGACAACAGAACTGAAGTCATTCGCGTCCTAGAAAAACTACATGAAATTACGCAGAAAACCGGGTTACAAATTTCTTATGATAAAACCAAATACATGGAAAGAAAACCAAAAAATAAATCTTCTTTTATGACAAAACATAATGAAATTCTGCAAGTAGGCCATTTTAAATACCTCGGAGAAGTTATTCAGTCCTCAGGTTTAAACCGAATCGCTAATGAATAAAGAATTACCAAGCTCCAAAGGGCCTACAAACTGACATGGGCTCATTATAACAAAAAGTGCATTTCGAGAGGTGCCAAATTGAGGCATTATAACACAACGATTTTTCCAGAAGCAATCTACGCAGCTGAAACAATGGTTATTGGCGGCCATTCAGGAATTAGAGAAATAGAAAAACCAGAACGGAAAATTCTCAGAAAGATTTACGGGCCAATCAATAGAAACGGCATTTGGATGAAAAGACCTCAGAATGAACTGTATCAAAAGACAAATACGATAACGGGAGAAATCAGAACACGACGAGCAAAGTTCTATGCACATGTTTACAGAATGAAACAGTCCAGAATACCGAAAAAACTGCTCGATATAATTATGAATAGTAAATGCGGAACAGAGTGGCTAAAAGAGGTTCAAAAGGATCTACAACAGATCAATATTAAAAATCTCGAAGATCGCACTGAATGTCGCTATAAAATAGCACATGTGAAGTTTGAGCAGAAATTAAATCGTCAACCTGGAGTAAAGTGGACAGATGAACGGAAGAAAGCATTCAGAGAGGATGAAGCGTTTTTGTGAGGAAAAAAGATGAAGCAAAATTCCTAATATTGCGAATTAAAGTTCAGTCGTTCTCCTCATGTGGAACAATCGTAATAATAAAAATAATAATATATATATATATATATATATATATATATATATATATATATATATATATATATATATATATATATATATATATATATATATATATATATTATGGAACGCTAGGGAGAGTTTATATGTCTCTTCTTCGATAGAGGGAGCTCAGTGAATTTTCACAGTGTTATTCCCCTCCTTCGGCGTGTAGGGCCTGTGGGCGTTTTGAATATAATCGATTCTTGATTGATTGGTTGAATACGACTGCTGATTCATAATGATGATGAATTAATTGTATTGTATCATCATTCAACGAGAACGAAGATTTTTTCGAAGCGCACTTAATATTCACTCTCGAAAGTGATAGGTTCGTAATCGTTGACAACATTTGTGTAGACAGCTTCTTGAGAGTTTCATTTGAAATATTTCGATTAAGAGTCTCATTATTCTCTACTATATATATATATATATATATATATATATATATATATATATATATATATATATATATATATATATATATATATAAGTAAATATATATAAAGAATATATATATATATATATATATATATATATATATATATATAATCTATATATTTTTTATATTTCTCTGCAAAATACATGAACAGTTAAAAAATCGTACAAAGAACAATAAATCTCTACTTTTCAAAAGTCACTAAAAATAATAAAATATATATTTCGGAACAAGATAATATAAACATCTAATACGTTGAAACCACAGATATGTGTATAAAGTATAAAAGCAAAATATATATATATATATATATATATGAATATAAATATAAACTGTATAAATACTCTCTCCTCTCGTAGAATGTTTAAATCATTTTTAAAATATTACAATATATGCTACTTAGTTGACCCGTATCAGATTTGAAATTAATAGCATTTTTGTTTTTGTTTATACATATATATATATATATATATATATATATATATATATATATATATATATATATATATATATATATATATATATATATATATATATGTATATATGATAATTAGAATGTGGTATAACATTCTTTCGATATTCACGAAGTAGAGCTTGTTATATGAAACATGTACAATATGTTCGCCTCCATTATCCTTCAAGGCATATAGAGAAACATTCGACCTTCGAATGAAACCGAGTTACGAAATTAATGGAAAATCAAACTCATATAATAAAACAACAAAAATCATTAAACAAAGTACACAACTTCAATCAATCAGTTTATATTGAATTTTTTCGAAGAGAAACATTCAGGGACTCTGAAAAAATAAAATAATTGAAGTGGGATACCAAACATGTTACCGAAACACCTAAACAAAACATGATAGTAAATGAAGCGCATAATTCCTCACTGTTGAATCATTAGCACATCTACCGGTGTATTATTGTATCAAAATATATTCCACGCTTCTGAGGAAAAGACCCTTATTTCATCAATTGAGTCACTGAATGAAATATTCTAAGAAAATGAACACTAGAACATTCATTCGAAAAATTCAAATTAACCAGAAGAATGTTATAGTAGATCTAGATATGTGAAAGTGTACGATGTGATGTCTCTATTATCCTTCAAGGGATAAATGTTAGAGAAATATTGAAATCGATGCCACACCTGATGGAAGTGCGAGACATATGTTTCGTTCTTCCAGGAACTCGTCAGTCGCACCACGTCCACCGAAGTGAGGCTACGATTTCAATCTCCAAGCATCTTCTTGTGACTCTAAGTTTACTATCGTAGAGTAATGAATACTCCACAATTCCATCTATAGGAATCAGTAGAAAACATCTCTCAGATAACAGAATAAATATATACCTACGGGTATAGAAGATATGTGAAAGTTCGATACTTGGTGTGTCTGTAATCTGAGAGATGTTTTCTACTGATTCCTATAGATGGAATTGTGGAGTATTTATTACTCTAAGATAGTTCACTTGGAGTCACAAGAAGATGCTTGGAGATTGAAATCATTGCCTCACTTCGATGGACGTGGTGCGACTGACGAGTTCCTTGCAGAACGAAACATATGTCTCGCACTTCCATCAGGTGTGGCATCGATTTCAATATTTCTCTTACATTAATCCCTTGAAGGATAATGGAGACATCACATCGTACACGTTCACATATCTAGCTCTACTATAACATTCTTTTGGTTAATTTGAATTTTTCTAATGAATGTTCTAGTGTTCATTTTCTATATATATATATATATATATATATATATATATATATATATATATATATATATATATATATATATATATAAACGATTGAATACGATGTTCGTTCCAATAATTCAATTTTTTTTCAGGAAAAAAGGCTTGAGTAGAAAATTTCAAGTTCCGCGAAGTTATCAGGTAAGAATATCAAAATCATATATCAATGTCAATGTCGAAATTAGGACGAAATAGCCAAAATTTTCATATAATTTGTACGTTATAGTATATGCTATCACAATGATATCGGAATGTTTTTGTTTGGTAGCATAGGAGATAGTAAATAGTGTTGGCGTTTACCTGATATGTAAATCCATTATAATTGAATATAAACTTAAATTCAAACACTTGAACTTATGAATTACACTTCATTGACTACATGCATGACGCATCTGAAGAAGTCGTTTGTAACGACGAAACGCGTCATGCTAAGTAGTCAATAAAGTGTAAATCATAAGTTCGAGTGTTTGACTTTAAGTTTATATCAAGCATAGAAGATAGTTTTAACTTCATAATCATAATGTATAAATACTAATCGTTCCATTCCAAGCTAACACACGAAAAATACATCAGCAGGAACTTCTTGGATGAATCTTTCTCCTATAGTTTCATTCATAATGTTTTATTACATTTCAAAGTGTTTTTTCATTATGTTGAATGACTAACACCTAATGAATGAATAAATTTCCTTTTTTAGTAATATATAATTAACCTCAAGATGTTCCTAGGCTCTTCGTGATCTGGTTTCTCATAGGGATAATATCTCCAATTCATGAAAATATGTTGAAGATTAGGGAATGTATATCAACTACTGCATTGATAGGAGAAAAAATCAAATCAAAATCAAATCGAAATTCTTTTTAATAAAATTTTTTCGCATCCCTCAATTTTCGAGTGAAACTGGTACTTTTTTTTCACTTCATATAACTGAATAGAAGTTTGGATTAAAAGGCATCCTGTTCACAGAAATGAAAATATATGTTCCAAAATATTAGGAACAAAATGGATAATGAGAAAAAAGGTACAACGAATGAATGCACTTTGGATGTTTTCTGCGATCCATGCCCGCTTCCTTATAGCATTTATACTTTATTGTTACTTCAACGTCCTTCTTGCCATATAACCCGAAGGTTTTTGCCGGAAGCTTCGGTTCTTCTTTCCGGCTTGAGAATACATGGGGATGACGTGCTCTCGACGAAGATGTTCGCGTATAAATATCACTGACCGCACTTCAGAGATATAAATGTCGCTTTTTTCATGATTCGTCCGTATTGTCGTGAAAATGGGCTGAAATTGGGAACTAAATGAGATCGTAGAGTCCGACCAAAGGGCGTTGGTGACAGATTGTGCAACCCGTCCTCTCCAAAGAAGGTATGTGATTACAAAAGAATCAAGGTGTTTGGATAAAAGACGTTCAAGCTTGGTGATTCACTTTGAAAAGTGAAATATCATAATAAATGATAATGATTGAAAGCATAATTGATTTTCCACAAAATATATCGAATACATCTACATCTACATAAGCTCAATATTTGTTTACTATATATATATATATATATATATATATATATATATATATATATATATATATATATATATATATATATATATATATATATATATATATATATATATATATATATATATATATATATATATATATATATATATATATATATATATATATATATATACGCGTCACGATATGTTGTCAGTAAAATGTAAATCAAAAGTTCAAGTGTCTGAATTTCAGTTTATATTCAATTAAATCCCTTTTGTTGACCAAGAAGCACGGAGACAACTTTTAAATATCCACGCAGCCAATCATGGGCTGTATAGTTAATTTCCTTTGAAATTTTATCAAGGTTTTCGTAAGTTTCCTTTATATGGACTGAATGAGCAACAGGCAAAGAAGTGTAAATACTTCCAGTATGTAATAGTACACCATTCAAACTTGTTTTGACGAGTTTATGAAAAGTCTCCAATCTTCCTTCTTGTACTTGATACCAAATTGATTCATTAGTCTGTCAATATCATAACAATAAACCAAATCCTCTTCCTGCTTAAAAAATTGAGTAAATGGTGCGTTTCTCGTCATAAAGTGGTGAGTGGTTGTTTCAGAATCCAATAAATGTTTTTCTTTGAGTTTGGAACCAAGCAATTCTGCTTTTTCCTAGGTCAAACCCAAATCCCTCACTAAATCAGTTAACTCGACTTTTGTAAACAATTGTGGTTTTAAATTTTCTTGAGAACATTGAAACTCATCATTACATGCTTCACTTTTATTTGATTCGTGACTAGACTGTAAAACGTCATCAATAGACTCAGGTGGCATAGGGACAGGCAGTTCCAGACCGTGGCCTACTGCCTGATCAACTGAAGTAGGGTTAGGATAGAGAATTAATTCCTTATTTTTAGAGTTATATCCAGAAACATTTATGCTGCAAAAATAATTATCGTTTAAATGGTTTTTCTGCTATCCATAATAAAGGTCTCACTGCAAATTTCAATGCTTCCTTCTACTTCTCAAATCATTTCCGAAGATCCTCGACACAAACATAACAAACTTTTGTGAGGAACGCAACATTTGTCTTGACTACCGATTTCTACACCAAAATATACGTTTTTTACAAAATCAGTAATGTTTCTTTGATCTTCTTCGATTAAAGAGTCACTACATTATGTAACAAGAAGCATTGGAAGAATTTTTACATCCACGATTAGCCATATTAGAGTATGAATAAAAATCACTTAGTTCAAACACTGCAATGAGAGGTTATGTCAATCGAAAGAACATAAACAAGCTGTGCATTTTATCACAACTATCCACCAAATATCATTTAATTTTATTACCAACTTTATAACACAAGAATATGTTGTAAACTTAATGTGTTCAAATGATTATAGGTAGTTTACCTACATTTTGCATATTTTTTTCCAATTTAATTTAATATGGAAATGTGGTGAATCGGTGGGCGATACAACTTTTTCATTATTGTTTTCGGAATCAGCACATCCAACAATATTAGGATTAGATAGATAAGGAAATTATTCAAAAAAATTATACATCGATGTATGTGTAATGACTGTGATGAACTGTGTGATTGACTTGAATAATTATATAAGCCAGAGAATTATCTATAATTATCCAAAGCGTTGTTTTGCGAAAGTATTTCGAATTATTAGGACATCTGAGCTGTTAAAAGTGGAATGATTTAAAATCATACAACTGTGTTTTGAGGTATGGGGTCATTAAGTTGAAACTCAACTGCGAAATTTGGCGAAATATTTTTTATCATGTAAAGGAGAGAAACGTGTTGACCCCAATATCTAGAGATCCTTCTTATATATTTAAACTTCAATGTGTATTTCTTTCGGATATTTCGGGTTGGGGACAATTTGCCATTCAGTATTAGGTATAAGGCAATAAGAGTCATAGTTGAAACAACCGTTAGAGTGAAACTGATATATTACAATTTAAGAAAAACTAAGTAGTTTGTTAATTTGCACTATTATTTTGTGACAATCATAACAATATTGTTTCGTCAACACAGTGGCTTCATCAGATGATTTTATTCAAGTATTGACTCATTCGATTAATGATTTGGTACTCGTAGATTGTGTTCATAAACATATTGAGCAAAAAACTTTTTCATCTTCCAACAGGCCAACATCTTTAAAATCCATTTCTTCAGTAATATTCTCAAAGTACTATTGGTTATATGCAGACATATAATGGTACAATTTTTTCGTATAAGGTATATTCTTAAATAGTATTCAGATAAAGCGTTGTGCTGTTTATTCCTAATACTTCTTGGCAACTTTAAAAAAAAATTTTTCGAAACTGCGACTGTGGAATAGTCAAACAGACCGCTCGTCACATCGTTGGAGATTGTCCCAATAAAGCATTTGGTGGACCTTTTGTTGATTTCCTAAACGCAATGAATGCTGCTATCGATTATGTGTAAAAGCTTGATGTTTGTTTGTGAATGAATTGTGCTATCATTACCATACGATAAAAAAATGAATAAATAATAACTTTTTTATTCTGTGCAATATTTCAAATTACGGAGAAATTTCTTATGATCCTTTTTTTGAGAAGGCAGCTTTCGCATTTTTGACCAAGAAACTTTATGATTGTTCTGGATATTTATTCTACGTATTACTGGGTCTAAAAAGCCTTTATTTTGTGTACAGCGTTAATTTATTTCTAGTTTTACCTTTTTCTATTATGTTATACTAGTCTACTGCTACTCATATATTTCAAACGATTTTTAGCATATATTAAATAAAAACACTTGGCTTGGTTTCACAAAATCTATACCAAAACCTCTCGTTTTAATTATAAATCTTAATATTAAATTAAATTGAACTCTTGGTCTAATGTTCCAAGATTATATTCAACAATACGAATTTGTCAACATGTTTCGAGCGTGAGCTAATTTTCAAGACTGAATTTTAAAACATTAAGCCAAGGGTTTAATTTAATTTAATATTTAATTATGTTTCATCAAGAGTTAAGGCGAGAATTCAATCTCAGTCATTAATTATAAATCTATTGATTTGTTATAATGAAACTCTAAGTTTTCATTTTAAATTTTGTGAAACAAATCCAAGTGTTTTTATTTAATATATTGAACAATTCTTATTTAATATATTAAACAATATTGTTTTAGCAAAGGATCAGCTAACATTCATTCGATTTTTAGCATATTGCTTCAATTGTTCAGAATAATGATCATTCGAAATGAAATGTTAGATGTTTATGAAGTCTTGGTCAATTATTTTCATATTCGTAATTGCAATAGGTTTTAGCCAGAATTAACATAGAAATTCAAAATTACGGTTTTGAATCATTGCACATAAATGCAACAGTATGCTCCTCTGTACTTGCTTACTACTCAACTCATTTCTAGTACTACGACTGAATGGCGGAAAGTTATTATCAGCTAAATAATAGGACCACTATCAACTGTTGAATCATCTCATGAGGAAGAAGAACTTTTTCATTAATCGCATCATTTATTCAGCCAATTGTCAAATATTGAGAATAATGTTCTTCAAAATGTCATATCCTTTTTCATATTTTCAAACCAGATAACATTTTTCATCATATTTGAAAACTATAGGATATGAATAAACCCAAACTCATTTAAAACTTTGCGCTGTAGGTAAAATCATGGAATAACTGTCTGGCTCAAGAATATTGAACCAATTAATGGATTTTAATATTAACGTGGAATCCCTTTGAAACCACAAATGCGTAGTTTACCTCTGCTAGCGGTCTGGAAGTGCTTGGGAGTGATAAATAGGGCCAATCTAAATCTACTCTATATCCGCATCCAGTTTGGAAGTTATTATTTTCCATACCTTCGTATATCGATCGTTTCGAATACAGAAGCAACCCTCAGGATATCCGTTCAACCTTTTATCATCACCGCCAAAAAATAAACTGGATGTTTGCTAACTAAATTACCTCACCCTAATCTTTTGATCGGATATAGGCATCATGTACTTTAGTTTCACCGTTTTGATTCTTCGTGAATATTTGATGAGATTAGGTTATGTTGGTGCTGAATATGAGACCAACATTTTCAGTCTATATTCTTTAAGATTTCTGTGACATTATAATTATAAGTACTCCACTGCCGTTTTTCTAGATGTTCAGGGATTATTTGATAATGTGGATTTGATAATCATTTATAAAAGTTTCAACTAGATGCAGAGAAATATACACTAGTTGCACTATAGGAGATTACAGATTAGCATACGAAGGCATCCCACAAGGTGGAATACGCATTCTCATGGTATTATCTATGTAATCGAAATTATGAAAAACATATCAAAAGGTGTAAAATTCTCCCAACTTATATATGACATCAAAATCTACATAAGCATTGGCACTATTCAGAGTAGTCTCAAATTTATTGAAAAATCAACAATTATGATTCAAAAAAACTTTTACAATATAGGGCTCTATTTGCACTCAAAAAACTATATTGATTCACTTCAAAAAAAAAAAAAATTGTTCCGGAAAAACTGAAATCGTAAAGTAATGGTGGAGTAAATAACTTCACCATTAAATCTGTTTCCTCCACTCGATTTCTAGGATTAATTTTGATTATGTCCTTCTGCACACATCCTTTCGTATTACAATAACATGTCCTTCTCAACACACCTACCTCCTTTTACGAGGTATTTAGTGGGGCACAAATCCAGAGACTTTGATAACTACTCGTATATATAAAAACACCTATGATCTCAAATGGAATATCGCCATATCTACTAGTCTCACAAGACTACTGAACAAATTAGAATATATGCAGATTACAGCTCAGAAAACCTAAAATGGGCTCAAAATGAGTAGAAACACCCACAATTTTGAGAAAAATTTAAATTTAGAAAAATCAAATTTGCTTTCTATTTTGAAAAGTGCCAAATTCCTGTGAAGCTTTATAAATGGGCGCTATCAAAAAATAGCACAATTCACAAATCATCGAATACTATTGAATACTGAGACTCTCAATCGAAATATCGAAATATTCAAAATAAAACTCTCAGGGAACTGTCTACACGAATGTTGCCAACGAAAACGAACCCATGACTTTCGAGAATGAATGTTAAGAGCGTTTCGAAAAATTCATCGATCTTGTTGAATGATAATAGGATACAATTAAGGATACAATCAATATTTACTAGTATTGAATAATCTTGAAATTGGCTATACTTTTGCCTGCCTAGGCGTGATCTGGATTATTCGTACACATTGCGGACAATTTTCTGTAGTGTTCGAATGAAATATCCACGAAGCCTTGCACTCGCGCTACTGTTGTCATGAGTAGGAATCCTGAACGCTAGGGGAGTTTATACATCTTCTCTCCGATGGAGGAAGGCTACGTCAATATTTCACTAGGTAAAATTCCTCTCAATTTGGTATAGGACCTATGTTCGTTTCGAAAGTCATCGATTCTTGATTGATAGATTAAATATGGACTGATGATTCATAATAATGATGAAACAATTGTATCCTATTATCATTCAACAAGATCGATGAATTTTTCGAAACGCTCTTAACATCCACTCTCGAAAGTGATGGGATTGCTAACCGAAACATCATGTGAATGCAGGGTAAATTTATCAATTTCATTTTATATTAATTCGTTCTTTTTTCATTCTCATTTCATTTTTTCGGTTTCACGCCTCGGGATATCAATTAATAATCCATTCTCCTTCTTTCAGTTCAGTCCGACTAATTGCACTATTTGATTTTGATTTAATCATACTTTGCTCCAAAATTTCAGATTGAAATTATAGGCAATGGAATCAGACAAAATAGCGAATAAAGAGTTTCGTTGTTCTCATCATTATGAAAAAACCTTAGGTACTTACCTACTTTTTTCATTCATAATATTTGTTTATTATCGAACGAAATAATGCACCGCGAACAACCCGTTTTATATGTCCACTGATATCAATGATAATTAACCTTCACATATTATTTGAAAAGTAAAGCTTTTTACCTTCAGGACCTTAATGGTGACGAAATTTCGTAAACGAACCTGTGATGAAAGTGATTGAGAAACAATTGTCTGAAATGTGTGTATTTATAGGTATTCAACCAACTGTGATCAGAAAATAGACAATATCTTCGAATGTATTCTGAACTCAAAACACTAGAATCAACACTAGAACAAATGAATCATAGGATATCTGGAGATATAATCAAAGTCAAAACCTTTTCAATCTGATCCGATCAATTTGCCCTCCCATTTTTGGAATTCAAATGAACATTCATGCTTCAAATTTGAATTTATTCACTAAAAAATATGAGTTTCATTTCTTTAGGTAATTTCGAGAAAAACTTCCACCATCATATGAAAGTTTCATTTTGTATTTGCCCAAGATATAATTTTTTGATGTGCTATTACTACCGAAACTCTGAGAAGCTACACTGAAAACAAAGAAAGACCGAGATTTGTTTCTACAAGAAGGCAATAATGAAGGCAATCAATATTGTAAGTCTAGTTTCAACGGCATTCTAATATTTATAAAGGAACTGGGTCATTTTCACTGTGACAAGCAGACAGCAACTTTCAATGAGAAAATCTATTCTTTCATTCATCACAGCAACCTAAACTAAAACAGAAGTTTTTAGTATTCAATTGTGTTGGCGTTTACTTGATGTAAATCCATTATAATTGAATATAACTTAAATTCAAACACTTGAACTTATGATTTACACTTTATTGACTACATAGCATGACGCGTTTCGTCGTTACAAACGACTTCTTCAGATGCTTACAGAATAAAGATTATTCTGTAAGCATCTGAAGAAGTCGTTTGTAACGACGAAACGCGTCATGCTATGTAGTCAATAAAGTGTAAATCATAAGTTCAAGTGTTTGAATTTAAGTTATATTCAAGAAGTTTTTAGATTTTCCGTCGTCTATTTGTCTGAAATTTTGTTATCTCATTGCGTAAAACCTACTGCGATCAGTTAATTTTGATTCTGGAGATATATTGCTGTTTTTACATGAGTATCTTGTAATGTAAAGCTCAGGGCTTCAACCTACTTAACTTTTCAAATAAAAGCTTGATTTTAACACCGAAAAATATCTCATTTTCACTATTTCAAATTCAATAGTGGTCAATTTCACATTATCTAGAATCTGCTATCATGGATCTTGAATGTACTAACCAGTTTTTCATGCAGTTTTCACGAGTCACTCAAATTTTCCTAGAAGGAAGAATGAAGTTTATCTTTTTGCAATTAGATGTTGT
This sequence comes from Henosepilachna vigintioctopunctata, assembly GCA_030704895.1. Classification (NCBI taxonomy): domain Eukaryota; kingdom Metazoa; phylum Arthropoda; class Insecta; order Coleoptera; family Coccinellidae; genus Henosepilachna; species Henosepilachna vigintioctopunctata. The sequence goes on from JARQZJ010000043.1 coordinate 851,901, forward strand.
AGGAAAATTATCATCGCTTATAGATCATCGATAGAACACCAAGATATCTTCAGTAGTAAACTGCAGGACCAACTTCCTTGTATGAACTCAATTAACTAATTGAACTACGAACTCAATGCTATGTTAACACATTTCAAGAAGATTAGCGTCTTAATCCCGTGAACGGATAAGTATGTAGTGCTGTAGAATTGTTACTCACATACAATTATAGAAAAACTGCTTTTAGTTTCAAAGATTCATCCTGACCGATTGAAACACTTCTCATAATTATATTCAGCTCCATCGAAAGAAGAAATAGAAATGAATTGAAAAATCCGATGAGAATGGAATGAGAATTACACCTTCAGCACCTGTCTGGAAATTTGCTTATCTGGGAATAAATCTTTCGAATCTTCGGAATAATATCTTCCGAATCTTGGAGTTCGAGAAGTTACCTGGTAATTTCCTGACTAGGCAAGTAGTGAAAATTTTCACTTTATTAAAAAATTATGAAACGTCGCTGTTTCTCGTTGATGGAGAATCCATGAACAAAATCTAAGGAGATAAGTGATGTTTACCAATATGTCAGAAGGATATATTGAAAATTCTTCGAGTAATAAGATAGAAAGTGCCACACCTTTCCAAATGGAATTCAAAACCACAAATAGAATATTTCTTTGTGTTCGAAAAGTAATGAAATACGAACATAAATCTAATTGAGGTGGTACATATGTAATGAAATTTCATTTTAAACAATTAGCGCTGAAAAAAATGCTGAAAATTCCAAAAGTTATGTATATGTGGTGTCCTTTTCAATATTGTTTCAGTATACAATACCTTTATCAGATGGATGAAAACGAGTACTAGTAGTAGTCTTCATCCACCTGCTGAAACCTGATTTCAGTAGACGATAAATATATAAAGATAGATAGATATTCATTTACCAAATTTTATAAACATTACTTCAAACGTTACATATATTAGCTTTTTCAGTGGTAAAAAACGGCTTCATAAAGTAAAAATAATAATATTTGTAGACCTAGCTAACCAATAGCTGTGTGTGTACATTACCTTCTAAAAGCTCATTTAATTATTTGTACATATTAGTATTATTACATATGAATAAAAAAAAATTAGGAACCCAAATTGAAAAAAAATCAGAGAACACAAAAGAAGATGAATTCAAAAAATATATGAGTGTCATATGACACAATGAAAAGGAAAAAAGCAGTTGTGGAAAGAAAAATTTTAATAATTCTAAGTTATGAATATGACAACGGCAACATTTGCCAAAACGTGTTTTATTCGGATCTTCCTAATTACCATCGGGATTATAAAATTTTGTGGTGAAATACTCAAAAGGTCTATGGCTAAAATTTTTCTTTTTACCAGGAATTTTCACCTCCATGTCGCTACTCCTCTCTTATGCTTTAAATAATCTTTCATGGTTTCTATTCTGTATTCAAATACAGCCTGAAAGTATAGCAATTTCGTTGAGTATCTTCTTTTCTTCCTCTAAATAATATTGAGAATGAATTTTTGTGTAACTGTTGAAGGTCGAAAAAGGTTATGATAATACCACCCCATACCACCAATCCATAAACTATTAGTGATTCCACTAGATTTATAGATGGTTGGTAAAAGCTTTTTACCTAAATTATATCTCAATAGGTATATAAAACCTTGGGATGAGTTTTCTAATATTACTAGTCAATCGTTCAATGTGTAGGTTGTATTTCAGATTCTTATCTATGATCACACCCAGGTATCTAGTGGACCAAACTTCTTTAATTATGGTCGAATCAAACGTGATATTGTTAAACCCAGGAGGAGATGCAGAGGTAATGGAAAATGCTATATTAAGTGTCATATAAACATACAGAGTAAGTCTATTGGAGTCCAGCCAAGTTTTTATCATAGTTAGTCCTTTTTCTGCCAGTTGCTTTACGCGTGACCAGAAATGAGCAGTAAACATCACAGCCGTGTCGTCAGCATATGAAATCAGTGAGCCCTCCTCATCAGTAAGATTTGTTGATGAATTAATATAGACAAGGAAGATGATTGGGCCTAAAACTGTACTCTGTGGTAACCCAATTTTCAATTCTAGGGAGGGATTTAATATTTCTCCAATTTTAAAGATTTGTTGTCTGTCTATCAAGTGACTCATGAAAATTCTCAATACGACTCCTATGATACCATATGCCTTCATAGTATCCAATAATGAGTCATGCTGAATAGTATCGAATGCTTGGCCTAGATCAATGTACACTGCTAGACATTTTCTATCATCATCCAGGTTCTTGGTTATCACTTTTGTAAGCTCTAATACTGCATCGTTAGTGCAACCACTCCTCATGAAACCAAATTGTCTTTCAGCATCCCTAGTACGAAGTAAAAAATTCACATAATACTGTTACGCTATTTGTTTTTGAAAATCTGAGGAGACTCCATGGCTAGGTGTCTTCCAATCTTCTAGGAGGGTATATGAAAAATTCAATAGAAATAAAATTGAAATTGCTTTCAGCTTTTTGAGAGGAAGTTATAACCAAAAGAAGAGTATTTTATTTCTTCGATCAGAAGATAACAGAATTTATCGAAAAGAAAAGAATTCTAGACAAGTAAGTCCATTAGATGTTCATCCTTTTTCAATTTGAATATAGTTATCTATATAAGCAAATGAATATTCCAATCAATAAATTGAAGTTACCGAAAGAGTAATGTACATAACCCGATCCCAAAATATCTTTAACGATCCTTATATGCTACTCAAATTACGTCACTGCACACGAAGATACATATACCTAAGCCGAAATAGCAAACGTTCATATAAAATATAGACCGTATATCTATATACATTTGAATGAATCGCCGGAATGTTTGTACGTTCATGACTTCAAACGGCTAAACCTAATTGGATTTTTTGTTAAAAATCCAAGTTTTCTGTGTGCTGTCCTTTTCTTTAATTTTTGTGTACATTCTCATTAGGTCACATTCGTTTGAAAGATTTGGAAACATATGCAAAATTTTCAAAAATTGAACAATTAATTAAAACAATCAAAATTAAGAGATTTGAAACTCTGAAATGATTGAGTTAAGTTCCAGTATATTGACAAAACAGCGAGTGTTTAATGTCAGGTTTTGAGGGAGCAGCTCATAATTTCAAGAATATTGACCGTATGGATAATTTGACATAACTTCCTGATCAATAACGTTGTTTCGCCAACAGCAAACCGGTATTTTCTGTGTTATAATTTATTGTTATTGATAAGAAAATGACACAATGATGCGTCAGAATATTGCTACATCATTAAATGTGATATTATGATGACGAAAAATCTAATTGAAATAGAGTTTTCAGATGTATATTTGGAAAAATATTCTATTTTCGTCGAAATTACCGAGTTTAGGGATTCTAACATAACTAATGAGTAGACATAAAGAAGAAATACCTGCTTCAAAACTACGAACCCTTATTTCGACTATAGAATTGACAAGTTAATCACTTTCTTTACTTCAAACGTGTTGAGATATGTAATCATTGATGGGTGTCTCCCTCGGCTCCGCACGGAACACGTCTTTCAGGAGTTCCGAAAATATTCATGAAAACAAAGTACGAGTATGTATAGGGTGTTTTTTTAGGGATATAGAACTTTAAATTGCAATAAAGCAACGAGGGATCATTCGATTGACAAGAATTTTTTTTATTCGAAAGATAATCTTATGGCATTATATTTCAAATATGATTCATGGCATATGACCACCACGGCTGGCTCGGATGTAGTCCAATCTGGACGTCCAATTTTCGATTTCTTTTTCTACATTTGTGGCCGTATATCGGCAATAACATGCCGAATATTGTCTTCCAAATGGTCAAGCCTTTGTGGCTTATTCACATAGACCCATGCCTTTACATAGCCCCACAGAAATTAGTCAGCGGTGTTAAATGACAAGATCTTGGAGGCCAACGTGACATTAGGCGATCACCAAACGTGTCTTTCAATAAATCGATTGTGGCACGAGCTGTGTCACATGTTGCGTCGTCTTGTTGAAACCACAGTTCCTTGTAGATCATGGTTGTTCAATTCAGGAAAGAAAAAGTTGGTATTCATGGCTCTATGCCGATCACCATTGACTGTAAAGTCCTGGCCATCATCGTTTTTGAAGAAGTACGGACCAATGATTCCACCAGCCCATAAAGCGCACCAAACAGTCAGTTTTTCTGGATGGAACGGTGTTTTGACATACACTTGAGGATTATCTTCACTCCAAATGCGGTAGTTCTGTTTGTTGACGTAGCCATTCAACCAGAAGTGCGCTTCATCCTTCATCATCGATACGTATTCCGCACAGAATCATTATTCTCGAAATAAAATTGCAGTATTTGCAAGCGTTGTTCAGGCGTGAGACTATTCAAGATGAATTGCAAAACCAAACTGAGAATAAATACTTCTCAGATGTTAAATCGGTCGCCATCTTCAACAGTGATGTCAACTTAAATTTCTATACCTCTAAAAAAAACACCCGTTAATACGTTCAAATATTGCCAAGACAGCTAGTATTATCGAAGACATAACTAATTCAAAGCACAAACTCATGAACTCTTTATTTTCGTGTTGAAAATTCAAATCAATATATCGGAAAAATTCGGATGACAAAAATATGAATCCATTCTTAGCCATTAATTTTTGGGATGAGAATTTTGCACCGTCAGCCAAGAGTATTATTTCTCGTTCACGAAAGTTCGAAGTGTCACTTAAGTAATTATTATTGGGACATCACGTCGTCGTTGTACATCTTCGGTGTCTTCATCATTATTTTCTGTCAGTTGACAAATGTCGGTTAAGCTGACAGACTTTCGTCGACGAAAAACATAACAATTAAAATTCCGGCAGACCTGCGACAACGTAGCTTGTGACAATTTTGTTTGGTGGCGCCTCCATCCCTATCTCATTATTCTTTACTCGGTAACATTAATCAATCCATCCACAGCTCACTGGATGGTTCGGTTCACTTCACTCAACCCTTTCTTTTTCCTCTTTTGCTCTGGATTCCAGCAGCAACGCTTCACACGTTATTTGTGTGCCTGTCATTCGTCGAAATTTCAATTCAAGGAAATTGTAGGAATGAGAGAATTTTCAACTCGGATAATTCGATCTTAACTTGGCAGTCTGATGAGAACGGTTTCAGCTTGAATGAAAATGGACATTAACTCAATTCTCGGAAATTCTTTCAAATGAACTTGAATTAGGCATTGGATAAGTTCATTAAGTCAAACTTTTTTCTGTCAATTATCACTGGGTCCCGAAAAATTGATTAGAAGAAATACTGTTCGCTTCTGTTTGACTTCCGAATATAATTATCCACTGCAGGTGTTATTCGTTTATTCTCGTTATTTCGAGCAAACTACGTATCATAATTCGACTCTAAGACTGAAGAACTGATAAATCGAAGAACATATCAGGCTCAATCGAATGCTAAAGTCTCATAGAAAATATATTTTATGCCTGAAAGATGTTTTAGAGGTTTATAGGTTGAGGTTTTCTAGTTCGAGTTGAAGATTTCTTTTGCGGCAATCTATTTTATTCAATATATACTTAATTTTGACGAATATTGAATTCTTATTTTTCCTTATATTTCGGAAAAACTGAATAATGAATTTTATGGCAACAATTTCGATTTAAATGTTTCCATGTTTTCAGATTAATGACCATATCCGAAACTTTATAAAAGGTATAAGGACAGTTTTTGAAAAAAGTACCTTTAATGTCCACAAATATTTACTATTTACAATAAATAAGATATTCCTGCAGAAATTACGAGTTAAGTAGGAAAAAATGTAATTTTAAAATAAAAATTTATTTGTTTACCTAAAACGCTCGTCAGTGTCATGGCGTCACTTGTGACGTCACTTTTGAGTTAACTAAACACTAGGTGCTGAGCTCGTGCAATGATTTAATTACTTTGTGCTATTAAATATGCATTCGAAAGTGTATAAGTGGTATGGGCTGTACCCAGTGTGAGAACACATCCTTTAAAACTCGTAATAAGTTATTTGTGGTCTAAATGTGAAAAATCTATTTCGAGGTGTAACCTGGAAATTTGATCTCATTGCTGTTATATTACGTATTTTATTTATATTTCAGTTACCAAATGTCATGGATAATTATATGGAATATAATAGCGTCAGCGCCATAAGATGGCCTGGAGGATCTAAAAGAAAAATCGATTTATAAATGAAGAGTAGAAGCAATATAAAAATAGATTTCATTAGCAAAACCCTAATAATAACCTGATACGTTACATAACATACTAAATACATAGTCAAAAGTATATTTCAGTGAATTATTTTATAACTGAAATTATAATGTTTTCGATTATTATTAATATACTTACATGAGAGTAAGTATAAGCTTTAAGATTTCTAAATTCTGCTGAACAAAAGTCTTTATTTGATGCCAAGAACTATCCCAACATTAGGAAATTATTCTAGGCAAATTAGCGCTGTAGTTTAAATACCGCTGCTTTAGTAAATCCTCGTGTCCATGACTCGAGTTATTTCATATTCGATTTTAACAACATTTACATTCAAATAATGGAATTTAATAACACAATTAATAAATAACAATACAGTCGTAGTGTAAGTTAACAATACGAGATGTGACGTTGGTGTATGTTTCCTCAAAGGTGACATCATGCGCTTTGATTGGTGTTCAAGATATTATGGCGGATTGCCTTATTTTGTAGTTTTATTTCATGAAAATAAATATTAATCACACTCTCAATAAAAAAAACAATGCATTTTTTATATTCTAAGCTTCAAGCTTTATCCAATAAATATAGCATTCTTGTAATTTTTAATAACTGTCATCATGCCTGTTAATTTCATTACCTCATTTCTATTAATTTTTTTCAAAGTATCCCACGTAGGTCACATATTGTACAATATTGTGAAAGAATACAGTATTTCTGCACACTGAATTGATGTTTATATAATTTATATATTGTGGAGTTTCTTGAATTCAAATTAATCTCAAAATTATTCGAACGTTGATATTATGTTATAATCTCCATGATTAGAACTATTCGTCTTTCTATATATGTTTGAAGGAGTTGGGTGATGTAGACTCTTTCTATATTGTCGGACTTCCGTCAATTCTTCACGATTAGAACTATTTGTCTTTCTATATGTGTTTGTTTGAAGGAGGTGGGTGATATAGACTCTTTACTATATTGTCGGACTTCCGTTAGTTCCTTTCTATTAGAACTATTTGTCCTTCTATATGTGTTTGTTTCAAGGAGTTGGGTGATGTCGGAGACTATTTGTCTTTCTATATGTGTTTGTTTGAAGGAGGTGGGTGATTCTTTACTATATTGTCGGGACAAGGAGTTTGATGTAGACTCCTTTCTATATTGTCGGACTTCCGTTAATTCTTCACGATTAGAACTATTTGTCTTTCTATATGTGTTTGTTTGAAGGAGGTGGGTGATAAAGACTCTTTACTATATTGTCGGACTTCCGTTAATTCCTTTCTATTAGAACTATTTGTCCTTCTATATGTGTTTGTTTTAAGGAGTTGGGTGATGTAGACTCTTTTCTATATTGTCGGACTTCCGTTAATTCTTCACGATTAGAACTATTTGTCTTTCTATGTGTTCGTTTGAAGGAGTTGGGTGATGTAGACTCTGTACTTATTGTCGAACTCCCATTGTTCATGAGCTTCAATTCAAAAAGTTGAAACTAAAACAGCAAAAGCAAACTGTGGGATGTATACACTGAATAAACGAAATATGTATAGTAATGCGGCGAATCTGTAAAGAAATTTACAACGGATCCAATAATGAATGCTTTGCTTAAAATTGAGAAGATCAATAATACAAATAATTGAAATTCCATAAATTTTTTTGTAGAAACAATATAACGATTACTACGGTGAAAGTTGAAACAAATGTGCCTCTACTTTCATTTCAATAATATGTCTTCAATGTCTTATATTTTATATTCATACTTAAAGGCAGCAATTATTTCACCAGAAAAAAATATTGAAATACATAACCAATTACTTGTATAGGGAATCATACTCCTCTACTCATCATTTAAATATTTTCCCGTAGACATAAAACAGTTTTCTCAATTTTTATATCGTTGTTTGATTAGGGGTTAACATCTATGAATTGAATACTTTTTTTATTTCAAATAAGTTATAATGAAGTCTTGATTTAGAGGCGACGTATTTTCTCAGATTTTTATATCTTTGTTGAATTAGGGGTTAACATCTATGAATTGAATACTTTTTTTCATTTCAAATAAGTTGTAATAAACTCTGGATTCAGCGGCGATGTATTATATGAATAATACTATATTTCTGTCGTGGTTTCACTGAATGTTGCAAGATTGTAAAGCTGAACTTCGGTTTGTGTCAGCTCGGATTCTTCTCACAATTTCCTCAGTATAACTCCGTCTGACAATTTCTCTGTTGTTCAAATATATATCGATCAAGATTTGTAAAACATACCGACATAGGTAAGAAGTCATTTTTGAAATGTATGGCCATTTATATGGTAGAACTTATATTTTATATTTTTAAAACATGAACTTATTACTTATATTTTATGAAATTGAATTACAAATTGAAAGGCTATTTCGATACTTATCATAACGTAATAATGTATGAAATAATTTACACAGAATTCCAGCAGTATGCCAGAAATATTCAGTTATTTATATTATCAATTTGAAATGAATCAGAAATTCACACAGATAATTCAGATATCATATTCTTCTTCTACTGTATCGTCAATTGATTTTAATAACGAAATACGAATTCAGTAGATGTATGGAAAATATAAGACACTTGTGTATCACAATTATCCATTCAGTGAAATGTGAAAGTGAAACCTGCAGAAATGAAAACAGGACTTCGTGTTATGAAATCTACTAGATGTATATTTTTAATGAGTATAAGACAAATGAAGAGCCAAATGCCAAACTTAAAAATTTTTCAATATCATATTGGTAATAGATTGCGATGCAAAGGTAGGTGTTGTGGCACGTCTTCGCTTTACATCCGTTTTTTGAAGGCAAATCTCAAAAAAACTTTCGCCAAACACAAACAGACACATATGCTTACTGAATAACTTAGGTAGGTGGTTTCTGATAATCATATATGTACAAATGATTGTCGATAATTTCTACCGTCTTAAACAAACAGCAGAATTTAACTTCCTAAAATATTTTTGTTATAATTTGAAACAAACACAATTAAATAAATAATAAAAATAAATAAATTTTTCATTCGGTAGATACTGAGAATTCTTTTGAAGACAAAATATTTTCAATAGTCGATATTTCGTTATCGTTAAGGCAGAAATATGTGTATTCTTCGCAGTAATGTCCAGTTGTTAACGCAAATAGAAACTCATCAAGCACAACTTCAAAGTGGAGTGTAAAACACAAGAATATGAAAACGTTAATCGATTGGGCCGATACTTGATAAGAATCTAAATACATAATTTAATTTAAATAAAACTGAGTAGTTTTTCGATTTTCACTATAATTCATTCAAAGACATGACAATATCGTTTATCATCAGCATCTGATGAAGCCGCTGTGTTGGCGAAATGATAATGTCATATTTTTGTATACGAATAAACACAATTTGAAATGGATAAGTGGATTCATGGAAAATATTTGATTCGTATTTCAGGCTGCATTTGCAATTGAAAACATCATTTCCTGTCATTGTTGGTTAGAAACGAAGAACATGACGAAAAGATCTCAATATAACCGATTTGACACATTTTTTATAATGAACTTGAATTAAACACTTGGCTTTTGTCCTACTCTTTCACGAATATATTGGGAACTACTAAAATGAAATCAATTATGTTCAGTCAACATGTTTCCAGTAGTGAGCTTATTATTAAGACTTGAAAATGAACTAACCGCTCGAAACATGTTGACTCAATGTTATCAATTTTATTATTTATCAGTTTTCTATGCATTTGTGAAATAGTAAGCGAAAAGTTGGATTTGATTTCAATATATAATCATGTTTCACCAGAACGTAAGCGAAAATTCAACCTGAGTTATCTTTTTAGTGGTAAAAATGCTGCACTCGCTCAATTAAGCTTGTGGTTTTTCCGTGAAATTTCTGTTCATATCGTCTTTCAAACGACAAAATATGTAAAATACGGCCCTAACCAACCGAATAAAATAGTGATTTTGGGGACACCACTGTTTGTGACGTTGGTCCCAAATTCTAAATTAATTACCTCTAACGCCGTTTGCCATTCTCTCGAGCTGAGGAAAACCGGATCCGAAAATTTATCATCATGTAGCTAGAAATGGTCAGAGGTTAAAGAACGGAAGGGATTTTTTTCTTTGTGTCTTCTCGCTCCTTTTTTATATTCTTCAAATCATCTGTGAAGTTCGGATAATATATCCTTAATGCTTTGGCAGGCAAATCCAAACTAAAGTTCGTAAGTTGAACATAGTTAACATGAAAATTTTTCTTTGTTTCTGCAACAATTAATTCTTTAAATTCTTATATCATATAATAACCATTGCTTCTAATAATAATTAATCCTTTTCAAGCAAAGATGCAAAAGAATATTGTACGATACAAATAACATTTTTTAATACACATGAATGTACAGTTCCAAGTACCTTTTGATTTTTACTATGAAACAAACAAAGAAGACAAAATTTATTCGAAATATTGAAACATATCGAATAAATTTCTCATTCTGCTGTCTACAAATGCTGTCAGCGAAAACACAACCTACTACCATTCTCGAGAATTAATATTAAGTGTTTTCCGAAAATTATCGAACACTCCTGAATGCAAATACAATACAAATGTTTCATTGCTATTGGGAACCTTCAATGACATGAATCAAACAAACAATTTGTTGTAGTAGTGAATACTGAGACTCTTAATCAAAATATGGAAATATTCCAAATAAAACTATCAGGGAGCTGTCTACACAAATGTTGTCAACGAGAACGAAACCATCACTTTCGAGAGTGAATATTAAGAGCGCTTCGAAAAATTCATCGATTTTGTTGAGAGATAATAGGATGCAATTGTTTCATCATTGTTATGAATCATCTGTCCATATTTAATTTATCAATCAAGAATCGATGACTTTCAAAACGAACATGTGTTCCAACTGTAGTGTTCTAATGAAATATCTACAAAGCCTTTTACTCGCGCTACTGTTGTCATGAGTAGGAATCTTTACCGCTAGGGAGAGTTTATACGTCTTATGGTTTAGTTCCTATTTAAAAAATAGATCTCAAAAAGTTGAATTTAATAATTCGATATCGACCTCTAGGATTAATGAATGTGGAGTTCCACAGGGAACAGTTAAGGGAGCTGTTAACAGGGAACACAAGCCTTCTCTTGTTTATTTTTTATATAAACGACATTGTTAAGAATATTGGAAATTCCGAGATCTCAATGTTTGCTGATGACACAATTCTTTATGTAACGGGCGAGGATATTACATTTATGTCACAATCACTACAGAATGACTTAGATGAGTAGTATATATATATATATATATATATATATATATATATATATATATATATATATATATATATATATATATAACGCCATTTAGTGCACTATGCACTGACGTTATAGTATTTAGTGTATTATGTTACGGTAGAAGACCATATCACAAATTCTGTAATCCTTGTACCTGTACTCGTATCATTCTGTGATACTCATATTATTCTGTGAACGGTCTGACAGTACTTAAAGCGCGACATATTATTTTAACCTCCTATTCTGTTTGTATATTTTGAAGGCGCAGAGCTAAAGATTAATATTCAATCGACATTTAATTCTCGATTCTTGTTTCAGGTTTGTTATATTTTAGAATTAAGTTAATATTGTATTTATTGAATAAATTCTTGTTTCAGAATTAAACATTCATCGAGAGTCATTGACTATTAAATAAAATAGAAAAATAACTAAATTATATATATATATATATATATATATATATATATATCTATATATATATATATATATATATATATATATATATATATATATATACATATATATATATATATACATACATACATATATATATGTAGGTATGTATATGTATATACATACATATACATACATATATATATATATATATATATATATATATATATATATATATATATATATATACAACATATTGTATATGGTTATGCGACAACAATATGAAAATTAATGTTAAAAAAATAAAAATTTATGCTTGTTCACAGTAAATAAAAGATAAAAAATTTAAGTGAAACTAACCAAAAAATAAGAATAAAATTGATACAGAAGTAATTGATAAAATTAAATATCTTGGCATAATAATTGACGAAAACTTAAATTTGAAAGCACATGCAGAATAAATTGCTAATAAGATGTCAACAAATTTTGCCTTTTATAAAGATTAAGAAATGAGATAGATATGAACACAACCTTATTATTTTTCAAGACATTGACACTTCCTCACATTGATTATTGTTCGTCACTTTTATTCAATCTACAGAATAATTGTCTTGATAGATTGCAGAAAATAAAAAATCGGGGTATGAAAATAATACTAAAATGTAACAAAAGAATCCCTATGATATGTTGTCCACGTTACAATTGATGAGTGTAAATCAGAGAATAACTTATCGAACCCTAGATTATATATATATATATATATATATATATATATATATATATATATATATATATATATATATATATATATATATATATATATATATATATATATAGGATCGAACAAAGAATGTTACCTAATTATCTAAGAGAAAATTAGCAGTTTGTTCGTGAGTACCGTGGTTATCATACCAGACATCGAAATGATTTTCAAATATATACCTATAGGACATATAGTATGTATAGATCCACGATGAGTAGGGGGCTTGTGTTATACAATAAACTGCCCATAAATATAAAGTACTGTCAGAGTTATCGAGACTTCAAAAGGTACTTGATAGAATAAACTTCAAAAATTATTTGTAATAAATGTGAATGTAAACTGTTTGTTGATAATAGCTTTGTGCTAAATAAAGATTATTATTATTATTATTTTCTCCGATAGAGGTAGCTAACGTGAATATTTCACTGAGAAAAATTACCCTCAATTTGTTATAGTACCTATGTTCGTTTTGAAAGTCATCGATTCTTGATTGATGGATTAAATATGGACTGATGATTCATAATAATGAAGAAACAATTGTATTCTATTATCATTCAAAAGATCGATGAATTTTCGAAACGCGAAACGTTCTTAATATTCACTCAATCTATATATATATATATATATATATATATATATATATATATATATATATATATATATATATATATATATATATATATATATATAGGACAAATCTTATATAATATTCTGTATGTATAGACAATATCCTCTATATATAGGATGATTTATATTAACCTGTATTAACATAGTTCACTCACTTCCGAGAGTGAATATTAAGAGCGTTTCGCGTTTCGAAAATTCATCGATATTTTGAATGATGATAGAATACAATTGTTTCATCATTATTATGAATCATCAGTTGATATTTAATCTTTCAATCAAGAATCGATGACTTTCAAAACGAACATATAACATAGGTACTATACCAAATTGGGGGTAATTTTTCTAAGTGATATATTAACGTGAGCTAATCGGAGAAAATAATAATAATAGTAATAATAATTTTTATTTAGCACAAAGCTATTATCAACAAACAGTTTACATTCGCATTTATTACAAATAATTTTTATAAGTATATTCTATCAAGTAACTTTTGAAGTTTCGATAACTCTGACAGTACTTTATATTTATGGACAGTTTATTTTATAATACAAGCCCCCTAGTCATCGTGGATCTATATATATATATATATATATATATATATATATATATATATATATATATATATATATATATATATATAGGATGATTTATGGTATGGTAACCTGTATAAACATAGATGGGTTATACGACTGCTATTATAGTGATAAGAAAATCAATTGGAGTGAAGAATAGCGTACATAACTAGAGGAGAAGTTTAACTGCTTTTACCACCCCTAATATTAATTTTAACATTAATTAGACACGCTTTGGCTTTATTATGGAAATTATACCATTATGCACTACCGCACAGCTATTAGGTTTTATGATGCTCTAAAATTTTATAACTCAAAATGAAGAAAATGGAATGGAATTTTTGAAATATGTATTTTTTTTCGTTATTTGAACGAAAAGAGCATACACCATTTCTGTTATCTGAAAAACAAATTTTATCAACGCTATATCCTCGGAAACGTAGTATTGATAATAACATTGCTGGTATTCAGTTTGATACTGCTTAATGTTACACTTCTGAGCACAAAAACACAATGAGAATTAAATAATTTACGATATTCTGCATGTTTCAAGAACTTCATTACATACAATTGGTGCAATATGATTACAATCAGAAAAATCATTGGGTTCAATTCCCAGCTTATCATTTAGTGCGTGTTATTTGCAACTTATAATTAAAAAACGATTTCCGTTCTCAGAACTTACATTTTCACCAGTTGTTTTTTGATGCATAGTGAAACAATCAATTCTTTCGTGTATGATTTTTTCAGCGAAAGAATTATTACTTTAACGTGAAATTTTCTATTTTGGAACACAAAATTAAAATGAGAGGTAATAATAAAAACTTGTCTAAAAATCACTGACTGAACAATTCTTTATTCGACTAGTTTCGCCTTTTACAGCATTATCAAGAATAAAAAGTTTACTAATTTCAGAATTGAATATCTAATTTCTGTCGATGCCATTATAACGTTATAATTTTGTTTAGTGTCATATTTTTTCGTCAGGGTTTAGTTTTGTGAGGTTAGGGTTACTCGTTCGTCCTACTGTTATGTAGGTCTGATTGTCATGTTGTGTTGTTTGTAAGGCGATGGAAGTTAACCTGACTGAAAAAAAAGTTGGCTGTTATTTTTTTCGGAAAAAAAATCAGATATTAATTAACATCAAGATAGGAGAAGAGTTGAGACATTCATCAGATTATATACTTTTTCTTTTATGGAAATTTGCTTTGTCGAAAAAAATAAGTATCCAGTATTGGGATCATTTGATGGTCGTTGAATTATTCTGGCAATTGTTCGTTATTTGAAAATTGTGAACAGAAAAAGTACCCTTCAGGGGATCAAAGCACGTGTTCTTAATACACAGCAGGTATACCGCCACAAAATCGTTCAGTCCAGGTATTTTCAGTTTAGTTTCGATTATTTCTTTCATGAAGGCTTTTGTTTAGGGGTTTTCGTTTTTCGTTTTCGTTTTCATATTTACGTTTACTTTTGGATTTCTCCGTTTTGTTTTTTTGAATACTGGAATTATTGAGAATCACCATTTGGAGAAGGTTTGGTAGAAGATCTTTGAGCCGAAAGCTGGAAGTTTGGGTACACTTGGTGTGGTGAGAGAATTCCCGTACATTGTTTTAAGATACAGTTGATATTTGATTTCATTTTTATTTTATTCACCTTGAGTGTACTTTAATAACTGTTCAATTTATATGCTGAAGATTCTTTTTTTTTAAACATTATTATATATATATATATATATATATATATATATATATATATATATATATATATATATATATATAGTATATATATATATATATATATATATATATATATATATATATATATATATTATATATATATATATATATATATATATATATATATATATATATATATATATATATATATATATATATATATATATATATATATATATTTCATTGTGACGATTAAGTCCTGTTAGCTAAGGGAGAATTAATTTATCTTTCATTTTTTTCGATTTCTCTTTATAGTATTTCAATCTATTAGTTTTCTTTTATATTCAATATATATCTACATATATAATCAATTATCATTTATTGGACCAAGTGGATCCTCCAGAAAACCAATTGAATTGTACTGAGAACTTTCAAACCTCTGGCGCCTGGCATTGAATTTTTCTTACTTAATTAACCCACTCCATCTTCACTGTAGCTAACTGTGGTGTGGTACAATTCATTTACTTTGAGTTCTCGCATAGTAGTCACTTGGCTACGCATCTTGTGTGTGTGAGATCGAAAATGTATACAAATCTATAACTAGATAGCTAAAGTATGTTATACCATATCTTCACAAAAACTCTATCAACTAAAATATAATTTTTCAGGAACAATGCACTCAATCACTAATATCAACTCATTCAAAATTTCCGCTGAATTAACTCTCTTCTCTAGCAGGAAATTCCTCTTCAATTCAAAAAATCTGGAATTCGTTAACAAAGTAAAAGTATTCGGTCGTCAGTGTTCAAAACTCTAATGAGAAAAGCACAGTGATAGTACCGAGCTGAATTTTGAACACGGTATATAAAACCACAAATGAAGCCTGAACTTTCACGAATAATCTTTTGGAACAAATCCAATTTGTTTCCCTTGACGCATATTCAGCAGTATAGCCCGACATTCGAAATGTCAAATGGTTGGAAATATATTTGTGTTTGGAATTCCATGTAGTAATTACATGCCCTTATGTGCCATTACTATGTAATTGCATCTTTTTGTCGAATACTAATGATCACATTTTAACTCATGGCTGCATCGAAAAGGCTCTGTTTGGATAATATCCAATCCACACAATCAGATAGCTACATTTGAGTATTTAGGAAACGTTTCATTCAATGAAAATGGAAGGAATTAATCATTCACGATGAATTTCGACATAATCTATATTATCAGATTTCGATTTGCTTCAAACGAGGGGTACCTTACACATGATTCTGAAATTGATTTGGAAAAATTTTGATATTATAGGTCTTCATTTCATGTGTTCCGAACAGCGCTAACAACTGTTTTTTTTTGTGTTGCTGACGATTAATTAGATAAACAAATTCAAGATATATTGAATTGATAAAAATAGAAATAGATGACGAAAGTGATGGTGAATTCATGACAAGATAATATAGAGAACCTGCGTGACTTTGAGTATTAGACACTAGCGCTCATGGAGGCCGAATTTAACATTTATTATGTAACAGAAATTGAATTTTATACTTGTCACTACAGTAGGTAATAATAAATTATTTATTAAGATTAAAAATGTTTACCTACTAGTTTGATAAAAGCTCAAGTTATACGTCAAACTAGTATTAAATAACATTTTGATGTAACACTTGAAGTAAGATTCAAAAATTTATTATTATTCTTATAATTATGCATATCATTTGAAAATTATAATAAGGTTATATTTTAATATTCATGGAATTGGATCGGCGATGCAATTGCCCAGCTGGTTTGGGTAAAAACTGTAAACATATTGCTGCTGTAATTAATTTTATTAATTATGAGAATGCTGAGTCTGAGACTAGTTGTTATCATTTTTCATTGAAGAATATCCTCGAAATCCCGACAGTCAAATTGGAATGTCCGGCCGATTACTTTTATCTTTTGTCACTATTTCTACTTTTGAATTTTTAGTGGAGGATATTGTTGCTCGAGTTGAAATTTTATTTGACCCACGATCAAAGTCACATGAGAAAATAAAGTCATTACTAGTAGATTGAAAAGACACCACTTTCATTGACATCACTCTGATTTATCAGATTTTCCGACTATTTAATTAATAATAGTTTCTAATTGAACACATTCAACTGATGAATTCACTTGTACTTGTTCATCATTAGCACCAGATAAAACCTCAGACACTAGTGTCTTTTTCTTCCAACGATCAAAACGAATCAAAGTTGTATTTGAAGGTTCCTTACGTTCATACTTGGACGGAAAAATTGTAGGATTATATGCTGGATGACGAGGATCTTCAGATGTATTTCCTCCAACAAAATAATGACTACATATCCTTGAATTATTTGTAGGTTACCATGGAGTACCATCTGGACTAGAAAAATAATGAAATTATTATCATAATAAATATATAATTTATTGTCCACTCATTTACATTTACTTAATACGATTAACTGATTTTGTCTACTTCTGACGACGTTCTGTTAAATGGGGTTTTGATGGAAACGAATAAAATTTTATACTCGGCTCAGTTTTACTAAAAGTATTGTGACACAACACTACACAACACCTAGTGTTACCAGACCTTGATTTCTTTTGACCGATTTTGCCACTCATAGTCACTTAATTAAATTTATTGTAACGATATTTATTATTACAATAAGTTATTCTTCAATACGTATGTGTTCAATTCGTATATATTTCCAGGAAAAATTACATGCTTCCCGAATAAGTATAAAAATGCATGTCTATAAACACTTCGTCCTCACATATGAACTTACAAAGTTAAGGACAGAGGCGCTAGTAGTTCTTATGCAGGTTCTCTATACAGTTTGTGTAACGCTTTTTGATAGGTGATGATTTACTCAATATACCTGTTCGAAGTTGATCAGGAAGAAGTGAATAGAATTCTATTATCAGTTTCTAACAAAAAGTCGGCTGGTACAGACCAGATTTCGTGCACCTTGATTAAACACATATGTGAATTTTTAGTGGCTCCTCCTACTTATTTGATGAATCTGTCTTTTGTTCATGGCTACTTTCCATCAAATTAGCACTCGTTACACAAATTTTCAAGAAAGGCAATGAACATATTCTCTCTAATTATTGTCCGTTCACAGCACTGTCCGTTTTTTCTGAGGTTTTTGAGAAAGCAATTCTTTCCCGGTTTTTGTCCTTCCTGGATATTTTTGGTATACTATCGGAGAGACTATTCTGTTTCCTCAGAGGTAAGAGTAGACAGGATGCAATTATTTTTTTTTTCGTGGCAGTGTTATTGACTCATTTGAGCGAAAAGACAAGTGTATGGCGATTTTTTTCGACTTGAGTCGTGGATTTGACAAGGTTAATTATGATGCTCTGTTTTATAAGTTGGAGTGTTCGGAGAAACCTCCTTAAGAGTATGTCTTTAATCAAATGCAAGAAAAATCATATCGAATCCTAGAAATGTGTCATCTGGTGTTCCACACGGAAGTACCTTGAAACCAATATTATTTCTAATATTTATTAACGACCTGGTGAGCTTCCTGGAACAGCCGAGTCGAACTGTTACGCTTTTAACGGACGACTTCTCGTTTCAGGTTTCCGCCGACATGTTGGCATATGTTGTTGCCATGTGTTGTTTTGGTCGAGAGAGAATGGACGATACAACAAAACAGAAATGTCCCTCAACGATACAAAAACAGAAGTTATACAATTAACTTCAAAAGAAATAATTTAAAATTTTGTCCACAAATTCTTGGACAAGCTGGTTTTATTCGGACGTCACCTGCATCCAAATTTCTGGGTGTCGTTGTCGATGATAGTCTATGTTCGGATCACTATATTCATTCTTTGTGCACTTCCTTCGCCTCCAAATGCTTCGTCATTAAATGTGTTGGGGATCGTGTGGATTACAGTGCGTTGAGATTTTCCTACAGCTCATACGTTCGGTCAGCATTATACTGCAGTGTTTTATATTGTGGTAATAGTTCAAACAGCATCAGAGTATTCAAAATGCAAAAACCGAACATTCGTTGCCTTTATGGTATTTCTAGTAGATAATCTTGTAGACCTTATTTCAAGAACAACTTACTGACCCTTCCATCTAAATACATTCTGCAGAGTTTATTGTTTGTGAAGGAAAACATCTCTCACTTACCCCAACGAGGTTAGTTATCTGTCTACAGGACTCGTTCTTCCAACAACTCATTACACATGTTCCGTTTTTTAGGCTAAACCAGTAACAGGAAATACTCGTCGTTCTCTTGCTTTGAAACTGTATAATGCCTGTTGATATGCGTGATATTTCCAATATTTATATTTTCAAACGCAAAATGAATGAAATAGTGTTACAGGGAGCGTTCTATTCAATAAATGGATATTTTAAATGTAGTATACTCTAAATTTTAGTATGGAAACTGTGATCATGTGCTGTGAACGAATTACTGTGACACTGTAATTATTGTTTCTCATGTTGTTGTCATGATATTCATGTTGTGTGAGTTCTTCTATGTTACAATATCCTATACTCTTATGTAAGTTTGCAGAAAGTAAAATTATTATTATTATAATTATTATTATCCCTGATATTTTTCGAAGAATCCCTTGATGAAGTGAAAAAAAAATTATTCGAACTTTTTCGCTTTTGATATGTCATCATTTTGTTCATTTACTTCTGATAAATATATCTACTTTGAATGTGATAGATATATATATATATATATATATATATATATATATATATATATATAACCATTGAGTAAAGTATACACGAAAAAGTCTAAATAATAGACTTTCTAGATACCCCAGCGAATTGCGTAACGCACAAAAATTTACAGTCAGTGAATAGGGTGATAACTTTCACCTGAACCTTATAGATGATTTTAATTATCGCAATGTTTTCAATAATCAGATATTATTTTAAGAAAAAAAGATTATCGCTCTCACATGTCATGACCGTCTGTGATGAATTATCACTTCAATTCCATCTCCACTCAAAAGAGTCTTTCGTCTACTACGCTGGGCGGCTCCTTCAGCAAATACATATTTTTCTCCAACAGAGCTCCGTGTTGTATATAGGTATATTAAGATCTAGTAGTATAAAGGTCTATATAATTTCATATAAAACATTATTTAGGTCATTATTATTATTATATATATTTATTAAAGTTTAGTGCAGTTTCAGACCGAACATTAGTAAAATTGTCTCGGTAATTAACATCTCTAAATAATCTCTTGAACTAAGCAAACAAAAAACTTACTGTAAAAACGAATTTATCTAAAACTAAAGAAGATAAAATTTTTTGATTAGATAAGATAAAAATTTCTAGCTGATGAAATATTGCAAATTGTTCAGCAAATCATGAGAAAAGGAACTCAAAATATTACTCACAAAGATGTCAATTCAAACAATGAATTAACATATCAACATTTGAAATCTCACATTAAAGTACTTCTCAACCGTATGATGCACCAACCATGAGAAAAAAGGCGTGTTGCGAGGCTTGTCAGATGGCCGAAAAATACAGAATTGTTCTGAAATGTTGCAACTTATCCATCTTCAGTAATAAAACCTCATCGTCCTGGATTCCGAAAATTCACAAGTTTTGTAACAAAATGGACATGAAGAGAATGACAATGCTTTTATTGTTCTTTTAATTTCAACAAGCAACAGCTTTTGAGGAAAATCATCATGAGGATGTGCTCAATTTGGTTTGAGTTCATTTTATGTACTATCAACTTAATTAATGATAGAAATACATTGTCGATTCTTTTGCGTTTTAACTTATAATATATTCATTCAAATTTATTGGCAAGCTAAGTGTTTCCATCAATTCATATTTGAGGTGTTGATTTACTAACAAAGTTCCACGTCTAATTTTAATTTTTTGTTATTAAATTACTAAGTACGGAACAAGATCACATAGCTGTACAATGGTAATAAAAATACAGTAAAATGTTCAAATAGATACGTTTTTCCTTGCGTTAACTAGGATTTATTTCATTACATCTTCTTATAAATTCAATTTACAGTCTTCAAAATATTTGAGCATTTAATGATAATTTTCAACTCGGATGAAAGAAATTAGGGTTAAGCTTTATTTTGAAGTTGAAACTGCGGTTAATTACCCACAACTTATGTACATACCTATCTAATAAAAGTCGGTAGTTAAAAATAAATGTCATCTTCCTATCCAAATACAAACATAAGTCATTTCAAAATGAGAAACAAGAAATTTTTCACTATGGCTACGACCTTTGTAATAGAATTGTCCTGGATTTGATGAGTCAGACAACCCTGGACACGATCGCAGAAAATCACAAACGAAACAAACTGACGAGCCTACATACTACTTCAGCGATGTAAGTTCAAACCCACCAGGTTTTCAAGTACTCAGTGTTGCTAAATATTCGGCGCTTCGGGCAAGAGCCCCAACGAATATTTGATATTCGTTATTCGATACTCGTCATTCGATATTCGTTATTCCAGTAAATAACTGTTCGTGGCATCTCTAGAGAACAAATATCACTTTCTATGTTCTCAAACTTAATTAGAAGTGAAATGATTAGGCTGTGACATGTAATTGACCATGTTATTGGCTTCTAAGAAAATATTATATTCAGTATTCACTCTAACAGAGTACAGAGAGTACTTTATAAAAACTGTGTGCCTGAGATATTAAGTGTAAATTACGGTGTACCACAAGGAACAGTTTTGGGTCCGTTACTATTTTTAATATATATTAATGGCATAGTACAGGTAGCCACAAAATCTAAAAAAACTTTTTTTGCTGATGATACAGTGATGTATATAGTGGGAGAAGATTTATATCAAATGGTATCGGATATGAACATTGAAATGAAGTTATTCGCGTGGCTGTGTGATAAATAGATCAAGTTTGAATGCAGGAAAATCAGAATTTAGTATATTCGCCAAGAAATCACGAATGATAAATGTGCAGGTTGATATATATATATATATATATATATATATATATATATATATATATATATATATATATATATATATATATATATATATATATATATATATATATATATATATATATATCTATATATATATATATATATATATATATATATATATATATATATATATATATATATATATATATTTCTGTAAACGGAGAAGCCATTGTTCACGATCAAATACTTGGGTACAATTTTGGATTCGAATTTAAACTTTCACGCACACGCAGATAATATAACGAGAAAATTTTCGAAAAGAGTAGGATTCTTATCACGAATCGGTAAATCTTTGTCTATGAGTACAAAGTTGTCACTCTATAAAGCCATTGCACTTCCTCATTTAGAATTCTGTCGTTCCTTATTGTTCAATTGTCATCAATATCAAATAAATCGATTAGAAAAAATACAAAAAAGTGCTATGAGATCTATATTAAAATGTAATAGATATTCACCTGTCAGATCCATGCTTAATGTGTTAAATATGTTATCTGTTAGCCAAAGAGTTGTGTTTAATGTACAAGTGTTCATTTTTGAACTGAAAAGAAATATGTTGCCAACCTACATTAGTAGGTTGGCAACATATTTCTATATAGTAGAGTTCGATTATTCAAAGATGTACATAATTATAATACGAGATTCAGAACAGACTTAATCCTTGGAAAATATGACACTACACAAAAGCTAAAATCTATTTTGTATAAAGGTTTAATTGAATTAAATGACTTCCTGCACATATAAAAAACTGTGAAAGTTTGAAAGTTATTTAAAAGACTTTTGAGAACGTTCATCTCAACCAAATGCAGTACAGTTTAAAGTCACTCTAATTCAATTGGGCTTTGTGTCTGCTAGTACTCTAATTCATGTTCATCATGTAATATTACTTAAGTGCTAAGTATAACGTTTTTGTTTTTCTTCTAGGTATATTATGTTATTTTCATATTTTGGTACTTTACCTAATTCCAGTATTTTTCTTTTCATTATTTTAATTATTAATTAACATGTTATTACTATATTTTGTAATATTATGTAGCAATTCTTTTAAATGAATACATTATAATTACAGTATCATTTTTTCAAGTTATATTCACAGTTGAAGGAATGTTGTCATTCTAAATATTCATTGATCATTTCGTTCTTTGAATTAATAGTCTTCATATAATTTTTCGAACACCCCTTTCAAATGGAAAAATATTTTAGTTATTTGCTATTATTCACATTTTTGAAAGAGTACTCCATAATTGAATTTTTTAATAACTTCTTGTTTCATTCAAATTGTAATTTACACACCCTCCATTCATACACTAAATGTATAACCTTCGTTCACTCTATTAATATATTGGTGGCGTGTTATTCTCGAGATTGATTGTTGAACCATTTGAGTATTTGTTAATTAAATTAATCCACCCCAATGAAAAGGCTTTAGAGATCCAAGCATTATCCAGTGCAAAATAGATTTCAAGGATTTATGTCAAGAAACTCCGAAATAGGTTCATTTGACCCGAAGACAGAGACTAACAATAGCGTCTAGTGTAGAGGGAGGAAAAGGAGAACGACTGTCTACATTCTGAAATGCCCGACAGGTCTGGTAGCAAAGGCATCTATCACCGCCGCAGATTTACAGTTAATTTGGTAAACAACGTCTGCGACTCAGAAAATTAACCGTCCATTCTCACCGAACCTTTCGATGTATTTTGAGAGTGTTTGCAGTATTATCTCAGTTTCAGCAATTTACTTTGTGGAAATACATTGAATGAAACTCTAATATGAAATATCAAAAACTGAAATATTCCGATCATCTGAACTGAATACATATCAAGATATATTTCAAAATATTCCATTTTGCGTGTTTATATGAAATCTAAAGGAATTCTATATGTATATGGTATTCCTGCAAATACTCCACATCCTCATATTCATTTTTAGTTTAATTCACGCTGAAATGGATTATGCCAGTCCAAATTATTTTGACAAGGGATTATCGTATATAATCAATATGCATTGTAATTAATGAATGGCCAACATAGATAACTATAATATGAGCTCTTTATTTGTCTAACATTTATTCACTCAAGGATAATGGACGCATCAAATCGTACATATTGGCATAGCTAGGTCTACTTCTTTTCAATAATTTCAATATTTCGAACGAATAAGCACAAAAATTATATGTATGTGTGTGCACATATATGTATTGACATATATTTTTGTGTGTGCATCTGCATATTTCCATTTCGTAACACAACCTATTGACAATAGAAAACATCATATGATGACATTTTTCCAACAGACGTTGCAATTTATTAGATACCTACGGGTACAGAAGACGTGTGAACGTTCGGTGCTTGATGTATCTATGATCTCTAAAATGTATTCTATTGATTCCTATTGATGGAATTGTGTAGTATTCATTAATTAACGGTTCTTCACTTTTGCAGTCATAAGACGTTGCATGGAGATTGCAATCGTTGCCTTAATAGTACTTTTATCAGGTGAGGTTTCGATTTCAATATTTTTCTGACATTTATACCGTGAAGGATAATGAGGGCACCATATCATACACATTAACATAGCTAGCTCTACTTTAACATCACCTTGATTAATCTGAATTTTTCGAATGAAGGTTATATTATTTATATATATATATATATATATATATATATATATATATATATATATAAATATATATATATATATATATATATATATATATATATATATATATATATATATATATATATATATATATATACCTATATATATATATATAAAGTGATGCCCGACGATGGTGGTTTGGCAATTTTTTTCATCCACTGTTACTTTAAGTGTATTTTTGCATTATCACCAGCTGTTTGGATTCAATGGAATGCATGCATATTATTGTGGTATTTGAATTAGTAAAAATTTGGACTTTTGAATGCGATTCATGAATGAGTTCTTCATCAGTTCTGCATGGCGAAAATACCTCTTCAGTGAAAAAGATTAGATGCTGGTAAAAAACATATGTGATATAACATCAAATCTTAATAACATCAGACCAATAATTGATGCCATCAATTATTACTGGTAATAACTGATGATATTATTTTGTGATGGTACGAAATTTTTTTTGTCCATCCAACGTAAATGAGGAAAAATATATATTTTACATGAGGAATGAACAGTTTCATAAAAACTTCGTACTATTTCTTTATCATCTCATACTGCTGTTGACTGTTAACCAGCAAACGTACTGTTGTTGATGCATTGGTGTTTAACCTCTTAAGTGACTATGATGGATATATACGTCTTCCACGTATGCATTACAGAACGCCTAAGACATATATATTCGCAGAAAATTAAATTGTGTATACCATTATGGATAAAACAAATATGTTCGCTCGCGCATAATATAGGTACTAAATATATGTATTTAGAACATCATTCGTTGCGTTTGAGTGGGAATAATGTGGGCAGAAGTGGTGATGATCACTAACAGTTATCAGATAAGTACTTGTGTATGCGTGTTTGGACTTGTTTCATGTTTGGGTTCATCACTTTATTTTGATATAATGTATGTCTCAAAACAACGGTAAAAAATTATGGACTTGTTTCCAAACTTGTTATTTTATTATTATTATTTTATATTTCATTGCAATATTCGATGCAATTTTTGTAACACTATGCAGAAGGCGTATATATATATATATATATATATATATATATATATATATATATATATATATAGTTTCAAGATTCACAAGTCATTCAATACTAGTAAATACGGAGACATTTAATCGAAATATTTCAATATTCACTCTTGAAAGTGATGGGTTCGTTCTCGTTCACAACAATTGTGTTTACAGCTACCTGAGAATTTTATTTGAAATATTTCGATATTTCGATTAAAAGTCTCAGTATATACTAGTATTGTATGACTTGTAAATCTTGAAACTAGCTACAATTTTGCCCGCTAGGGCGTGATCTGGAGCGTTTAGGCATGGGATCATTCGTACACATTGCGGACATTTTTCTGTAGTGCTCGAATGAAATATCTACAAAGCCTTCTACTCTCACTTTTGTTGTCATGAGTAGGAATCTTGAACGGCAAGGAGAGTTTATACGTCCTTTCTCCGATAGAGGAAGCCTAAGTGAATATTTCACTCGGTAAAATTGTCCTCAATTCGGTATAGGACCTATGTTCGTTTCGAAAGTCTTAATCGACTCTTAATTGATTGATTAAATATGGACTGATGATTCATAATAATGATGAAACAATTGTATCCTATTATCATTCAACAAGATCGATGAACTTTTCGAAACGCTCCTAATATTCACTCTCGAAAGTGATGGGTTCGTTCTCGTTGACAACAATTGTGTAGACAGTTCCCTGAGAGCATTTTGTTTGGCGAAATGAGCCACTTAGAGAATAAGCCACCAACAGAGCAATGTACAATGTGCAATTTTGGTTTCATTGATTCCGTTCAGCTATTTTTGATGTTGTAGATGCACCTTGTACAGGCCCATCGTCAAAAATGTCACTAAAATCACAGAAATAATCGAAAATGGCATGTTAGTCATTGCATCAGCCAGAAGCTGAAGATCAACCATGAAACAGTTTCAATTGATTTGCGCGATTTCAACGTGCTAAGTCTTGTCAAACGAAATGAAGTAGACACATTTATTGAAGAGATGGTGAATTGGGAAAAGGAATAGGTCATACAACAAAATTGTGCGAAAACAATCGTGATCAAATCGTGACCAAACCAGGACTTACGGCTAGGCAAGCTCTACTGTGTATTTGCTAAGACTCTAAAGGAATAATCTCATGAGTTGCTTCCGTAGCCAAACACGAAATTCCAATCTCTACAGTCAGCAGTAACAGATACAGTTTGAAGGTGGCAATCGACCAGGAATGGCCAGAATTGAAGAGATGTTGTGTTCCATCAGGACAACGCCACATCGGGCACGTCTGTGTTTTGCCAAAAGTTCTGGAAGCCAGGTTTGAATGTTTTAACGCATCCTTCATAAAGTAGGAACATGGCACCATACTATCATCATGTTTTCCCGAATGATGAGAAGTTGGGATCTATTACTAAAGTGTTTTGCCAATGAGAAGTAAGACTTCAATGAGAGGGGCATTACGAAACTACCTGAAAAACGTCAACAAATTATATAACAAAACAGTGCATATTTTACCATAATCGGACAGTTGGAAACATGATAAGTAAAATGGAAATTTACTCAAAAACAATGAGTTCCTTCATTCCAACAGGAGAATGACCAATAAAACACATGAAAAATTCAGTTCTCAAGCATACCGTTAAGCATAAGTTTTTGTTAAAGATGTCTCTAAGTTTGACACAGCTTGCTCATGAGAACACAATTCAGTATTATCTTTTTTCAAAAAGCGTAGGGCTGATACCTATAAAGCTCTAAGCTTTGGAGCTACAGTAAAACGTCGATGCCTTTCAAAACACGGTGGGAATCGAACCCGTATCAGTAATCCGAAGACGTTATAAGGTGACTATACCAATCATCACGAAAAGTTTGTCCTAATTCCAACACGACATGGATTGTGTTTATCCCATAAATATATGGCTAAATATCTAAGTAAATACGGGGACATGCTGTCGAACAATATGACATTTTGAGAGCCAGAACTATGAAATTGCTTAGATATGAAGAAATAAAACGTTTCATTAGAAGACTTCAGTAGTATCCATTATGAAGCGGAAAATTTGATTTCACTCTGGCTCACAATTCCTCGAAAAATGATGAATGCTGTGATATTTCTGAAATTGCTGAATTGATCTGGTCTGAAATTTATTTCATTCCATATTGGCCGCGGTGCCTCAGACGTGCTTCCGAAAATTCTCGGAGCTAGCGACATTTGCAAATTTCGACACGATTTATTCGACTTGAAAGGAATTCGTTTCGCTTCCAATATTTTGACACAATTTCGAAACTGTCGAAATTAGATCCTTAGAAGCAAATAGAAAAACAAATTCGCATTATTCCTTCAATATCCCGACACAGAAAAAACCACATACTCTGAAATATTAAATATTCGGTAGTGGAAATGGTCAATGTAAACATTATAACAATGTATACATTGTTATATATATTATTGTTATATAATGATGACAACAATAATGATCAAATTTTTATCGTGAGAAATGCCTATAATAATTTCACATTCAGATTAGTGCATTAAGTGAAATGTTTTTTAAATAACAATGAATAGAAACATAACCAATGGATGGTAGAAATCAATACACTCAAAAATTCTGAGCATTTTCTCAATGAGAAATCGGAAATGAATGATTGAACAGGGTTTAACATTTTCGAGTAAAACACTTATAGTTAAATACGGAAGGCCTTTTAGAATAACTCTATGGTTCGAAAACCGCCTGTAGTACAGGCAAATTTTTTGTTAAATCACAGTCTGTTAGAGCCTGAAGAAGTCGGTGACCTCACGAAACGTGCCACGTGTGGAAACTTATGTTTCATTGGAACGTATTCATTTGAAGCATTAACTTTCATATGAACCTTCCATCATAACATGGAACCAGACTGATACTAATGTATCAGAATAATGGAGCAACATACAATGATTTTCGCTCAACTCGATGTGTCTAATTCTTGAACCTAGAGACAGACAATTTATTGATTCTTTCACAAATATATATGAGTACTTCAAATTCAGACATTGACGTATTCTGAAAAGTGAATGCTGAAAGTCGTCGTGACTGCAAATTCTTTTAATGATGAAAAAAAACAAATTCATTTCATGTGATGAAAAAATATGTTCCCATACAGTCATATCAAGTTTTCTTGTGACTAACAATACATAGCTGGCCTTCGTGGCCTAGTCGGGTGAAATGGAGGAAATCTAGTGCGGTAGAACTCGGGTTCGAGCCCCGGTGAAGGTATGGGTGTTTGTGTTTGTCTATGATTTGGGTTGTTATAAATAATGATATATTCTGGGTAATGTACATTATTATCAATGTCGGAACCGGCGTTAATTTGTAGGTACACTGAATTAAAAAAAAACAATACATACATACGTAAGAAAAAATTTTCGAATTACTTTCTACAGTCTTCGGTCTTCGTAATTGTAAATTTATATTTTTATTTCAGGAAATTTGTTCTAAATTATTATTAATGAACAAGCATTTTGAACGAAATACTATAATTTCAAACCCAAACATTGTATATTGTTATTATTATTACATATTAGATCAGAATGGTTTTCTGTTCTGTTGTATGTTGATGTTGATGTATATGTTCAGTTTTCATAATATTTTCCTCAAGAACAAGATTTCTAGCTGACGTTTCGTTGGGACTTTCAACATTGTCAGAGCTATAACACTAAATTCATTTATTCATAGATGCATATACTTTTTACTTATTATGTATGCATTAGTAGGGCTTTTTTCCTCAATGAGTACTTCAAAAATTCAGGACGTGTTTAGAGACTCGCGATTGTACGTGATGCTACTCCATCATATCGTAGAATTGGTCAAAAATAGAATTTGATCTCCATTTTATAGGAAACTCAACAGTGAATTAAAGTTCATCTAGAGAAAATATTAAGTGTGTATTTAAACATAATAAATCGTTCTGGTTTCTTTCTACTCAAAAATTGTAATTATCGAAAAGCAATATAGAGTAAAAAAGGTGTAAGAAGTTGAAAGAACATGCTTATTATTGAAACACAGTCAGTCCACTTTCATATTTATTAAGGAAATGATCCTATTATAACTGAGAGTGTTGATTTTATGTCGATTTTCCCTATCTATTATCTTGGTTCTTTCATCTAAACTGCGCCCTGTACCTATAACTGCGGTTATTTTCATTGGTACATTAATTTAATGTATTGGATTAAAACGTCGTTAATAACATTATCCTGAATCATATTTTCATATTTGTGTTATTCATGTCGATATCATAGCAATATTTAACTTTTGAGCTCGTACTGTCAACAACACTACTCTTTCAATATCAAACTCTTATGAAGTTGGAAATCTGAGTATAATACGGTGGAAGTTTCTAATCTCGAAGCACAACTTTTAATTGTTTGATCTTACGATATGGTAATTATTGTTCATATCCTTTGACGTATAATGGGACATCTGCGGAATAATTAATGCTTTCATCCATAAACCTTTCAAATGAGACGTTCACCCGCTTGGCTTTGAAGAATATCTGGAATATTGAAATAATACAGATCGTAGTCTTCTGATCTGAATTGAATATGCCTGATAACATTCGGTTTGAAGAATACTTTTTTGAAGGGATTACTCTTTTGATGATTATAATTTTCATAATCGTTAATGTGAAGTTTGGAATGTTCAGCAGAAATAAAATGTCTATTTTAGATATTGAAATAAAATGAGAAAAATTTTATATGATGAAATATTGTTCCATTCTACCCCACCGACCGAATTTCATGATTTTACGACCACCTCAGTCCTTGTCACAGCTGGTCACATTTGTGAGATCCTTCTCCTTTGTATGATATCACATATTTAGCAATTTCACATCTAGAAATTATTGAATCAACAGAGTACTTTCGAAATTAGGTTAATTTTAATTTCAATTTTTTTTCAAATGAAATTAACATCAAGTCCAACATTTCAAGGAATTATCAAAACCAAATACGATTACTAATGTTGAGGAATAATTAACGAAAACTTTCCTCAGTTTGTACCTCTTTTAGCCATTGTGTACCTCATTCACTTTCTGTTACTATATCCAGTATTTTCTTCGATATTCTGCACTGTTCCGACCAGTAGACATTGAGATAAAAGTTTGGTCGTTGTTTTCGGATTTCTTCCGTTATAATATTTGTCGTTTGATAGAGTTCGTTTTGAGTTCTTTTCAACCAAATATCGTTACTATTGATTGGCCAATCTCACCACAGGTTCCCACAGGTCTCACCACAATTGTTGCTTTGACATTAACAACGTTCACTGTCGTACATTACTTATTAACAATGTGGCAATAAGAATGGACACATTAACATACTAATAATAACAGTTTTTCAATCCAAACAATAAAAGAAAAAACGACTCATGCGGTGTTCACTGAAATGAAAGCTTTTTAGGACACACATCACAGAATTCGGAGAACGAATTCGCTCATGAGTACGCAAAAACTCAAGAATTTCCGTACCTTTACTCAAAATATTGAAATTAAACTATGCACGAATTAAACTATAACAGTACCGAAATTTCATTGAATCAATATACTTGAAACGTAGACAAATTTAATGAATGTTTCATATTTGAGAAAAATTGAAAAGTTCTTTAATTGATCAGAAAAAATTGAAAACTTTATATACAATTAAGTTCTATAAATCTCATCCTATAAGTATTCGATAAATTCTTCGAAAAAATACTAAAATTATCCCCAATCCAACCAACAATGATATAACATCGAACAATAAGAAAATTGGAGTGGGTATATTATACCTACATTCCCTAGATACAAATATTCAAATACAACCATATGTACAAAATTTATTTTATCAGTTATTTCGTCGGACTTTCATTGCTTATAATTATGAGTTCAAAATCTGAACCAAAATTTCGATTATATGGAAAATTAATTGGTAAAATTAATCGAATTGAACTGAAAAATCTGACAAAACATTGATAAGTGTCCCGAAGTCTGAAACAGAAATATAAAATGAAAATTAACGGAAATAATTCAAATAAATTTCAGATAAATACAAATAAAATAGAACAAAATGAACTGAATAATGATTCAGAAATAAAATTCAAACGACGTTTCGGTTAGTAATGTCTCTAACCGTTTTCAATTCAAAACTGGGAATGGCCCTCCTAACCATTCTGATTGTCAAAGAAAAACTTGATTGTCATAGATGTTTAATAGGTGATTTTTTCATCTTTCATTATTACTGCAATATAGTGAAAATTCAAATTATTATTAATTAATAGCCCAAAGGAGGCAAGAAATGAATTTTCAATTATTAAATCAGTTTCCCATTGTTTTAAAATTTAGACATAGCCTGCTAAGAATATGTATTTCTACTAAAAATATCAACAGACAGGCCGAAGGGGGGGGGTATAGAGCCTTTGCAAATGACAAAAACCTAATGGAAATTACAGTAGTATGAAAGTAATGAAAAAGAAGATAATATAACGAAAATGAAAGGCAGAATGATTTACGGGGATCTTCGGTCGGAAAGTAGGAGAGGGTGAGTTTTTAAGGTTGAAAAAGTTTCAAGATTAATCCCTTCTACTTCATCTCACACCTTTCGAAATATTTCGAAAAAAATAATTTTTGGATCGTATTCTCCTTTTTCGACTGATTCAACATTTTTTGAAATTCAACGTTTTTCATATAGATATCCGTTAAATATTTAATAAAATACATATAGTTCAAAAATATCTTCAAAACGGTAATTTGAAACCATCCTTTACTGGACTACCAATTCCTACATCATGAAGATTTCACTCAACTCAAGTCTTGTTAAGTCGCGCATTAAACCACATGTTACGAAATTGCAGTACTTTGGTGAGTTAAGTACATATTATTGTTTCATCCGCCATACTTGTAATAACATAAATAAAATGACGTTAGTACCACGGACATACCGGATACAAAATCACGTATCGTTACACTATGACAGAAATTTGCACTGTTTCACGATAAATTCTCGTCTGTCGAGCTTCAATATAACACATCTTCAATATCTCATGCGCTCAGAAACTCCTCGTTTACGGAATGCTTATATCAGCATTTCAGAATATCGCGTATTCGGTACCTACACGGAAGATAATGGCGCGTCGGACAAAATGGGGTCACATAGGAGGATACTCTTCTTCAAATTTTCTTCTATAACGAAACGAACAGCTCGGGATGAGAGATGTTATTCTGAAATACGTATCTCATTTTCGAGGGAGAATTCAAATGGAAATTTATTGCACAGAAACAATGCATAATATTGGAGATGTCTTATACGAAGCTCCTGCGGGGTGTAGGTATAATAATGTAATGCTCGTTTCTGCATAAATCAGTAGAATTAAACGAAAACTGTAGTGCTATTACATCGAACGTAGGGATGTATCTAATAATTAATTGGAATGTTTTATATGCAAGATATACAACGTAGATGTCTATGAATTGTTTGTCTATGTTTGATTAAAATTATGAGCACTGTAGAAGAAAAAGACAGATGTATAATTGAAGAGAAATATCCCTGTTTTTTATTTTTATTTATATACTATTATTTATAGATACAAGAACACGCTGTTCTATTTCAGTGTACTCAGAATATATTAAAAAAACTTGCAGAAATAACGAAAACACTTCTACTTCTTCCTGTTATAATTTTAAATTGAATTAAGAATTGTACGAAATAACACACGTTGGCAAAAACCCAAGGGAATTTTGTTTACGTTAGATAGATAGAAAGACAGATATTCATCGATGCAATTCAAGTTGTTACATTTTTAGCAAATGAACAAAAGTAGTTAAAATTGAAGAACCTTGTGTCATATGTGTGAAATCAGCACTTAACCTAACATTGTTAATTCTTTTCGGTTCAAGATATAAACATAAATATATTCCAGTTGTTGATAAGATAATTGAAATAATAGTTCATGAACAGGTGGCTAAACATCTTAAGGTGAATAATTTATTGTACATCAACCAATTTGGTTTCAGGCGACATCATTCCTGTGAGATGGCCTGTCAGTTGGTTTGAAATAACTGGAAAAGGAAAATTGGTGATGAAAATATTGTAATTAGTGTATTTGTGGACTTGCAAAGAGCTTTTGAAACCTTTGATAGAGTTAGATTGTTGATGAAATGTGAAAAATATGGTATAAAAGGAAATGTTCTTGCATGGATGGGAGATTACTGGACTAATAGGTATCAGAAAACCAAAGTCAACGGTGAATGCTCAGAGGAGCTTCGTTCGTGCTGTGGGTTTCCGCAGGGTAGTGCCTTAGGACCCTTATTATTTCAACTATATGTTAATGATCTATATCAATACTTGCAGAATTCTTTCGTCAGTCTGTTCGCAGATGATACTTCGATATGTGTATCTAGGAAAGCTTATCCAGATGTGGTTAGCACTATGAACAACGAATTAGATATTTTGAATGAGTGGTTGATGGGGAATAAATTGAAGTTGAATACACAAAGAACTAAATGCATGATATTAGCTAGTAAAAAGATTCTTTCAATTTTAAGCAAGGTCATTGGGTCATTAAAATTAATAATAGGGTAATAGAATACGTTGATGACATAAAATATTTAGGAGTTGTATTAGATACTCAACTCAAATTTCATAAACATGTTGATTTTGTGTAAAAATAGGAAAAAAAGTTGGATATCTGTCGAGAGTCAGTAGGTGTTTTTCACGTATATCCACGTTCTAACTATTGTATGTCTCTTTTGCTGTGTTGTTCTGGGGGAGATATTCAGAGATTGCAGGTCCTTCAAAATAGGGCAATGAGAATATTGTTACGTTCAAACAGTTATACCTCAGTTAATAGCATGTTAAAATGACTAAATTTCTTAAATATGTCACAGCTTATACGTGAGTCAAACTTGTTAGTATTCAAAATTGTCAACAATCAAGCTCCACCATATTTTAATAAATACCTAAACAAGAGATTTCTAAATATGGATTACAACTTGAGGACAAAAAATTATTATCAAATTGAAAGGTTCAAGTCAGCATCATTGGAAAAAACCCTGTTTATTGAAGGCTTGAGATTGTACAATAGTTTACCATGTAATATCAAGTTTTCTCCTACCGTAAATCAATTTAAATCAAGGTGAAGAAAAATGTATTTTTTGTTCTGTTTTTCATTTTTGTGTCCCTTTCTATGAGGATGATATTCGAACTTGTCTTATGCGAATATTTTTGATGTAATATGAATTATTTATTATGTAATAGCTGATATAGCTAAATAAAGTTTGATTTATATTATTACCTAAATAACATACAAAACAAGGTTAGGATTTTTAACTCTAAAGGTGCATTCCTCTAGCACGATTGATAATCTTGATTTCATAATAATATTGTACACCATCTTTTAAATCCAAATATACTCATTGCTGCAGGAGAGCAATCCCATAGACGTATATCATATCTTATGTGTGATTTCATTAAATCAAGATAGGTTGTTGTTAAAGCACGGAGCTTCTCAAAAAAAAATAAATTGGGAATGCCAGATTTACTCTCCAGAAGCTTGTTTGACTTAAATGTGTCTTTCATGTTCAACCAATATCAATTTAAACAACAAAAAATTTCATATATCATTAGGATCGATATTCACAGAATATCATTATCAATATATTAACAGAATATATTTTATATACCGATTAATATAAAGAATATTTTCGGTATATAATATATACCGATTGAGGATCGGTATTCACAAGTTAAGTCTCAAAGAAAATTAACGGCTCATGTTTTGTCTGAATTAAAGGTTAACTCGTTCGTAGAGAACCATTCAGTTCCACTAGAACCTTGTCAAGTTACTATTCTAAGCAAGACTGGTCAGTATTCGACACAGACAAAGTTGTGTCATCAGCAAACCATCCTACCGAGGCACTGGGCAAGTAATTAGGTATATCGTTGATGAAGACCAGGAAAAGCAGGTCCAGCATTGAGCCCTGTGGAGCCTCGATATCCACCATCGCTTAAACTCCGGCTCCACTGCCACTGAGGAAAACCTATCTGCTATATACGTTTGAAGTC
The DNA here is from genome assembly GCA_030704895.1 of Henosepilachna vigintioctopunctata. Classification (NCBI taxonomy): domain Eukaryota; kingdom Metazoa; phylum Arthropoda; class Insecta; order Coleoptera; family Coccinellidae; genus Henosepilachna; species Henosepilachna vigintioctopunctata. The sequence goes on from JARQZJ010000043.1 coordinate 888,176, forward strand.
ACCCGAAACTGCTATCAGTCAATGCAAAGTACTCCAGCTTGAATTCCAATGACATTACAATTATTTAAAAAAGGTATTGTTGAATTGGTGACAGTTGTTTCAGGATTACCGCAAATAGTTGCGGAAATGAGCTTACCTAGTTCAGTCCTGTTGAGGTGCTGAATTCAAGCCAGTAATAAATATGCGAATAATAAATCGTCCTATGTTATCATTATAAATATATTTTCTGCAGTTTGCACGTACTTTCGGAGTAAAACTCTGAAGGAACATACAAAAAGAGATGTACGTAAATATTAAAATTGAAAACCAAAGTATTGAAAGGGTTGTTAAGTATTATGCTAGATGAAAAAAGTTTCAATGATAACATTGAATTCATATTGTCTGAAATTTCCAAACATATCAACTTTTCGGAACGAAATGGAATTAATCTAAGCACACATATGAAATTATTGCTATTCAAGTCACTAGCAATAATAATGCAAAATATCAAAATTTACAAAAATTACCGAATAAGGATATGCGAACAATTTGAAAATGTCACAAGAAATATTGAATTGAACTATTGGCTCAATGTTACATGTTACATAATGTTAATGAACGTCTACATATTTCAAGCGTGAGCTCATCCAAAAGACTAAACTAATGGTTGATTTTTTGAGCGTTGTTTTTTTTTAATCGAATAAAACACTCCATTTGCATCATATATTCAAAATTTCTATTGAAATTGATAACTTGGCCTTTGCCGTTTACGTTTTAAAGATAACTGCATGTGAATGTTGTCCGTGGCTTCGTATCAAATGGACCATTCGGAAGGTCAAATTTTGCGTCACTTTTTCGAGCATTTCGGCCTATATCCCACGAACTACGCGTGTTATGTTATCCTGTAAGGCTTCAATCCTGTTCGCCTTGTCCACATACACACTACTTTGTCCACATACGACTTTACATAACCCCACAAGAAATAATCCAGAGGCGTCAAATCGCATAATCTTGGCCGCCAATTCACAGGGCCATTTCGAGGGATAAGTTGCTCACCAAATTCATCCTTCAACATGTCCATTGTTTCACGAGTTGTATGGCATGTGGCACCGTCTTGATGTTGCCACATGTCAACCAAGATCAACTCGGCCAACTAGGACAAAAAAAGTTGCGTATCATGGCTCGATATCGTTCGCCGTTGACGGTCACATTTCTGCATCGGTCGTCTTTGAAGAAAAATGGACCGATGATGCCACTAGCCATAAACTACACCAAACTGTCGTTATGTCGGGATGCATCGGTAATTCTTGTATGGCATGTGGCTGTTCATCACTCCAGATGCGACAGTTTTGTTCATTTACATATCCGCTAAGCCAGTGCGCTGAAATGAGCCTCATCGCTGAACACAATTTTTCGATAAAACAGCGGATTTTCATTAAGCTGTTCTAAGTAAGGCCCATTCACCAAAAATTAGTTGTTGTGGTAGGTCATTCGGCTTCAATTCTTGCTGAAGTTGAATTTTATAGGCTTTCAAACCGAAATCAACACGTAAAATTTTCTATTTGGTTGAGTAACACATTCTCAATTGCTAAGAACGGCGACGAATTGACATTTCACGATCCTCGTTAACACTGTACGCTACAATATTATCTTCAGTACGCACTGTACGAATGCGAGACAATGATTCAATGTCCAACAAAGTAAAATTGGTGCGAAATTTGGTAATAACAGCACGAATTGTTGATTCACCAGGTCGATTATGACGACCATAATATGGTAGTAACAAACGATACACATTTTTCACGGAGCACGAATTTTGATTGATTTTGATTTCAACAATTTGAAATCGTTGCTCGTTTGTAAGTCTTTCCATGATGAAATGGCAGATTATACTGAAAACTTTTCACTTTGAGAGATGACGTTTGGGATGCCATTACCAACGAGTGTCGCCAACCTGAGAATCTTATCTCTTAAAAAATCACCCGTTACAATAAGAAACGAACAACAAATTTATATCTATACAATGGATGTAAGTAGGGAAGATAATTGAAAGTCTTCCTCTTCATTTAAGATGTCTCTTTTTTCTTCCAAGAACTGCATATTTCAATAGCTTCTAAAAGGTCTAAACGTGTCCCTTCATTACCTGCAAGCAAGCATTTGATTTTCATAAAGTTTATGGAATGGTTGGAGTTAATACAATGTTCTAAGAACCCGGTTTCATTAGCATTGTACAAAATCGACCTTTTATGCTCGTAACACAAGTTTTTATTTTTTTACCTGTTTGGCCGATATAACACGAAATTTAATCTCAGTCGTTATAGGAAATATCAATTTATTTATCTAAGAATTGATGGAATGTTCGATATCAAACATATTCAACTTTCACCTTTTTTTTTCGAAATAAAAAATGCAGGATAATCCTGATTGAAAGCTGTGAAGGAAAGACATTCATTGCAGATATTGAATGATAATTTAAATGCTTTATTTTTCATTTGTTGCTGATTGTATTATTGGTACTGGAATCATAAAACAAATTTAATTTCGAATGTAATATATGACCCTTGTTAGGAACAACACTTTTCCCTTCATCACAGTTTCTGAGTACTAATATTTAGCATGTTTTGGTTTTTTTCTTCACTATAGGTTCAGTTGATTAGTATCAACCAAACAATATATTGTAAATGCGTCTTCAATTCCATGAATACTGCGTAAAAAACTTGACATATATTCTGAGCAAGCATACAATTATCATTGTTTCATTCTATCAAACTTCTGATTAGTTGTACAGAAACACTTTTTGTAGAATGAAATATTTTGAGGTATTTGATATTCTTTAGAAAACTAGTTTGGCGTGAGAAACCTTCCAAGAAACGAACTTATTCAGGACTTGAAATAGGGTGAAAATTTTTCAATTTCAAATTGTTTTAGAATGGAGGAGAACTTGAGATATTGAGAATTGTTAAGCGACTGGGATGTGTAATATTTAAAAATGTGAGATTTTAAATTTCCGGATAGAAATTTTATTTTTAGAAACCCGAAATATCACCTCAAAACATCATGCCATCAAAATTTGAAACCAATATCGAAAAGGTTAAGGGGTTGCTGGATTATCCAAAACCAGCAAAAAGAATAGAATATTTAATAGTATTGGCGTTTACTTGATGGAAATCCATTATAATTGAATATAAACTTGAATTCAAACACTTGAATTTATGATTTACACTTTATTAACTACATAGCATGACGCGTTTCGTCGTTACAAACGAATTCTTCAGATGCTTACAGAATAATAACCTGTTATTATTATATTAACCAGTTATTATTCTGTAAGCATCTGAAGAAGTCGTTTGTAACGACGAAACGCGTCATGCTATGTAGTTAATAGAGTGTAAATCACAAATTCAAGTGTTTGAATTTAAGTTTATATTCAAAAAGAATAGAAGTTATTGACCCAAAGAATCCAAATGAATTGAAGTTTAAGTACATGGATTAAAATTGTTATATATCGTTAATTTACTTTATCTGGCTTCTTCAATAAACCATATGAGACAATTATTTTCATTTAATTTTGATTCTATTTCCGAAAAATATTTCGAAGTTGAAATATAATATGAACCCTACTTCATTACGTTTTATACAAAAATTCAATATCTATGGACCTGATGAAAGGTCTTTCGATAGCACCGAAAATATCGAACCGATTTTTTTTTATCAACGATATGAAGCCAAAGTCAATAGATTTCGCACCAATTATTCTTCACGTTTCCTTTGTCAACGATACTGAATCATCTATTCGTTATGTATTCTCTCTTTCGTAACCCTGACAACACGTACAACATATAAGCAAACGAATTTTGAAGCTCGCTAATGATATTAAGCGGATTGCATTGCAGTTATTCTGTGGGAGGAGCTTATCATATTTTCATTATTTATCAATTTATACGTGTTCTTTCGTGAAGTGATAGTAAAAATTCATGAATTACATCATATTTTCACATATAATTTATATATATATATATATATATATATATATATATATCATATATTATATATATATATATATATATATATATATATATATATATATATATATATATATATATATATTTATTAGTAAACACTGAGACTCTTAATAGAAATATTGAAATATTTCAAATAAAATTCTCAGGGAACTGTCTACACAATTGTTGTCAACAAGAACGAACCCATCACTTTCAAGAGTGAATATTCGAAAAGTTCATCGATCTTGTTGAATGATAATAGGATACAATTGTTTCATCATTATTATGAATCATCAGTCCATATTTAATCAATCAATCAAAAATCGATGACTTTCAAAACGAACATAGGTCCTATACCAAATTGAGGACAATTTTACCGAGTGAAATATTCACTTAGGCTCCCTCTATCGGAGAAACGACGTACAAACTCTCCCTGTCGTTCAAGATTCCTACTCATATATATATATATATATATATATATATATATATATATATATATATATATATATATATATATATATATATATATATATATATAAGTGTGAAGGTTTTTGGGAATGAGCACAGTTTAAACTTGATGGAGTGATTATTTATTCGACATATGTTTCGACTCTAGGCCTTTTTCAAGAATATTATAGGTTTATTGTTGGTTGGAAATTGACTTCAATTTCACAAATATCTCCAAATAAAACTCTAAAGTTTTACGAAAGATTTGTGAAATTGAAGTCAATTTCCAACCAACAATAAACCTATAATATTCTTGAAAAAGGCCTAGAGCCGAAACATATGTCGAATAAATAATTACTCCATCAAGTTTAAACTGTGCTCATTTCCAAGAAACCTTCACACGTTATTAAGCAAAGCACAAGCAAACTAAACGAATTATTTATATATATATATATATATATATATATATATATATATATATATATATATATATATATATATATATAATATATAATTTTATTGAGAAACATTCCTTACATAGTAAAATTACATTAATTTCAATTGATAAATAATTACAAATAAGAGAAATGCTCTCAGAAGGACCGAATTCAGTTTGGAGTCTGATCTTCCATTCAGCCCTCGAGCAAAAATATTGGTTCAAACAAAAATCTTGGTTAAATTCATATTTACAATAACATACAATTTTGATTGAAAAGAAAAGAAAATAAAAATTTCCTCAGAGATATTAAACATTTGAGACAATTTCACATGGTGAAGAACATCCGAATGGTGCCTACATCCGAATCATCGAAGTACTCTGACACACTATAGTATGCCTTTGTTAAGAGCAGAGATTTAACTCCCCTCTTAAACAAATGAGCTTTCAGTACTTTCAAATTCGATGGTAAATGGTTGAAAATTTTAATGCTTTGACAATAGAGAGAGTGCTTAAATTTAGCTGTTTTATGCATAGGAATAAGTAGCACATTCCTGTTTCATGTTGAATACTCATGATTACTATTCAATTTAATAAACCTATCTTCATTTTCTTTAACATATAACAAACATCTATAAATATATAAACACGGTAAGGTAAGTATGTAATTATTAATGAAGATAGGTTTACAAGATGTTCGCTGATGAATATTGAATATTAATCGAAGTATTCGCTTCTGTGTAATTATAATTATATATATATATATATATATATATATATATATATATATATATATATATATATATATATATATATATATATATATATATATATATATATATATATATATATATATATATATAAGCAGAATATTATAATTTAGATGGCTATATACAAGACTGTAATACACATTCATAACACAGTTTCTAGGTACGATGTTCTTGATTCTAGAGATTGCAAAAAATGAGTTACTCAATTTTTCACATAAGACCTCAATGTGTGATGTCCATCTCAAATTTCTGTCTACATATATTCCAAGAAACTTCGTTGATTGTGGTGATGATATAGTGTTGTCCCCATATTTAACATCCAAGGTACTAATTCCATTTCCTTTCAGACAAAACTGAACACATACAGTTTTGTCAACGTTCACCATCAGATTGTTCATTTGACACCAACTTACAAACTCCCTCACAATGCATTCACATGCACCCAGAAGTTCTTCAGGAGTCCTGCCAGAAACAACCACCGATGAATCATCGGCAAATAGTGTCACCAAAAACCGGGACAACTTCGCAGGCAGATCGTTTATGAACAATATGAATAGAAGAGGTCCGAGTACAGAGTCTTGCGGCACCCCAAGAGCAATATAATGTCTCTGAGAATAACTCTCGCCTATTTTCACTACCATTGTTCTTTCTTCAAGATAACTACGTAACCAATTCAGAAACACACCTCTGAAACCTAAATTGTAGCATTTATCAAGTAAAAATTCAAAGGATAGTGAATCAAATGCGGAAGATAAATCAAAAAATAACCCCGCCACAAACAAGTGTTTATCCAAACACTCGTAGACGGATTCAAAAAACTCAACCGCAGCTGACTGAGTTGAGTGGCCGCTTCTGAATCCATGTTGCGCGGAGTCAATTATTTTGAATCTATTGAGATAACTCATCATTCTGGCGAAACCAATTTTCTCTATGACCTTGGAAAACACGCTCAAAATGGATATTGGGCGATAATTAGTAATTTCACTCACGGTTCCATTCTTAAATACTGGAATTACTATGGATTGCTTAAGGATATTGGGGAACTTTGCAGTAGTGATGGAAACATTTATAAGATATGCAAAGTGCTCGCCAATAATTCCACTAATTCCTAATATATATATATATATATATATATATATATATATATATATATATATATATATATATATATATATATATATATATATATATATATATATATATTGACGTCAGGCTAGAAGTAGATTATAGTATGACATTGTGGATGTGAAAGTAGCTCATATTGTCCATCAAGTTCTAGCATTGAACACCAGACTGTTGACAAAATATATAACACCTTACTATGAATACAAACCACAGCTGCTGTTAGAGGACAGCAATTACAAAATATATTATGATCGAACTATCATTACAGACCGCACGACACATACTTATAGACCAGACATAGTTCGTTTGGACAAAATCAACAAGAAAGCCCACCTGATAGACATAGCGGGATCTAACACTCACAACCTAATGAACACCATTCAATAAAAAATCGGGAAATATACGGACCTGAAATGTGAGATACTTAGTATGTGGGATATAGATGCGGCGTACCTATATAAGACTACTTGTAATATCAACAACCGATGTAGTTCCGAAAGTGCTACACGAACACCTTACGAAGCTGAATTTACACCCGAGGCTGAATGCAAAAAAATAGAAAAAGCTTTGGTGCTGAACACATGTCACATAATCAGGAAATTCTTTGCAAGGATAAAGTAACCGACAGATTATTGAATTGCTAAGCTTTAGCCCCGCATTCAACTTTGAAACGAGTGCCGGAGCTGAGAATAACTGGAGAAAAATGAATAATAATAATGAAATATATTGAAAAACATTCCTCAGATGGTCAAATTATGTTCATTCAATTGATTCAATAATTACAACTAAGAAGAATGCTCACAAAAAGACTAAATTCAGCTTTGAGTTTGATCCTCCATACATCCCTCCAACAAAAATATTGGTATAAACAAAAATTTTGGTTTTATTAATATTCAGAATAATGAAAAAATACAACTATATTAAAAAGAAGAGAAAAAGAAATTTCCTCAGAAACATTGTACATAAGAAACAATTTCACATGGCGAGGGACATTCGCGATAAATAAATAAACAAACATATGCTATAAAAAATTGATTTATACATTATTGCCTACATTCAATCATCGAAGTAACTTTGCCACGATACAGTATGCCTTGGTCAATATCAATGTCTTAACTTTCTTCTTGAACAAACAGGAATGAGTAATTGGCCCTTCTTGAATAATCATGATTACTATTCAATTTGATAATTTAATTAATATTCATCAGAAATATTGTTACTGTTCTGATTATCGAAATAACACCAAAACGTCGAGGTCAGAGAACTATTTATTCATTTTGCTCGACAGTTATATCGTAAATATCGATCCAAATGATTATAAAAACGTGTCTTGTGTTTCCATTGATGTTGATTTAACATTGGTGGTATACACAAGTGAGTCAATTGTCCGACAAGCTCTTGAAGATTTGTCAGTCGCAATTTATCTGTGTCGCTATACTTCGGGTTAATTGAGTCTCACATAAGTTATAGTATACTTCTGTGGGTCTGCTCTTTAGGAGAAATGAGTGTTTTTGGACTTCAGAGAAGGTGTATTCGATTATTAGGGAATCTAGGCTGTAGTTTCTACTTCAGAAATGCATATTAACAGCTACAAATCCTGATTTCACCTTCTCTTAATATTTACGAGATCCTACTTTATTGTCATAAACTGAAAACAGAAATCGGAGAACAAGATCTAGGAGTAGACTGACCAAATAACACAATGTTTAAAAATTCTATTGCCTTGAATTTTATTGCAGGTTACCTCTTCATATGAGGAATGCTGATTAAGCCAAATTGAAGTCATATATCAAAAAGTTTTCATAGCGAAAAAGCTACTATTCATATGATGATTACCTATTTTATTTCGACTTATATACTTTGTTTTCTCTAATTTTCACTCCTTTAGTAGCTATGCTAAATAAAGTATATCTATACAGTATTACTTTATTAGTATTTAGTATTAGTATACTATAAAGATATCAATCTATCTTTATAGCTCAGATAAAATGTCAACAAAGCACATGAAGCGCATTAATATCAATTAACTAATATGTATCAGAACGAAATGAATGAGCATTCGTCAGATAGCCCATGAAAATTGAAGTTTTTTTCAATGTTACCACAAAGATGATAGGAAGTTTCATAAAGAATTCAATATCATTCGTTGAATACAGAAATTGTCAGAAATTGTGGAAGTGTTGCTTAGCTTACTTGCAGGAATAATCCAAAAGCCGAGGGTCATTATATTGGCAGAAATTTCAAAGATACATGAGCCAAACTTGTTGTTTACGCCCTCCATGTAATTACTAAACCTCCTCAGGGCCTTAGGTTCTGAAAGGAAGGATGTATTCACCTTAATCGCTCCTCATCGAAGCGATGTCGAACATCGAGAAGAATTCGCATTGCTCATCTCTAAATCGATGCTAGCCCTTAACAGTCAATAACACAACTGGAAGGATCAGCTGTATTCTAGTATCAAACTCAAATTATATCTTTATCAGCGAAATAACAGAACGGAGTGCATGAAAAAACAAAACCAATTTACAATTTGAAATTTTCAAATTTTATATTAATGAAGGATGCTCGTGAATTTGTAAAATTTCCGTATAAATTTTTATGTTCATCTTAGTCGTTCGTCTAGGTTCAGCATGAATTTATGAAGGATTGTCAGATCTTCAACATCATTGTTGAAATAAATCTTCTCGTGTATTCTCACCACTAACGAAATTTATCTAGAAAAAAGTCACCCCCTATATATTCTTTTAACCACCGACTTTCAAGTTTCATCAATATGCAGTGTGTAAAAGTGAGGAAACTCGAAATTCGATGATGAAGAAATGAATCTTGTGAACCTGATATCATATCATACCAAAAAGAGAGAATATTATCCGAAAGCTATTGAAAGTAATTTATACAGAAGCAATATGAACCGACGAAGAAGTAGTGCCAGTTGATAATTCCTTAGTGAAACTTATAGAAAATTCAGTATTATGTGCAGTTTTAGAATTGTTCAAGAAAAAGGAAGAACGTTTCTCGTTTGTCCCAAAGTTTATGATGAATCTCCTTTATCAATGGCCAAAGATTTCTTTTTTATTTTCAACCGTCAAACCTATTGTCTGTTGCTTGCTTTAAATAGAATGAACACTTCAAGGAAGAAATAGAGGAGGAAATATATATTTTCGACGATCGAGAGGCCAACAGCAACAAGCATACAAATATAATAATAATAATAATAATAATAACAATAATAATAATGATATAATAATAATAATAATAATAATAATAATAATAATAATAATAATAATAATAATAATAATAATAATAATAATAATAATAATAATAATAATAATAATAATAATAATAATAATAATAATAATAATAATAATAATAATAATAATAATAATAATAATAATAATAATAATAATAATAATAATAATAATAATAATAATAATAATAATAATAATAATAATAATAGTAATAATAATACTAATAATGATAATATTTATTGTGAAAGATTCCATGAATTGTTCTTGTACATTCATTCAATTAACATAGCAATAACAACTGACAAAAATGCTCACAAAAGGACTGAATTCAGTTTTGAATTCGAAAAATATCGCTTCAATTTTATGTCAGATTCTAAATATTACAAAACAAAATGATTAATTGAATTATTTCAAGAACAGAAATAACCTTGGAAATATAAATCTTCAAAGACAACTTTACATTGTGCAGTATAAGACATAATAAGAAAAAACGAATGATATAAAACATATTATGGAGAATTGTTCGATATATTGGAGAAGATGGGAATCAGAGGTAGTACACTGGAATTTTCGATAGATTATCTGAGAAATCGAAAACAGTTGGTACGGCTTCAAGATTCTTACAGCTCTGGGGGCAGCATCGTGTGTGGGTTTCGCCAGGGCACCGTTCTGAGACCACTTTTTTGTTTACGATTTTTGTGAACAGCCTGCTTAATCTGACCTTAAATAGATAAATATTGAAATATCAGATACGATAAAATACCTAGGAGTAACTATCGATTCCATCTTAAATGAAACCACCACCTGAAAAATGTTGCAAGTACACTTCGTAGCATGATATATCCTTTTAAACAACTGAGGGATGTATTTGACGGCAGTTACGTTTTAGGCATAGTTGGTACGGATTCAAGATACTTACAGCTCTGACGGCAGCATCGTGTGTGTGTTTCCCCAGGACACCGTTCTGAGACCACTTTTTGTTTATGATTTATGTGAACAGCCCGCTGAATCTGACCTTAAATGGATAAATATTCAAATATCAGATACGATAAAATACTTCGGAGTAACTATCGATTCCATCTTAAATGAAACCACCACCTGAAAAATGTTGCAAGTACACTTCGTAGCATGATATATCCTTTTGAACAACTGAGGGATGTATTTGACGTCAGTTACCTTTTAAGCATATATGAATTCAAGAAGGCTAATAAATTCGAGACTCACCTACGAAATTCTGGCTTGGGATCGACTTGGGACGAATACATATTCAATATAAAGGTATTGCAAAATAAATTCCTGAAAATTATTTTTACACTTTAGAGAGTTTATATGCTGAAACTGGAGTATTGAACCTGAGAAAAACTTTTGCACTGGTACTGTTAACAACAGTTCACAAATCAAAACATTGTTTGTCAATTGTGCAGCACTGTTATAGCACACGCCAGAAAGGTATACGGTATTGAATCCCATTTTACTTCAAATCGAAGCACCGAGTATCTTGGGCCTCGAATTTACAACATATCACTGGTAGAGATTAGGAGTATTAGAAATGTTAGGAGTTTTACTAGAGCTGTTAGAATATTTTTGATGGAATTTGATAGTAAGAGTAAGAGGTTGCATGACGTAATTCGATGCAGAGTTTGAGTTCTGTTTTCTTGTATATCTCTGGTTGAACTTACTCTTTTTATAGCGTTTGAACCTGTATTTTTGATGAATGTGAATTGATGAGTACACCACAGGCAGCCGCTGGCTTTGTGGTTTCGATGCTTTTATATTGAGGAACTGTCAAATTTATATGTTCAGCTTGATTTAATCGAATTGTTTTTTTTCGTCAAATACTGTCATTGTTTTTATATTGGGTGCATCTTATTGTTCGTTTTTGTCATAGAATAATTCAAATTAAATGAAATAATTGTTAAACTACTGTTTGTAATGACAATGAACTCATTACTTATTATTATTATTATATATTCCAAATATCCTAAAAAAGTTGATATGAATTTGTTCATTTATATACATCACTGACTGACTCATCAAAGTATTATGTCATATCATGGTATACCTTTGTTAACAGCGAAAACTTATATCTTTTCTTGAACAAATGAGCATTCAGTTATTTCAAATCCGGCGGTAAATGGTTGAAGAATTTGATACATTGATTATAGAGTGGGCTTTTATATTTAGGAATTGTATCCCTGCATATCACTGTTTTGGTGGAATACTCAAGATTACTATTCAATTTTGTAAAACTATCTTCATTTTATACAACATATAGCTCGAAAGCGTGAAATTTGAAGAACTAACTCTATATCTAATGTAAAGTTCGAATGCTTCAATGTTCATTTTTGCCCCCGAACATTGGAGTGTTCGAACTTCACATTAGGTATAGGGTTAGTTCTTTAGTTTTCAAGCTGTCGAGCTATATTTAGTATAAGCTAATTCTTAAGTATCTAGTTTTAAGTTCTCTGATTTTTTTCCGAAATATCTTCATTTTCTGCATCATCTATAAATATATAAGCAAGGTAAGGCGAGTAGGTAATATTTAATGTTCACTGTAATGTTGGAATAAGTACCACATCACTCTTTCTTGTTGAATACTTAAGATTAGTATTCAATTTAATGAGCCAATCTTCATTTTTTTAATCGTCTATAAATATATAAGCAAAATAAGGCGAGTAGGTAGTATTTAATGTTCGCTATAATTCGCTTCTTTGTGGTGAACAGCCTACGAGTATTCTCTTCTGTAAAAGAGCCCACAGCGAAAATTATAATTCTAATATAACTATACACAAAACTGTAAGACATTCATAGCACAATTTCTAGGTTCAATGAATGCATATCTAAATTTTAGAGATTTCAATGAGTGTCTTAACTATTTACATTAAATATTTTTGGCAGGGTTGTGTGTATGCAATCAATAGATGAATTTGTATTACAGTACCGCCTATTTATTTTCTGATGTGTGAGGGAAGATTCAATTGAAATGTGGAACATACTTCAAAGAAATTTTTGAATTTAACTTTATTTTAGAAGTTTCAATATGGTAGCAGATTACTTATTATGACGAACTGTACTCTAGACTAGCGATGCTCGATGATCATCGATGTTGAAACCAAAAACATCGCTGTTTTAACATCGATGTTGGATATTCGATAAATATCGAACATCGATGTTAACGGAATCGATATCGATGTTAACTCACGGCCTCAAGCACGACTAATAGGGATGCTCCATAATCATTGAAAATCGATTATCATATGTTGAAAGCAAGAACATCGATGTTTTTATATCGATGTTCGATATTCGATAAATATCGAATATCGATGTTGGGCTTTGGATTATGACATCGATGTCAACATCGATGTTTTTCTAACATCGATTCTCCCTATTCTAGACTCGTTTCTTACGAACTCTCTCGAATATTTTCTTGTCTGTGCTTTCATACATTTTCAACAATACTTAACAATGGGGGTATACGTGACAACTTACAGTATTAAAAGAATCATCAGAATTGTACATAATGAACAAAATTAAAAAAGAGTTTATTACTTAACTAGGGTACACTATTAAGCGGAACGTGCAAGTCAGTTGCCATAAGTTTTATTACCCGTCTCTTCGATAGTGTACCCCAACGAGCTGTATTAGTCAAAAGACGGCTGGTGAAAGCTGATCTATGAATTACCAGTCCCGGTCGATTATATTCGGAGAAATGCTGCAATTGAAAATAAAATGCAATATTTTACAATACTATCGATGTTTTCAGAAACTAGCCTGAGAGACGGAAACTAGCCGCCATATATCAATCTGAGTTGTCCGTCTTAAATTCTTGTCTTATGAACGCATTTACCATCCCATCAGCGTTCACCATCCCATCAAACGTCATCAATTCAAAAACCCCCTCAGAATCGATTCACATGCCTACAGAAGCAAAAATATTTTGTGATTCCTATTACTCATTTTCAGTAAGTCCTACATTTCACATCTTCAGTTCATAAAAGTAGGAAGTTCCATTAGGATGAAAGTAAAAAGCTTCAGCAGCATCAAAAAAATTTCCAATATCAGTGAAACGAAATCGATAATTGTGTTAAATCCCGGAATCGTTGATAATGCGGGTGTATGGGTTGGAAACTATTGAAAAAAATACGCTGATGGTTCTAATTCGCTCTTCAACGGATACGAGGTAATAACGGAATCTCCCCATAATCTAGACCGAAGAGTATTTTGTGATTACTTTTGGCCTGCGAGAAAACTTCAGATATCGATCGTTATTTTTATCCCACTTTGTGGAATATGAGGCCCGAAAAACTGTGTAATCTAACAGTTCAGTTATTATCTGAAATACAACTTCGTCGAAAAAGTCGAGACTTTTTTCTTATATATTTTCCGAAAGTCATTACATCGTCGGATGTTTGGATAATATTATTGAACAAATTGCTTACTCTCATGAAGTTTCTATTTTGTAGACACTCGGTCATAATTTTTATGAGGAAGAATAAAAATTTAGAAAACAAAATTTGTACATATTTCATAAGACGTGATTTTCATGACGTCGTAAAATTTCGAAAACTGTGTTCATGTATATCATTCATTGCGTATTCACGTCGTTATCAATACTTAATTCAATTGAATTCACACACACATGAAATATAAACATATCTGTTAATTACTGATCTCGTCAAATACCTTAACCTTAAAACTTAAATTACCTAAACACATTTCAATGTAGTATACGATATGGAAAAAACTTTGAAGGCAGTTCAGCAAAAAAAAGTGTTTCTTTATAATTAAATTTCATCATACGAGGGCATTTTGATAAGGCCGTGACTTTTTGAATAAAAATTTTTTTTGGCGACAAATAAACATTTTATTTTTTTACATAATCACCTTTCAGCTCGATACATTCAGTCCAGCGTTTTTCTAATTTTTTTATACCCTCAAATAATAGGTTTTCTCAAGACTCTCAAAATACGTGTTTGTTTCGGTAATGACGGCAGGGTGGTGAGAGATTTGAGTCTAATGAAGAATTAGACTAAAATCTCTCACCACCCTGCCATTTCTTTAGGTTTGGAAACATGTAATAGTCGCAGGGGGCTAAATCTGGAGAATATGCTGGATGGGGTAGCAGTTCGTATCTCAATTAGCTGATTTTGGCCATCGTGACTAAACAAGTGTGCACACTTGTGCATTGTCTTGATGAATCAGCATTTTCTTCTTCGCCAAATACGGCCGTTTTTGCTTCAAGTCTACGTCGAATATGTCCAAAAGCTTTGAATAATATTCGCCGGTGATTGTTTTACCGTTTTGTCATTCACATTGATTGATCGCAATGACACAGCGTGCATCCCAAAAAACTGTGGTCATGGCCTTGTTGGCTGACAGATTCTGTTTGGCTTTCTTTGGTCCACGTTCACCCCGAGCAACCCACTGTTTCGATTGTTCCTTGGTCTCTGGCCTGTTATGATGGATCCGTGTTTCGTCCACAGCAACAAAACGGCCCGAAATTCGTCCGGATTACGGCTGAACATCGCTAAACACTCTTTTGAAGTTGTCACACGATTGCGCTTATGGTCGAGTGTGAGCAATCGCGGCACCCATCTCGCGGAGAGTTTTCTTATGTCCAAATATTCGTGTAAAATATGATGTACCCGTTCAGTTGAGATACCTACATCATGAGCCAACTCACGTACTTTCATTCTCCGATCATCCAATATCATTTCATGGATTTTATCGACGATTTCCGGCGTGATCAATTCTTTTGGGCGACCTGAGCGTTCGGTGTCACTAGTGCTGGTACGACCACAACGGAACTCTGTAAACCACTTCTTTACCATTGAAATTGATGGTGCCGAGTCCCCGTAGTTATTTATCAAGCTTTTCCTTAGTTTCAGTAATGGTTTTTTTTTACGTAAAAAGTAATGCTTAATCAGCAGACGAAATTCACTTTTTTCTATTTTCGTAAAAATTCACGAGGTTGTCTGCTTCGAATGGCTATCAAACACCAACTGCCTGACGTAGCTTGCTCAAAATTTGAAAGTTGCCCACTAATAGATTACCGTTGACGGCAGTATTGTTGCATTTGGAATAACTGCGCGGGAAATTCAAAAAGTCACTGACTTATCAAACTGCCCTCGTATATCAAATAGTACACATGACTACAAATTTTTCATCAGCTTCTAAATCAACACTGACATAATTGTTGAAATTAATCTAGTGCTAATGTAGGATATTAAATGACAAAAAAAAGACTAGAATCTAAAAATTGAAATTGGAAATCCTTCTGTTACTGTTTCTTGGCATTCTACAGTAATGTATAATTTTTTTTACATATTGACCGCAATGTCAACGATTTTTAACAAGTTTCTGACTGGAGTTTTTTTCTGTAGATTTATAATTATAAACTTCACAACCAAATATGAAATTATATATGATTCTAATAATTTTGTATTTTTTTTCAGGTAAGTGGTGTGTAGCGGGCGATCCGAAGGATAAATCTTCCATGGTGGTAATTCTAATACATCTGCTCACGTAAGACTTATCAAACTCAACAGGTCCCATACTCTCAACTGTTGAAATACTCAACAGTGAAAAGTGCAAAAAAGTGAGAGCAATTACTATTGTGTTTTTTAAAAGTTATTATATTGATAAGTATATGAACGGTATAGTTTTCCTGAGTTGATGATGCAGGAAGTAGAAAAAGGTTTTATTGTTGTAATTCGAAATTGATAATCAATATGAATTCTGTCTAATGAGATCTGTCATTCCTTCATTTTATTATATGATATAACTTTAATATGTCTTAAAAAATTAGATGCTTCATTCGAAATGAGGATTGATGTCAAATGACTAAATCTGGATCGAAAGAACCCAGTTTAATTCATCTCATATGGTAATAGTTACTGAACACGACTTATTCATTATTGTTGAAATTGCCATTCAGTTAATACTGAGAATATATTCATAACGCTGTTATAAAAATTATTCCTCTAATTCGACCCAATTAATCAAAAAAGTGATTGATTTCACAGACGGTAAAGGTTGTTTAATGAAATCATCACGAATAGGCTGCCAATACAAAGACTTTCTGACTAAATGGGTCACAAAATTTCGAAAAGTTAGTTGAATGACAGAAATCCCTGTGAATTTCTTGAAAGTTATGCAGTATATATACAGGCAAGGGTTTCAGGTGGTATTGTGTTAACTTCCTGAATGCTTCCAGAATCCCGGGAATGATTGAAAGCTGCCTGAATAATAAGCTCACTGAAAGCGCTCTCTAAAATGAATTGAATCCCTTAATTACTCATTCATTGAAAATTTATTGTAGCCAAGTTTAGCTTGGTGACGTAAACGGTAATTTCGCTTAAGTGTTGGAAGATCTTATTATTTATTCAATAATTAATAGCAAGTACTTCAATTTGTAATTATAGGTCTCTGAAAATAAAATGAGGAAAACTTAAACATGCTGTCAACAAGAACGAATCTATCACTTTCGAGAGTGTATATTAAGTTCACTTCGAAAAACCATCGAACGTCTTGAATGATAATGAGATACAATTGTTTCATTTTTATTAGGAGTTATTAGTCCTTATTTGATCAATCAATCAAGAATCGCTGACTTTCAAAACGCCCCCATGTCCTATATAGGGATGCTCGATAATCATCGATGTTCGATGATCATCGCTGTTGAAAGCAACAACATCGATATTTTTACATCGATGTTCAGTATTCGATAAATATCGAACATCGATGTTGGGCTTTCGGTTATGACATCGATGTCAAACATCGATGCTTTTCTAATATCGATCATTCCTAGTCCTTTATCGGAATGCAGAGAATATTGAATCGTGAACTAATCACATGAGCTCCCTCTATAGAAGAAAAGCCGTATAAACTCTCTCTGATATTCTAGATGTCTACTCTAGGCAACATCAGTGAGAGTACGTAGATGCTTTGTAAACATTTCATTCGAACACAACATAAATTTGTCTGCAATGTGTAAAAATAGTTGAGTACGCAGCTCTCTGAGAGTTTTGTTTGAAATGTTTCGATATTTCGATTAAGAGTCTCAGTATTGACTAGTATGAATGATTCGAGAATTTCGAAACTAGTTATATTTCTGCCCTCCTTGGTGTGATCTGTTGTGTTTGAATGAAGTGTCTAGAAATCCTCACTCACCCCAATGTATTCTCACTAATATTGTCATGAGTAAGAATCTAGAATCCTAGAGAGAGTTTATACATCGATTCTTGATTGATTGAATAAGATTGATGATTTATAATAATGATGAAATAATTGTACTTTATTATGATTCAAAAAGTTCTCGTAAACGATATTTGTATAATCAGCTCCCTGAGAGTTTTATTCTAGATTTATTCGGAGAGTGTGTCATATATTATATAAATATCTATATATATATATATATATATATATATATATATATATATATATATATATATATATATATATATATATAATATATATACAGGGTGAGTCAAGGTAGACGCTGGTAGGTCTGTTAATGACTACTGGTAATAAATCCTAGCGTTATCAGTAAATCCAACATTTTTGTACCTCTTTCCACTTTTGTTGAATTAATGAATGAGATTGAATTCTCGCTTAACTCTTGGTGAAACATAATTGAATATTTAAATAAATTAAACTCTTGCCTTAATGTTTCACGATTTATTTATGACTATACATTTTGTTCATTCTCTATTATTATGTTATTATTTAATTATTATATTATTATTATTATCTCTTCTATTCATTTTGTTTCATTATTTATGACTATACATATTGTTGAATAAATCGTGAAACATTAAGCCAAAAGTTAAATTCATTTTAATATTTGTTGAATTAGCTTATTGAAACTCTTTCTACTTCTGGGTTGAACTGACATCAATACTTCAAGTATTCTCAAGTTTTCTCATTCAAACAATTCTTTTCCTCAGTGCTTATATTCTGCTGGTAAACAGCAGCTTCTTTCTCAAAGAGGTTATGGACGATGTGGGGAAGCAAAATCATAATCCCCTTTGTTACCTGATAATCTTGGAGACGATTAATGACCTTGGCTCACTCTATGGCCGACCCATTTTCCCCTTCTATTTTCAACACAACTTCATGAAAGCTCACTGCTACTGTGTGTAGAAAATTAAAAAAAAATTTTAGCCAGGATTAATGAAAACGTCTTTGAAATATTTGGTATTTATGACAGAAAATAGTTTTTCAAAAGGCTGAGACATTTTTATAACTTTCCATCCCTGGGCATGTGAGCCTTGTTCACTGAAGCCCAGCCACGGCCACCTTCACTACAGATCATGAAGAGTGTAGTCCTTCGGTGTTGTCAAATTGTGCACAGTAGTATACTCTCCTAGTCGGATGTTTCCAAGCTTTCAAGCAATATTTCAACTGTGTCTGTATATTGCGAACAATCAAGATATTTTTTGGTTTAGCCCAGCTATTTGAAATACTCTGACGCGGTAAAATCACAAAATTCCTCAGAAACTTCTTCTTGAGCGTTGTCGATGGAGAAAAATTAGTGAACTACCATTAGGATGCATTCGAAGTTTCAACAGGAAGACAATCAGGAGCAGATTTGATAGAGTTGTGAACCATGTCGGCTTCACATCCAATTCCAATAAGCTCTCTACCGAGAAATGAATTAATAAGATCAATTTGGAATAAATTTGAATTCGGGACAAATTCATTTTAAATTATCATTTGGTCTGTTTGAAACAGGGGGATTATATCGACCTCGATGGGGACATCGGGGCAGACTGATTGAAAGCAGTACTGCCCCGCCCAAAGCGGGACAAATGGTCAGATTAGTTAAAAATCGAATATTTCATAGCTCTCAAAATCTCAGTAATTTATATGTAGCAGACAATAATCCTAAAAGTTCAAACTATGAAAGACGCCATATAAAAATAGTATTTATCAAATGATTTTCAATTGTGTCATAAAGTAATTATGTCTTGGTGAGAAATTGGAATTTTTTCAAAACTCTTAAGGAAGATTCACTCTCAGATTAAATTGAAGCTCCTCTTGTGTGAGAAGTTATGTATTGCTTTTGTGCATTCAATATATGAGAGCTAGAAAGCTTCCAGTTGATTCTAATCCAAGGGAGCAAGCAGTCTCATTGTTATGCATAGCTTCCCGGTGACTGCTCCGTATCGCATCTAGTTTTCCAATTATTGCAAAATAAGCCCGATATAAATTTGCGGGGGTTTCGTCGATAATCCACGTGATGTAGAAAATTACGTTCCGCAATATCGTTAGTGAGGTATACGCGAGCTCGTTCCCGATTAGACAAATATCTATGATGAGTAATAGGAAAAGCCAACTACTAGGTATCTGTTCGAATCAAGTAACCGTTATTGATACACCACATTGAAATACAAAAATCCTTGTATTTCTTTCCAGAGTTTTAAAATCTTACATAATCTAATTTCCCAAGGAATCATACTTTTACCTGAATTGTAATACCACATCGTTATAAGAGGCTTTCATTTAATTGTGCAACTAGATCAATAATATAATTTTCAACTCTGGAAACTGGTCCAGTGAATATACTATAAAAGTAGATTATGACAAAAAAAAGGAAGTTCTGTATGAATTGAAAAATATTACAGTTTATCATTTATATAGTAACTCCAAAGTTATGTGAGAATCACAAAACTTATTATTTTAGAATTGAATAAGGAGACACATCTACTACAGGTCGCGTTCACAATGCTCTTTTGAAAATAATTTTTTGACAACCTAATTGAACTATTTTATGGCATTAAGGTATCTTCAGTATTGCACTTTCAACGTATATCCTTCAATGTTTCTATATCTCTTCCACATAATCATAGATGATTTTATCTTTATTTTATGTTCTTGAATCTGACGCTTGTGAATATCATAACGTTATATTATAAGAAAATGGAGAATCGTGGGATGTTTTCTTGTCTCACGATATTCTTATGGAAATTAATACGTTCCGCAATATCAGATAGTGGAGGTGAGTATATGTCTATAAATCTTTGAGAGTTTCTTTGTCTGTTTATATTGAAACTGAAAATTCCTTTACTGAATATTATTTTTGTGAGTGGTTTTAGTGAGCTTCAATTTTTAACCCCACGAAACAGTTACTAGGCATGTTACTCGTATTTGCTGTAAATAAAATATGTTAGATATAGTTATGTTTATAATATTTTCAGCAATAAAAGGCACAATTTCGTCAAAACTAATGAATATTTGAATTTTGTAACTGACTATGGAAAGATATTTATTTGCAAAAAAGTCGAGTTGATTTCTTCAAAAACTTACGTTTTGAGGTTCTGTTACCCATATTAATTCACAAAAATTCAATTATTCTCTGATTCTGGCATAGTTGTAATATAAAAGGGAACGTCATATAACAGAACATATATATATATATATATATATATATATATATATATATATATATATATATATATATATATATATATACATATTCACAATACTGAAACTCTCGATCGAAATATTCAAATATTTCAAATGAATCTCTCAGAGTGCTGTCTACACAAATATTGTCAACGACAATCACTTCCGAGAGTGAATGTTAAGAATTTTTTTCAAGAAATCATCAAACTTGTTGAATGCAAATACTATAAAATTGTTTCATCTTAATTGGAAATCTTCAGTGGCATGAATCCGAACAATCTAGTTCCGATGGTTTTTCAAACGCAACCAGATGCTATTTTCATTTATTCGTGAAGTAATCACTTGAATCGAGTTTTCGATAAGGAGTCCAAGTATTGACTAATTATGGAGGATTCGTGAATATGGAAACTATATATTTACATATTTTATTGACAGGGTTTAATGCGGGAAAAGGTATTGACAAAAGTAAAAGTTGTCGTTATAACCGCATGGGAAGCATGTGTTTCCAGCTTATTATATCTCTTCAGAATGGATTAGCCAAGTTCAGAGTGTACGAACCTCGATATGGAACGAACAAAAAAAATCCTGCGGAGGAAGTCACCATATGTCAAGCTTTCGCATTCGAATTTTTTTGAATTGGAAAATTTGATCAACTACTACGCTTTTAAGACGATTTATTCTCCACGGAACCTGCAAACGAAGAATATGAATGATATATGGAGAAGTTCTTATGCGAGAAAAAAACATAAGCAGAAATAACAGTTATCAGTATAGTACCCAGATTGTGAGATTTGATCAACTACTTCGCTTTGAAAGCGGAGAAGATACTATTTATCCCTTACGGAATCTCCAAACCGAAAATTGGAATAATAAATGAGAAACTTACAATGCGGAAAATAGCATCAACAAAAGTGAAATTTATCGATAGCAACCGCATTGGAAGCAGCCAATTTCGGTTTATACCGAAAATTTGTGAAAATGTTCAAATGCATTTCCGTTGTATCTCGATGTCATTTTCACACACAATATGCAGTTTCATTTTGGTCTTGTTTTCCGAATGACAGCAATGCATCTTTTTCATATTCACCTGAAAACTTGGAAGTAATGACAAGCTGTTATTGTTGAATGAAAAGTATGGGACCACCACATAATTCCTGTTCATCCCGCGAAATTTGAGCTTGCGATCTCGGATTAAAGATTCATCGGTTTCTAAGAAAGCGATGATAGCGTTCCTTCGTTAACTTCGTTCACAATTTTGAATTCTGAAGTATTCATTATTTTCATTGGACTTCTTGACTGTGATAAGAATCCAAAATTATAATATTTTGTATTTATGACTTGGGTGTTAAGCTTGATAATAATAACCTTTGAATTGCATACTGAAGGAATCGTCCAACAGACTCGCAGAAATCTGGGTTTCATATTACGAATGATTAGGCCTTTTGGTCGAATTGAGTCTGTTATTGCCTTGTATAATTCTATTGTGACATCCAACTTAGAGTACGCGTCGGTCGACTGGAATCCAAATTATGATAAATACACTGATAGATCAGAAAAGGTTCAACGGAAGTTCATTAATGCTCTCAATTTCCGTTTTAATAGGTACCGTCATGGATTCTCATGTGTAAGTGAGAGGTAATAATAAAAACTTGTCTAAAAATCACTGACTGAACAATTCTTTATTCGACTAGTTTGGCCTTTTACAGCATTATCAAGGCGAAACTAGTCGAATAAAGAATTGTTCAGTCAGTGATTTTTAGACAATTTTTTATTATTACCTCTCACTTAAATATGAACTATCACAGAGTAGATTCATCGTCCATTGAATTGATACTCATATGAAAGTAACGTGAAATTTTATAGGTTGGAATGTTTGAGTTTGAGTCCTTTCATTTATTTATGTTTCTCCTAAAAATTACTTTATGGCTTAATAGATTCTGCTGCATGTATGACCCTTATAAACTTCAATTCTTCTCCACATGTGGTAAGAAATCGTATAATACTGTTTTTTGGGCAGAGCAAAACAAATTATATGTTGAATTAACCCATCCATAGATTTTTGAATAGGCTTAACTTGATAAGTATACAGACCAACTTGGATATTCTCTCCCCGAATTTCAAAACTTTTAAGAGACATTTGAAAAAGAGATTATTCAGAGGTCGATAATAGAACAATTATCAGTTTTTAAAGAGTTACTATTCATCTAATCTTTTGTGGTATAATTAGGTATTTTCTTTGTAAATGATAAGATTCAACTCAATGCATCGAAAACTTTATTTCGATGAGATGTATGAAAAATTTCTAGTTATAGAGTTTATATTTATATATTATACTATATTAGATATATAGTTTATAAAAACCTAGTTTATAGGTAATTAACATTTGTAATATGTGATCTTCTATTATAGGACAGTTTCAAACTGTCTGTTGAGTGAGCCCTTGTATGTAAAAATAAGAAAAAATAAAAAAATTATGTTTTCTATTGAAAATAATAACTACTTCAATATTTTTTTCCACTGATAATTCTCAAAGTTTGTCAGTTTTCCAATATTTCATAATAAGTGTCTTCACCGATATAATATTTTACGACACTACCTACCTAACTGTTCTCAGGGTACTCAGGGTTTGGCAAATATCACATAAATATTTAGAGGTAAATACAACAATTGAATGATTATAAATAGTCTCAACAACAAATTTCTTTTCGGCCTGTGTCCGTGGCTCGGCAGGATACGGGTTCGAGCCCGGTGAAGGCATGGGTGTATGTGTTTGTCTATCATTTGGGTAAACTAATGATGATGATAATTGTTGGGTAATGTATATAGATTACAAGCCCATTGGCTGTTAAGAACAGGCGCTAAATTGTAGGTCCACTGATTCAAAAGAAAAAATTTCTTGTTTATTATTGAATTGCTCTGATGGAAAAATAACTACTAATAATAAATGATCTAACGAAATCGGTTATAGTTCATACTAACGAAGGAACATTTTGTAGAGCGTTCATTTTTAGTTTTACCTTTTATTCTTTTGCTGTTTATTGAATCTTCGTATCTGTTTTATATAAATAGGATCAAGAGCAATTTGTTCGAAATTACGTTTCCCATTACGAAAGTTCAACGCCGTGCAGCTAGGAAATTGAATTTCCTTATTCAGCACGAAACTCCAATCATTAATAACGTGGTTTTATTCTAATCAATCTCTATGAGACTATGTTCCCTTTCAGCAAATTCTACTCATGAATAATAATATGCTTCTGTAATATACACTTTCAATTTAGTCAAGATATGTGAGTTTGAATAGTTTTTCTTATCTCTTGCACTTTACGTAATTCGGGGGAAACCTTCGAAACTAACTGGATGTTCATTTCGTATTTCGAAATATTACATATATATTCATATATATATATATATATATATATATATATATATATATATATATATATATATATATATATATATATATATATATATATATATATACTCGTATAATACAGAAGTTTTGTCGTGTTAAGCAAACGAGCGGACATGAAGAAATTAATTATATACATAGTGAAAATTGAGAATCGAAATCACATTTCTTGAACTCGATTGGAATTCGACCCTAAGTCTTCAGGTTTACGCCCTGCTGCTTTTGATCACTAAGCTGCCGGGGTCTCGACTTTAAGATGCAACTTCAATTCATATCTAATAACTCTGTATTCGCCAAGCTAAATTCGTCTTTGAAACTGCAGACGATACTAAGTGAACACCTACCCTTCCTTCGATTCTCACTTTTCACTATATAAATAATACATATACTCGTATATACGTTCAATAATAATAATAATATTATTTATTGAAGGTTCATATTCAATTTCAAGAGCTACCTAGTCAATTTTTTGCCTATACAAAGATAAAACATTTTCTCATAGCCTGTGGTGTATATATATATATATATATATATATATATATATATATATATATATATATATATATATATATATATATATATATATATATATATAAGGAACTGTGAGGACGAAATCCGGAGGCGTTGCGACATAGCTAGATCTTCAGTGGAAAAGCTCAAAAATTCGCAAAATTGATGCGTTAGAAGTGTGGTGCAGGAGACGCTTGCTCAGAATCCCGTGGACTGCACATCGAACCAACGTCTCCATTCTGAAGGAGCTAAACATCAAAGAGAGGTTATCGTCGAGTGTGCAGCTACAAATCCTTAAATTCCTATTCCTTGGACATATAATAATAATAATAATGATAATAATAAATTGTCTTCATTACCAAATTGTACAAAAATAGAGGCCAAGTTTAGCTCAAAGCTACTCCACTTAAGCTCTAAATATAAAAATGAAATACATGAAATGGATAATAAATTAATAGCAAAAGAAAGCGAAAATTAATCACAGAAACAATATGTTCAAAGAAAAACAAAACATAACATTATAGATAAATAATTAAATAAAATAACAGAAACGTAGTTCCAAACAAAAAATAATAATAAAAAAAAACTTAAAAGGACGACTATAACCCGAAACGAAGACTCTATCGAACGATTGATCATCCAAGGAAAAGTCGAGGGCTAAATATTGCGTGGGCATTTTCCAATAAGGTGGACAGATCTGATAAAAGCTGTGACGCATTTCAGCATCAATGAAAACTCTAGAGCCGCTAAGCATAGAGCAGTGTGGCTCCGTATTGTGTTGGACGCAGTGGTACAAGACCGAGATACGACCACGACCACTCTGTCAAGAGTGAACTACTGAGAAGAAGAACTTCTCAGTAATAATCAATTCTTCTTGTAATATCAAATTACATAATTATATAGATTATTAATACATTAATAATCTATATTAAAGAGACAAAAAACCAATTTGATATTTTTTGAAAATAAGTTTGGTGTTTTGATTTCTATGGTAATTCAATTATACATTAGTTCTGTCAAAGTTTTGATATACAACGAAACGTCAACAAGAATAAAACTTTTTACATTGAAAATATCCTGTTATTACTAAAAGCAATAAAGACATTCTCAGTGTGTTGGTTCCTTCAGCTATTAAACACGTAGAATGCAATCATATTCGAAACCAGTGCATTTGGGAATACTCGTACTTATTTTCAAAATTCAAGAAACAAATGAACATTTCGGACTAACTTCACAGTAATTCCCTGAGGAAGAACATAAACATTTTCGAAAGTTTGGATAATACTAAAGAGGTAACTTATTTTACTGTCCATTACTTCAATCCCAATTAATCACTGAATATATATATATATATATATATATATATATATATATATATATATATATATATATATATATATACATATTATATATGTATATATATATATATATATATATGTTTGTGCATTCATTGAGCTGGATAACAAATATATGTTATATACTTTAAAAGTTTGCTGTTGAAAAAGTGACAACTATTTTCCGGATTTCGAAATTGGCGAAATAATGAAGATGAAGTAAATGATTGCGTTCTCGTGTCGCTTATTATTCAAATGTGTATTACGGCACATATTGTTTCGCATATACATGGCCATCCTTATTCGCCAAGTCGCATCCTTTTAGTCCTAGATTTACTGATGACATCTATGCAGTCACAGTTGGTGAAGCTACCCTTATCTCCAGTTCCGTATAATAACTAGGGGAATGTTTCGTGCATAAATCTCTGCTAACAAACACAGAGACTTTTAGCTGGAAATGAAATACGACTCATTATATATACGAATCTTTGTCTTCCGGCTTTGAATGCTTTATGCTGTTTACCTGTTATGGAATCCGAACGAAACCTTATTCTGTAGTCTGTTATTGCAGTATATCATTCTGCTGCATAAAACTGATTCATGCGATAGCTACTCAAAAATGAAAAATAAATTATACTAATATATACTTCAGGAGGCAGTTCGTTGATAATTGTATTTTCACGAAATTATGGGTGAGAAACCTGGAAAAAGTAGACAAATTTCAATGCATTTTATATACACATATAAACAAATAAAACAATAAACGTATTTCAAGATATGATGTGGAATTATTGAGGTATACATTATCGATCAAGAATATTTTGCAGGTGTTTTTACTCATTATAAATGAGTCATATTTTCTATGTGAAAAAATTTTTCAAACTCCGTGAGAGAATCTGATTGATTTTTATTTGATTAGTGCATACTTTCATAGAGTTCAACTGATAAGACAACATGTTCTGATCATGACTATGAAATTTTTATTTAATAGTGTTGGCGATTGATAAACATTATAATTGAATATAAACTTAAATTCAAAAGAATATTTATTCAGATGCTTACAGAATAAAGATTATTCTGTATTATTCTGCAAAAGAGCAACAACACAAAGTGGAATTAAAGTGAACTGAAATAAGAAGCATGAATCTTTATTGGATGACTGGATGATCGTTGATTAGATTTTCTTCTAATTCACAATGAAACAGCGAATTTCAACTTGCCCTAAGGACAAACCGACTTGCTGTTTGTCACCTGAAAAATTGTTAACCTACAAGTATTGGATCCAACCGATGGTTTTTTTACGAAATGTCGAAAAAAAACAATAACCACGATTTGAAGATTTCTCTATAACTGTTCAAGATGTTGCTGCTTTTACATTGTAGATGACCTGAAATGACATTATAAATCCTTGCAGTCAAAAAGGTGTGCGATTCTTGAAAAATTGTCTAGTGGACTTTCTGTCTCCAGATCGTTCGATTTCTCAACCTCGTTTCATCATTATGGTTCTCAACAGTCACACAATGGAAATTCTATTTTTGATAGATTGTCAGTACAACGGAAAATAACTGTATGAGGTTCGGTTCATTATCCCAGACTGCTTAACTTTCTGACTGCATGGTATAGAGATTTCGATTTTCCTCATTTCCTCATATTGAGCAGTCGGATGTGAATTACATCAGCAATTTTTCTAAAATCAATTCACTCAATTGACACCAGCAGTCGAACTTGTAAAATGCATATAACACAAAATCTCCAAGTAGAGGAAAAAAGAAAATGGGATTAATATAGATGATGAATATAATTAGCCTTAAAATAGTACTCTGAGGAACAGCTGATTCCACTGTTGAGAAAAAATCACTTTATTTCACCTAATCTGCTTTAATCACTACCTTGATTTTCAACAAAACGATTTCTATTTACTGGATAACATTTGAAAGAATTTAGGGTTTGACATGTGAATCCGCAAGCCTCCATTCGTTATGAAGCAGTTGAAGAGCATCATTTCAAAAGGAAATCAATGCGCAGTTACGCAATTTGAAACAGATTTCAATCGAAAAATCAAGTTATGAGCAATTTCGGCACTAAACTCCTACTGTTAACTCCAACATCTAATAATAATTTTTGCAAGTATGTTGGTATGTTGTCTCAACCAGATGAAAACTAAATTATTTGTTCAGACTACAAAATGAATAAAAATATGATCTCGAATGACTTGATAATAAGCTTAATAATATCTACATGTATTGAATTTCCTCGTCTAATGGAGTGTCGGTCATCAAGCCAATCAAACCTTTTTCAACAAGCTCTTGAAATTCATGAAATTTACACTATAAAACTTTTATAATACTTTTATAATCACTATAATCTTTTCTCCAACATATTGTTTTTTAAAACAAGTGAAACTGATATAAAATTCGTTTTTATATTTTGAAAGAAAGTTATCGCTCGAATGTTGGCGATTTGTGGTATATAGAAGCGGCCAATTATCGATGACTTGCAGGTTAATTAGATCAGATGACTATCGATTATATAACATCTATGCTAGTAGTTTGTTAGCATCAGTGTATACACAGGCGTGGAAAGTTCATGCCAGATCGAATGAAAAAAATTGAAAAAAAGATTTTATTGTACGATAATATTGTAGGCCACAATTTGACGACGGTATTGACGAACTGTATTGAAATTTAAGTTATATTTTGCAAACACTCTAGACAATCAGGTTTTCGGACATTCTATTTTATCTCATCTATCATGCCACCGAATATTATATAAGGCTGTGCGAGTGGGTTCAAGAAAGACGAAAACTGTCTGCCAGTAGAAAACCACACTGCAATCGTCTCATGGGAGCCATTTTAATTCAATCAAAAATAACAGAAATTCAATATTGTTGACTAGTTCAAATTTCCATATTAGCAAAAGTATTTGATAAGGTGTATTGTTTGAGCGGATTCTGGTTGCGGTGCTCGAAGCGTAAAATAGTTGTAGTGCAGTCCCCAAACTTGCAGTGCAGTGGATTTTTGAAAATATTGACTTTGGGTAATTACCGTGAAAATAGAACAAATCAGAACTAAGAAAGAACCAAAGGCTGCCAGATAGAGGTTAGAAATTTTTTACACTGAGTATTATTAGAAACGTCATGTGTCATAGTGTCACATGTCACATGTGTCATCCCGACTGCTGTCGGGATGATATTGTCAGTGAATTTAATGATATTGTCGTTCCATTTTGGGAAAAAAAGTTGAAAATTAAACGAGGAAGTCTAAGATCCGAACTGAGAACGATCTTCACCGAGCTGATAATAAAACGAAACATATTTTATAACAAATTTAGTATATTAGAAAATATGTTAAAAATGAGTTGCGTAAAAGAATCCTGGACAGACAATTTTTAATTATTTAAAAAAAATTATATTTTTTAAATGTTGCAACATCATGATAATAAGAAAATTTTTTCCCTGACTTAAAGTATGAAACGTATAGAATTGCAGCCTTTGGGTTCCCTATTATTTACCTGGACAAACAACTCGTTTGTCAGGTTTAAACAGGTATGTCGATGCCATTTACCTTCATTTGATTGGATAATAGAAAAAAATTTATATCAATATAAGCGTTACTTTATTGCGAACACGTTGATATAGTGTTGTCTGCAAAATGACAGAGAGATCCGAGTTGAGTATAGCGTGAATTAATAAAGGACACAACATGGCAGTCGCATGTAATGAGACCTCGAATATAAGAAAGTGCGTGCTCCGTATTCATACGACAGAGAATGACAGCGATACTATGGTAAACAGTGAGCGTTATTTTGGAGCAACTGACAATCGAGTTGTAAACAATAATAATTTATTGTTTACAACTGTTATTTACAAATTGTTATTGTTTACAATAACAATTTTATATATAATAAAAAATATCTTACAAAAGAGATAAGAAAGAGAACAACATTAATATTTTTGGGTTGAAGCAAGGAAAAGAATCTACGTATTTATCTACGTCTACTACATTTATCGCATTGGTAAGAGAAGTCCAGGTATGAAGTCGAGACCAATTCTGCTTCCTTCTTCAATGCATGGAAGAAAAATGAGATATAAACTTAAATTCAAACACTTGAACTAATGATTTACACTATATTGACTACATAGCATGACGCGTTTCGTCGTTACAAACGACTTCTTCAGATGCTTACAGAATAATATAATATTATTCTGTATACATCTGAAGAAGTCGTTTGTAACGACGAAACGCGTCATGCAATGTAGTCAATAAAGTGTAAATCATTAGTTCAAGTGTTTGAATTTGAGTTTATATTCAATCTCAAAAACTGATAATTATTCTATTATCGACCATTAAATAATCTCTCTTTCAAATGTCTCTTAAAATTCATGAAATGCGGAGAGAAGATATCTGAGCTGATCTGTACTTATCAAGTTTAGCCTATTGAAAGATCTATGAATGGGCGAATTCAACATATAATTTGTTTTGCTCTGTCCAACAAACAGTATAGTACGTTTTCTTACTGTGGGGAACAATAAAACTTTATAAGGTTCATACATGCAGCAGAATCTATTAAGTCATTAAGTAATTTGTAGGAGAAACATATATCAAAGTACTCACGTCTCAAACTCAAACATTCCAACCTATAAAATGCCACATTACTCTCATATGAGAATCCATGACGGTACCTGTTAAAACGAAAATTAAGAGGATTAATGAACTTCCGTTGAACATATTCTAATTTATTTGTGCATTTATCATAATTTGTATTCCAGACGACCGACGCGTACTCTAACTTGGATCCCACAATAGAATTATACAAGGCAATAACAGATTCAAGTCGAACAAAAGTCCCAGTCATTCGTAATATGAAACCCAGATTTCTGCAAGCCTGTTGGACGATTCCTTCAATATGTAATTCAAGGGTTAGTTTCTTATCGAGCTTAATACACAAATCATTCACTGAACTGACTTCCAGTCAAACATAGACCTGACAATGTCAAAATGAAAGATATAGGATTTTCACTTCTGGAGAAAAGAATATGATTGCATTTGTTCAAGCTTAGCTGCAACTTATTGAGGTTGCAGTAGTCAGAGAATGCATTAAGACTGAAAAAAGAGAATATAAACACAAATGTATTTATATATTTGCCCAAATAATGCTCAAATATAAATATACACCCCTATCTTGTAAAAGCAACATATTTATGACAGTTCTATATATTTCCTACGAAAGCATAAAGCTAATGGTTTCAACTTTATCCCCAAAAACTTTTCTGGATGTGG
The DNA here is from genome assembly GCA_030704895.1 of Henosepilachna vigintioctopunctata. Classification (NCBI taxonomy): domain Eukaryota; kingdom Metazoa; phylum Arthropoda; class Insecta; order Coleoptera; family Coccinellidae; genus Henosepilachna; species Henosepilachna vigintioctopunctata. The sequence continues at coordinate 920,123 of JARQZJ010000043.1, forward strand.
GTTAATCGAAAGCAGAAACCGAAGAGAGCATATGGAATTTTGAATCTCGTGAGCGCAAATGATATTTGGTTTAATCAGCAGACATTTAGGTCCGATTGTTTTGAACTCTCAGTCATCAGGGCATATTTAACTGACAGTTTAATTTTAATTAGTTACCAGGAAATTAATTCGACATACATTCCAAAACTTCTCTGAAACCATAACCTAACCGCACACACACACATAGATGCACATATATATATATATAATAATAATAATAATAATAATAATAATAATATAATTTTATTGAGAAACATTCCTTACATAGTAAAATTACATTCATTTCAATTGATGAATAATTACAACTAAGAGAAATGCTCTCAAAAGGACCGAATTCAGTTTGGAGTCTGATCTTCCATTCAGCCCTCGAGCAAAAATATTGGTTCATACAAAAAACTTGGTTAAACTCATATTTACAGTAATATACAATTTTGATTGAAAAGAAAAGAAAATAAAAATTTCCTCAGAGATATTAAACATTTGGGACAATTTCACATGGTGAAGAACATTAGTGTTAAAAAATTATACAAATATATGATACAAAAAATTGATTCAAACATTATTGCCTACACCCGAATCATCGAAGTACTCTGACACACTATAGTACGCCTTTGTTAAGAGCAGAGATTTAACTCTCCTCTTAAACAAATGGGCTTTCAGTACTTTCAAATTCGATGGTAAATGGTTGAAAATTTTAATGCTCTGACAATAGAGAGAGTGCTCAAATTTAGCTGTTTTATGCATAGGAATAAGTAGCACATCCCTGTTTCTTGTTGAATACTCATGATTACTATTCAATTTAATAAACCTATCTTCATTTTCTTTAACATATAACGAACATCTATAAATATATAAACACGGTAAGGTGAGTATGTAATTATTAATGAAGATAGGTTTACAAGATGTTCGCTGATGAATATTGAATATTAATCGAAGTATTCGCTTCTGTGTAATAAACACCCTATTTATTTCTGTAGAGCAACCCCACAGCAGAATATTATAATTTAGATGACTATATACAAGACTGTAATACACATTCATGACACAGTTTCTAGGAACGATGTTCTTGATTCTAGAGATTGCAAAAAATGAGTTACTCAATTTTTTACATAAGACCTCAATGTGTGTTGTCCATCTCAAATTTCTGTCTACATATATTCCAAGAAACTTCGTTGATTGGGATGATGATATAGTGTTGTCCCCATATCTAACATCCAAGGTACTAATTCCATTGCCCTTCAGACAAAACTGAACACATACAGTTTTGTCAACGTTCACCATCAGATTGTTCATTTGACACCAACTTACAAGCTCCCTCACAATGCATTCACATGCCTCCAGAAGTTCTTCAGGAGTCCTGCCAGAAACAACCACCGATGAATCATCGGCAAATAGTGTCACCAAAAACCGGGACAACTTCGCAGGCAGATCGTTTATGAACAATATGAATAAAAGAGGTCCGAGTACAGAGCCTTGAGGCACCCCAAGAGCAATATCATGTCTCTGAGAATAACTCTCACCTATTTTCACTACCATTGTTCTTTCTTCAAGTTAACTACGTAACCAATTCAGAAACACACCTCTGAAACCTAAATTGTAGCATTTATCAAGTAAAAATTCAAAGGATAGTGAATCAAATGCGGAAGATAAATCAAAAAATAACCCCGCCACAAACAAGTGTTTATCCAAACACTCGTAGACGGATTCAAAAAACTCAACCGCAGCTGACTGAGTTGAGTGGCCGCTTCTGAATCCATGTTGCGCGGAGTCAATTATTTTGAATCTATTGAGATAACTCATCATTCTGGCGAAAACAATTTTCTCTATTACCTTGGAAAACACGCTCAAAATGGATATTGGGCGATAATTAGTAATTTCACTCACGGTTTCATTCTTAAATACTGGAATTACTATGGATTGCTTAAGGATATTGGGGAACTTTGCAGTAGTGATGGAAACATTTATAAGATATGCAAAGTGCTCGCCAATAATTCCACTAATTCCTTTCAAAACTTTGGCTGATATGGAATCAACACCGACGCTTTTTTTATTTTTTAAGGCTCTAATGGTATCCTCAACTTCAATTTTAGTGACAGGGTAGAAGTAAAAATTGGTGTTCACCATGGGTGATATAGATTATTGCCATATCGAGATGTTAATTTGGTACTAGCCATTGTAGAAAAATGTTCGGCGAAAACATCAGCTAACTGATTCGAATCGTCAAACACCTCCCCCTCAAAGTTTGAGGTCACATCACTTCGCCTACCGCCACTTTTTCCAGAAAGATCGTTAACAATATTCCAAATTGTTTTATTTCTGTTCGATGAACCATCAATAGCTGAACTATAAAACGTATATTTCGTATTTTTGATAAGCATATTGTGTTGATTTCTGGATTTCTGGATTTCTAGATACCATATCAAAAATTTTGTGATCCTTGTCCTTGTATCATCATGTGATCCGTCTTACAGTATTTAAGGCGAGACAAAATATTCGAACTTCCTTTTCCGTTTCTGAGCTCAAGATTGATTTTCAATCGACAGTTAATTCTCGATTCTTGTTTTACGTTTGTTGTATTTTAGAATTATGTTCATATTGTATTTATAAAGTGAATACTTGTTTCAGTTTTAAAATATTCATCGAGAGTCATTGACTTTTGAATATAAAAAAAAATAACTAAATTATATACATATATATATATATATATATATATATATATATATATATATATATATATATATATATATATATATATATATATATATATATATATATATATATATATATATATATATATATATATATATATATATATATATATATATATATATATATATATATATATATATATATATATATATATATATATATATATATATATATATATATGTGCGGGTTTCTTGGGGGAATGAGCACAGTTTAAAATTGATGGATTATTTGTTTATTCTACATATGTTTCGGCTCTAGGCCTTTTTCAAGAATATTACAGGTTCATTGTTAGTTGGAAATTGACTTCAATTTCACAAACATTTCGTAAAACTGATTATTCAACATCTGTATTCTCGCAATAATCAGTTTCACGAAAGATTTGTGAAATTGAAGTCAATTTCCAACTAACAATGAACCTGTAATATTCTTGAAAAAGGCCTAGAGCCATTATTCCATCAATTTTGAATTGTGCTCATTCCCAAGAAACTTTCACACTTATGTTATTAAGCAAAGCACAAGAAAACTGAACGAATTATATATATATATATATATATATATATATATATATATATATATATATATATATATATATATATATATATATATATATATATATATATATATATATATATATATATATATATATATATATATATATATATATATATATATATATATATATATATATATATATATATATATATATATATATATATATATATATATATATATATATATATATATATATATATATATATATATATTTATATATAAGGAAATGAAATTTTTTGTGCCTATGGCACCGAATGAAATATTCAAGAAAATGAACACTAGAACATTTATTCGAAAAATTCAAATTGATCAAGACAATGTTATAGTAGAGCTAGATATGTGAACGTGTACGATGTGATGCCTCCATTACCCTTCAAGGGATAAATGTTAGAGGAATATGGAAATCGATGCCACACCTGATGGAAGTGCGAGACATATATATTTCGTTCTGCAAGGAACTCGTCAGTCGCACCACGTCCATCGAAGTGAGGCAACGATTTCAACCCCCAAGCATCTTCTTGTGACTCCAAGTGGAAGACCGTAGAGTCATGAATACTCCACAATTCCATCTATGGGAATCATAAGAAAACACCTCTCAGATTATAGACACACCAAGCATCGAAACTCCACATATCTTCTATACCCGTAGGTATTTTATAAAAATGACCCGGTAAAAAGAGAGCAATTGAAGGAAAATGAACGATGGAACTACCAAAGAAAGAAGTAAAGAGGTTCAGTCAAAGCTACGAGTCCATGTGAACACAAAGATGTGACTAAGTAATGGAGACACTTACTTTCTTAAAAATTTGTGATGACAAAGGACAGACATTCAGAGTCGATGAAAATGATTTTTTTGATGTGTCCTTTGACCAAGTGTTAAGGAAGTTGTCAAACCCAGATATTGCCCTAAAAGGGAAACGAATATTTCATTATTTCAATATACCTATAGCTGTTTTTGAGAAATAAGCCTGCGTTGATAAGTAAACAAGGCTGATTCTTAGTACCTAAGCTTAATCTTGATTATAATTATTTTAATTCGTTACTCAGAATAAAAGTATAAAATATAAAGTATAAATATAAGTATTCAAATTCTGTATATAGAATTTATTGATTACATTTAATACCTAATTAATATTGTGTTTTTCTTCACATGAACATTGACATAAACTGTTCTCTGGGTGGAAAAAACAGTCCGCTGTGTAGCAAAATAATCCTCCGCCGCATTTTTTCCCAAAATTGTCTATAATGCAAAAACTAAGTGAAATGACAATGGTTTCTTGTTTATATGTATTTATATTATAACTAACGACTTCGCCTACCGCCACTTTTTCCAGAAAGATCGTTAACAATATTCCAAATTGTTTTATTTCTGTTCGATGAACCATCAATAGCTGAACTATAAAACGTATATTTCGTATTTTTGATAAGCATATTGTGTTGATTTCTGGATTTCTGGATTTCTAGATACCATATCAAAAATTTTGTGATCCTTGTCCTTGTATCATCATGTGATCCGTCTTACAGTATTTAAGGCGAGACAAAATATTCGAACTTCCTTTTCCGTTTCTGAGCTCAAGATTGATTTTCAATCGACAGTTAATTCTCGATTCTTGTTTTACGTTTGTTGTATTTTAGAATTATGTTCATATTGTATTTATAAAGTGAATACTTGTTTCAGTTTTAAAATATTCATCGAGAGTCATTGACTTTTGAATATAAAAAAAAATAACTAAATTATATACATATATATATATATATATATATATATATATATATATATATATATATATATATATATATATATATATATATATATATATATATATATATATATATATATATATATATATATATATATATATATATATATATATATATATATATATATATATATATATATATATATATATATATATATATATATATATATATATATATATATATATAATTGTGCGGGTTTCTTGGGGGAATGAGCACAGTTTAAAATTGATGGATTATTTGTTTATTCTACATATGTTTCGGCTCTAGGCCTTTTTCAAGAATATTACAGGTTCATTGTTAGTTGGAAATTGACTTCAATTTCACAAACATTTCGTAAAACTGATTATTCAACATCTGTATTCTCGCAATAATCAGTTTCACGAAAGATTTGTGAAATTGAAGTCAATTTCCAACTAACAATGAACCTGTAATATTCTTGAAAAAGGCCTAGAGCCATTATTCCATCAATTTTGAATTGTGCTCATTCCCAAGAAACTTTCACACTTATGTTATTAAGCAAAGCACAAGAAAACTGAACGAATTATATATATATATATATATATATATATATATATATATATATATATATATATATATATATATATATATATATATATATATATATATATATATATATATATATATATATATATATATATATATATATATATATATATATATATATATATATATATATATATATATATATATATATATATATATATATATATATATATATATATATATATATATATATATATATATATATATATATATATATATATATTTATATATAAGGAAATGAAATTTTTTGTGCCTATGGCACCGAATGAAATATTCAAGAAAATGAACACTAGAACATTTATTCGAAAAATTCAAATTGATCAAGACAATGTTATAGTAGAGCTAGATATGTGAACGTGTACGATGTGATGCCTCCATTACCCTTCAAGGGATAAATGTTAGAGAAATATGGAAATCGATGCCACACCTGATGGAAGTGCGAGACATATATATTTCGTTCTGCAAGGAACTCGTCAGTCGCACCACGTCCATCGAAGTGAGGCAACGATTTCAACCCCAAGCATCTTCTTGTGACTCCAAGTGGAAGACCGTAGAGTCATGAATACTCCACAATTCCATCTATGGGAATCATAAGAAAACACCTCTCAGATTATAGACACACCAAGCATCGAAACTCCACATATCTTCTATACCCGTAGGTATTTTATAAAAATGACCCGGTAAAAAGAGAGCAATTGAAGGAAAATGAACGATGGAACTACCAAAGAAAGAAGTAAAGAGGTTCAGTCAAAGCTACGAGTCCATGTGAACACAAAGATGTGACTAAGTAATGGAGACACTTACTTTCTTAAAATTTGTGATGACAAAGGACAGACATTCAGAGTCGATGAAAATGATTTTTTTGATGTGTCCTTTGACCAAGTGTTAAGGAAGTTGTCAAACCCAGATATTGCCCTAAAAGGGAAACGAATATTTCATTATTTCAATATACCTATAGCTGTTTTTGAGAAATAAGCCTGCGTTGATAAGTAAACAAGGCTGATTCTTAGTACCTAAGCTTAATCTTGATTATAATTATTTTAATTCGTTACTCAGAATAAAAGTATAAAATATAAAGTATAAATATAAGTATTCAAATTCTGTATATAGAATTTATTGATTACATTTAATACCTAATTAATATTGTGTTTTTCTTCACATGAACATTGACATAAACTGTTCTCTGGGTGGAAAAAACAGTCCGCTGTGTAGCAAAATAATCCTCCGCCGCATTTTTTCCCAAAATTGTCTATAATGCAAAAACTAAGTGAAATGACAATGGTTTCTTGTTTATATGTATTTATATTATAACTAACGACTTAACATATTATATTTTCAATTTTCTAGAAAAATAGGATTGGGACAAGTTTCCAGTTATTAGAGAAAGACCCACACAACCAGTACACTTGCTGATGGAATTCTTGATTTCAATATAAACTTAAACTCAAACACTTGAACTTCTTGATTTTGTGTCAAATAGGACGGAAAAATGAATATAAAGAAAATCATCAAGTTAATGATTATGAACCACAATGAACTATTCAACAAGCACTCGATACCGCTAAATTTAATGAAATTTTTTTATTGTTTCCATATTAATTAAATAATACACCAAATTGTACAAACTCATCAAAATAATTTCAACAAACTTCGAACCAGATTCCCCTGTTCCTTCGTTCAATGATGGTTCAAATAAAACATCATGTGAAACTATAAGACTCGTTCAAATAACGATATTAGAACCAGGGAATGCAAACCCACATCAGAATCCAAATCGTTCTCATTGTTTCGTATTCAGCACCAGTAATACCGTCCGGCTGACCTAATAACATTCCATTCAAACAGACCTAACTGAAACATATTTCTCTACGTATGAGAGATTACAGACATAAGGAATAATTTTCAACAAAGAATTTAATTTCGTTCAAATGTTCAATGGTATGGCGATCAGTCAGATATTACGAATCCAATTGGAACAATAAGCAAATAAAAAAGAAATTCCACAGCATTCTACAGTTTTGCTACCCCGAAAGAAATATAATTATGACATTTTCGAAATATCTTTCATCATTTTCATTTGAAATGGATTTAATAATCTACTCGAATTGCTTTAAATAGAATTCAGTTAGAGAATTATTGTATAACTTGCGAATGTTTGTGTTTTCTATGTTTTATTACACTTTAATTTGAGTTGAGTGGACCTACTGTTTACTGAACTGCCAGTGGACTTGTATCTATGTACATTCGAATTTGAGACTGATGCGGTTAATTTTATATGCAATATTCCATTGCACTGTAGTGATCTGCTATTATTATCTGCTATTATTAACATAAATTGATTGAATGATTTCATTTTAATAATAATATTTATTTAACTGAAGCTATACAAAAATCTAAATCCGTCATAGTATATGCCATTTTTAGATTTAGAGAGCTCACAACTTTGGATATAAAAACTATCAGTATTTCTAGTATTGTACCCATTCACATCACTGGCATTTATTACATTTTTCATTACATTACATGGAAGCAACTGATTTCTTATTTTAAATGTGAATATATATGAAGCAAAGAATTTTCTTTGTTTGACAGACCTTATTTCCAAATAATTCAGCATAATTTTAACAGATTACACCTATTACACTTCAAAATTGTTCGCATTCTGTAACTTTTGTAATTGTTGAATTTCTTCAATCAAACGAAATGAAAATGTGGAGCAATATTCAAAATGTTACATTATTATTGATTTGAACAGCAACAACTTCACATATGTCGACAGGTGTTTAACTATTCTTTTCAAAAAATTTATTGTTTTTAGATGATATGAAATCAACATCATCATTGAAACACAATTTTTCGTGTAACGTAATGCCTAAATATTTTACTGTTTTAACTCTTCTAATTTTTTACTAACCCTTATAGTTATATCCTCATTTTTATTGGTTTTAAGGGTTTTACTTGTACCCAAAACTATGAAGTTAGATTTTTGCACATTTAGAGATAAGCTATTGTCACATAACCATTCATTGATTGCAGAAGGGTCTTTATTGGTCCCCTCTATCATATTCTTAATACCTTTGCCACATATAGAGAGCAAAGTATCATCAGCGAATAAACGTATAGACTATTTTTTCAACTGAGAGCAATATCGTTCATATAAAAGGAGAACAACAACGGGCCTCACTCAGTTCCTTGAGATACGCCTACATCCACTTTCGTGCTATACAACAGCATGCTATTAAACTCAACTTCTTGTGTTCGCGAATCCAAGTAAGATCCGAACCAAACATTTACTACTGCCTCAAAGCGAAGTTTATTCAGTTTTTTCAATAATAATGATCTTCATTACGTTTCAAAAGCTCTTCTAAAATCCAATAATACTACTATAACCGTTTTTCCTTTATCTATAGCACTATAACATTCCTCATATATGCTCAATATTGCTGTCTCACAAGAGCAATTTCCTTTGAATCCTGATTGAAACTCAGAAATGACGGTAAAGTTTCTAATTCTAATACCTGGTTTTTTACTATTAATTCTAAAATATTCCGATGTGGTGGTGGTAAATTTATAGGTCGAAATTGCTCTATTTTAACAGTATTGCAAATTTTTGGCACAGGTATTATCAATGAACATTTCCAATGTTTTGGAAATACTTAATCATTGTCAGTTATGTGTTAACTAAATCTAAATATCTATTTCCAGAAATGTCAAAAGCATCCTTCAGTATCTTGACTGTTATTTCATCTTCGCAACAACCTGTATTTTCCAAACTTCTAACGATATTCTTCAAATATTTCATATTCACCTTCTCAAAATTACACATTTTCACAATATTTTGGTATAAATTGTATGACATATTCGTGGTCATGTATCGGAATTTTGGTATTCATTATTTGGTATACACTCTCTACAAAGTGAAGATTGAACCTCCAAGCAATATCTTTATCCACTCGTACCATTTCGTTATTACACACGACATATGGCGTATTATTAGTTTTATTTGGTAAAAATTGTTTCAGATTTTTTATAATGAAACTAGATTTACATATAGAGGGATAAATCACAAAAATGTCAGGTTTTTCTGTTGTTTTAAATTCAATAGCAGGCTACCTTGACGCGAGGAACGCTGATCAAGCCAAATTCCGGAGACATATTGAAGGGTTTTTTTCACTGCGAAAGTACACCACTTATATGATCAACTTTCAATATGTTTTCTTATTTTCGATTTGCATTCTTTTGTTCATTCTAATTTCAACTCTTTTCGTATATATACTAAAATATACCAATTTGAATTGCATCGATAAATATCTGTATATCTGATATTTATCCATAGAATTAAACGATTTCATTCACGAAGTCAAGAAACCGCTTTACAGAAACAAACTGTCGAAGCTATGATAATGATATCCGTGAGAAAAAACTCTCGCTCAAATTGGTTTATATTTTTATCCAAAATATGCGCACATTGATACTACAACAGCAAACTTTATTTGTTAATCTTCGAAAATTTATTTGCATGAAGAAAGTTCTGTTCGTCTTTTATTCGTAACTGTATTCATTCTTTTTTTCATACCTTGCCTCTTTATTTTGATTGTAGTGTACTGAACTAAGCGTTCACTTTGAACTTGAAGTGTGGACACTTCACCACTAAACAAAGAGGCCATGAAGTGTAATATTCTCATAATAATCATGAAGAGTTTGACCAATTCACATATTATTTCCCAAGTTCATTAATGTGTTCATAAGTCGCAATCAAAGCGTTTCTCACAACTTGGACAACTTCATGATGTTGAAACGAAAAGTTTCATTATACTTTTCAATAAAGAATGAAATGCGCCCAGCAGAACAGTTTTCTTGGCTAGGAAATTGAATTATATGGAGTAGAATACAACCCACTCGATGGACAAAGAAAATTACATAATTATACGCGTATACGAAAATACTTTATTATTTTGCAGTTTCAGTCGATTTCAATCGAAAGTCGAGGAAATTTGAAAGGAAAAGCTCTGATTTAAATTTCAGAAATTTATGTTGAGTTTGACATGAATAATAAAACGTTGAATATTTGTACATCAAATCAATCAGGTGTGAGAAATATAGATTTTTGTGGAACATGTTTAGTTGAAAATTTTGATTCGTAGCTTGGACAAGTGGTTGAAGGAAATTTAGTGCTAGAGGTTTTCCCGATATTAAAACTGCATTTGAAATAATAGACACACTGTTGCTTCCAGATATTGTTTGCAAATATACAATGATTTAGGTTGCTTATAAATTTCGAAAAGAAATAGTGTCAACCGCGACAAAGTAATCATACACACGTCTCATATAGTTTTGTACAAACATTAAGTTTCACACAATAATGATCGAAGAATGAAATTAGTATTGATTGGATTCAAACGGGTCGGAAATTATGATGATTATAACTATATATTTTCAATAAATATTATTGTTAATTATCTTTCGTTCTTGTGTGGTGGAATTGCAACCGATTGACATTGAAGTATCTGTATCAATGAATCTCAAAATGACAATCACCGATTGATAGGAGCCAATATTTCATGAAAACATCAAACCTTTTTGAGAATGAAACTATCGTTTAAGGCCAGCTTACTCCAAAAAACGTAATTTTTTTCAATATATTTCATTTATAGTACAAAACAAGTTGAGTAATAAATTCATTCACATATGAAAGCACATATATGAAATTACATGAAAAAAATTTTTTTTCACAATGGCGGTTCTGAAAATGGCTGCTGATACTCATCTGAATCGGAGATGAATGACATAATTTCTTGAAAAAGAATTATCTGAAAGGAAAAAACAAAACGGTTTCATGTTCTGTATCCAATTGACTATGACCTCAAGCAGAATGCAACATTTTCAATGAAAAAAAACAAAGTGGCGGAATTTTGAATTTTTTTACCATTTTCTTTACTTCTAATTGTTTATAACTTCTTCAAATAATAATGAATATTTCTGGTTCTGCGCGAAGCCATAGCCAGACATCTAAAAAGTAACATGCCGTTTGGTTCATATCGATAAGTGCAATAGTTTTGAAATGGGAGTGTAATTCATGCGAAAAAACGTGGTTCGAAGAAAAATCAGTTCAATGTTTTTATTCGTGAAAAATCGTAAAAAAAGTGAATTTTACTCACATATTCCAGCTTTATACACAACTCCTTCCTGGTTTTCGTAAGCACCATTCTGAAGAATTCTTGCATTCCTCAAAGTAGTTCAACAAGATAACCGTCCGCTACCGAAGGCGTTCGAGCGGCCGGATTCACTGCAGCGCTCCCTATCTTTTATACCTGCTTGTCGGTCTTGCTGACCTTCGGGACTAATTCTTTACTATTTCTACGAGTACATATATAGTTGCAATTTATGAATTAAAACAATTTCGATTTTTTCAAAATTGTTCGGAATAAGCTGGCCTTAAATCTGATGCCCTTCCATTTTTATTGCTACTGAATAATTAATATGTTTTGCAAAATATATGAGATGACCATGTGAATAGAAATTACACTCTATGTTTCATGGGGCTCAAAATGTTAATTAACCTAAAAAATCTTCAAATGAAGCTACGAGATTGAAACTAGTGCAAAGTTTGTTATTCCGAATTTGGACTACTGCTGTGCTGTGAACTGAAATTTTTTGACCCAGGCCAACATCCAAAAGCTCCAAAGAATTCAAAATGCTGCTGTCAGATTTATATGTTGTTCATCTTACAGAGATCATGTCCCTCCATACTTACAGCGACTTGGGAACTCAAATTGACTAAAAGGTTTATGTATATATTTGCTGTGTTGTTGTGGAAATTAGTGAAATATGAAAAACCAAAGTACAGTAGGACCTCGGTAATCCTGAATCCCGCTTGTTCGGTGATCGCTGTAATCCAGCCGTGCAATGGGATTCGCGGGGGAGGCCAGCGAGTGTAGGTGCGGGCTGTTATGTTCTAAAAACGTCATGGACTCATTACAATCGATAACTTTAAAGGACACAGTTTTTATTTTGGCTAATTGCTGGGCCAATTTTAAGGCATCGCCAATTAACAAATCATGGAAGAATTTTCACCCTGAATTTCTCACTGATAATGATGAACCAGAAGATGATGTTCCTTTAGCCCAGCTTTTTAACAGGTTGAGGGGACTCAATGATCCTCAAGTAAATGAGGCAGAATCTCAAGAATGGGCTGCTGGTGGTGCCGAAAGCGAGTTACAAAGATATGAAGAGTTAACTGATGAGGAAATTGTGGGAGCGGCTATGTGTGAGGCCGATGTGCAAGATGAGGACAATAGCGTTGAAGTTCTCGACTTCACAAAAGTTCGTTATTCAAAGGCTTTAAATGGTAGGAGCTTTAAACACTGCTTTAAAATGGGCTGAAGTTAACGAATTTGATAGCCACGAAGTTATGTTCCTCTGTCGACTTAGAGACCGGGCTTTCGAAATCACGTGCGAAAATTATAAACAGAAGAGTATGACAGACTTTTTCAAAAAGAACTAACTAATGGTTTATTTTAACTTACTGATTTTCTTACATGGTTGAAATTTTGAACATGTACATTTTGTCTTTATGCTATAACTTAAAAATTTATTAAAGAAACTAAGATTGAACATGTGTTCTTTTAACATCAAATATGGCATACCTACTATAATCCGGACGTCTCGATAATCCGAAAAGGGCCTTGTTTTTGCTCATCCGGATTAACGAGGCCCTACTATATTTGCAAGAAATACTTACCTTACAGTCTGATTTTCATGATGTTAATATAAGAGTAAATGGCTCCACTATACCTCAACATCACAAAAGTAAATTCAAGGATAGCATTGCATACGTTGCACCGAATATTTTTAGGTGGAATGAGGAAGTGGAATGTTCTTCTTTGTTTCAATGTTTTACTTGAAGTATGATATGTTGGGTGTATAATTATGTACATATGTATTTTCAGTGAATATCATCATCATCGCGCAATAAATATTATTATTATAAGGACAAAAAATAAGATTTGACTATATGAGATCGGGCTTATTGCACCCATGTTCCGAACACTGAATTCGATGAATATTTCTCAAATGGCATTTTTCGGATAAACAAAAACGCGTTTTAAACTGAACGTTAACATTTTCAACTTAAACTTCGTTAGCAAATCTATAAAAAAAAATCTTGTGAACTCATGAATTAAACGGACAGATTTCACGGACTCAACTATTTTTAACTTTTGTTATTATTGTCTAACTTTGTTATTTTCATTGATCAATTATGTATCAAAATCAACTTGTATCTAAATAAAGATACAGATATATGCCGAAAAGAAATTTAATGTGTATAGAAAGAAAATTGAAGAATATTGTACTATACCTAAAAATAAATGAATCGTCAATCCAGAATAGTTGTAATATTTGGGTAAATATTCACAAACATCCCAAATTTTCACAATCAATAATATTTTCAATTCAAAACATTCTACCGGGATGTTAATCATTCGAAAACATTCGAAGTCACTTTAAATGAACAACAATAACTTGTCATGAAATAAAACGATGTATATATCTGATGTACGTGTATGATAACATTCAATCATTGATATTGAGAGGATACCATTTCAGTCTGTCAAATGTTTGTCTTTGATGTTGAGTTCCGTTTTATTTTATTGCTTATTATGGAATATGGGCTCCTGATACAACTTAAACAGTCTTATAGAGAGTGACGGAAACTCATATGGAGATGTTTCGCTCTGGTTATACAATTCATGCAACACTTATAATTGAAGAGGTCCTTTGTGATCCATCTTTATAAATGAATGTGTTGTTTCTGAACAAACACGAATATTCACTTGAACTTTCTCTCCACTCTCGTTGTTTTGAAAGTTTGGAAGCCTTCATGCAATACAGATATACAGAAGTGTCTTCTTCATCATCCCGCTGCTGATCACAGCATCCCGTCTTGATCACTTTCCTCATTTGAATATAGAATGGAACATTTTATAAGTCACAAATTTTTTTTGAATTGACTTTAATCTTTTTATGTTGAACATTTACTTTCATTTTGCATTTGAGTAAAATGAAGAATCAATTATGTCAACATAAATAGCAAATCACGAGGATATTGATATATCCATCTATACTGGATTTTCTGGTGAATAGTAGGTTCTTATATTTCTCTTTCATTTCAGGACACAAAATTTTTCACTTGTTCTTTATGTTGGATGTGGCGGAACTGAAGAGGATCTTGTAGTACGAAACAGTGAACTGTCATATGCTTCTCATAAATGTAGGTATCGATTTCAAGTGGCAATTCAATGTAGGCATCTTCATTTATCCCTAAATCGATAATCACATCGAAGATTGATTATCTCCATGAAGACATCACATCGTTCATGTTTCACACAGCCAGCTCTGCAATAATGATCTTTTGAATAATTTGTCAAAAAATTATTGAAAGAAAATTTAAGTATACTCTTAATATTGACAATTTACAAATGCGATTATATGAGCATTAGAACTACAGAATTCTTTTTCTTGTAGTAGATTTCTTTCATGTTTTCAGAAGCCACTCCAGGATACTTTCATAAATAAGCAGCTAGCGTTTTTTTAACCACCACGAAGATGACATTACTTCATCAAATTAGGTGAAATTGTTCGAAAACTAGAGTTAAATGTAGAAACCTAATCGATGACGATGTGTTGAACTTTCAATGTTAGATATATTCATGTGCTCGTTATTCGTTCAGAAGATTTGAGTTGTACAGTAATCTGTGCATCATATATCCATACGAATAAACAGTATATTTTTTTCTTGTGATCGATAGTAGGGTATTTGAGGATTGAAGTCGTTGTATTTCATTTTTTGGACGTAGCGTGACTGAAGAGTACCTCGTAGTACGAACCAGAGAACTGTCTTATGCTTCTAATGAATGTAGGCATCGATTTCAGTATTCTCTAACATCTATCTCAATAATGATGATGGAGTCATCACATTGTTCCTGTTTCACATAGCCCTTACCGAAAGAAAGTTATAGTGTACTTTCAATAGTAGTATTAATTATAAATATATATATATATATATATATATATATATATATATATATATATATATATATATATATATATATATATATATAGATATATATATATATATATATATATATATATATATATATATATATATATATATATATATATATATATATATAGTTAAGAGTTTACGGTATTTACCTGAGATTTACGTTGTTTTTTTTTTTTTTGTAACAGCCGTTTACATATGTTTTAAGCTTATTGGCTCTCATCAGAACGGCGTAGTTCAAGTTATTAGATGTTACACACTTGAAAGTTAATTAAAAAGGAAAAACACAGAACAAAACAACACAAAATTCCACGTGAGGAATCTACATCATTTTTGGTTAAATCGAATATCTTGAACAAGCTTGTTAAAGCTATATTTTCAGACTAAATCGATGTCTACCTGCGATGAGATATTTATACCTTCTAGAATTTTGTACCGACAATATTATAAATTAAAAACAAGGTTTGTCAGGCTGAAAATGAAGTTAAGAGTTTACGGTATTTACCTGAGATTTACGTTGTTTGTTTTTTTTTGTAACAGCCGTTTACATATGTTTCAAGCTTATTGGCTCTCATCAGAACGGCGTAGTTCAAGTTATTAGATGTTACACACTTGAAAGTTGATTAAAAAGGAAAAACACAGAACAAAACAACACAAAATTCCACGTGAGGAATCTACATCATTTTTGGTTAAATCGAATATCTTGACCAAGCTTGTTAAAGCTATATTTTCAGACTAAATCGATGTCTACCTGCGATGAGATATTTATACCTTCTAGAATTTTGTACCGACAATATTATAAATTAAAAACAAGGTTTGTCAGGCTGAAAATGAAGTTAAGAGTTTACGGTATTTACCTGAGATTTACGTTGTTTGTTTTTTTTTTGTAACAGCCGTTTACATATGTTTCAAGCTTATTGGCTCTCATCAGAACGGCGTAGTTCAAGTTAAATACCGTAATACTCAGGTAAATACCGTAAACTCTTAACTTCATTTTCAGCCTGACAAACCTTGTTTTTATATATATATATATATATATATATATATATATATATATATATATATATATATATATATATATATATATATATATTTTGAATGTTTTTAGCAATAACAGGCTTCTTTTGATATGAACAAGTTTATTTTTGTTAACGTTTCGTTATTATATTACAACTTTGTCAAAACTAATGAAGAATTGAATTTATGAGTTACTCATAAAAAGAAATTTACGGTTTACATATGTTTCAAGCTAATTGGCTATCGTCAGAACGGCGCAATTCAAGTTGCAGATGTTTAACCTTGGATGTTAATTAAAAACACAAAATTCTACATGAGGAATCGACATCTTTGTGGTTTAATTAAGTATCTCTGTTAGAGTTCTATTCGACTCGGTTTTGAAGGCTGAATCAATGTCTACCAATGTGACGATATTTATACCTTCTGGAAATTTCGTACCGACCATAAGATACTTCCCGGTTTACTCCCCGCTGCTCAACGAACTGAACTACTGAGGCTACAACTTTTCACTATAATAAAATAATATATTTCTATATGTCTGTACGTGGTTAGTTAGCACATATAATTTCTATACGCCCAATTTCCAAAATCTTTGTCATTGATGTTTTCAATTTGTATGTAACCTCTTCAATATTCCGTCCTGATGTCAAAACATTAGCGTCATCAACTTGACTAGTTGACTCCGAAGAGTAGGCAGGTTGAGACTTCGGAGTTAACTATAAGAAACGATTTGGCTCGTGGAGTAGGCAGATTGAGGCCACGCAACCGAATCATTTCTTATCGTTCCTAGTTTTCCTCATTTGGTTCGTGGAGTAGGCAGATTGAAGCCACGTAACCAGGTAACCTTTTCTCATTTTCCTTCATTCAGTTCGTGGAGTAGGCAGATTGAGGCCACGTAACCGAATAACCCTTTTCCCTACTAATTTATTCCAACTCCTGAAGATGGCTTCACAATGGAAGCCGAAACGTCGAGATTATATAAATAATCTAGAACGCGGCTCATTCCGAGAACCAAGTTTTATACATACTTCTGACCGCGGAAACCTTTCTGATATATATATATATATATATATATATATATATATATATATATATATATATATATATATATATATATATATATAATTGTATTAATATTTTACAGTGAAAATTGATGAATTGAAATTACATTTCAAAAGTTTTGAACTCGACTGGGACTTTTGAAATGTAATTTCAATTCTCAATTTTACTGTAAAATATTAATACAATTATTCATGTCCGCACGTGGTTGGTTAACACGATTTTATATATATATATATTATATATATATATATATATATATATATATATATATATATATATATATATATATATATATATATATATATATATATATATATATATATATATATATATATATATATATATATATATATATATATATATATATATATATATATATATATATATATATATATATATATGTTGTATATGATCATCAGATATTTTCTCGACTGTACATTACTTACATAGAATATATCGAGAATCGTTCATTATTAAAACTCAAGATCGCACTTCAGTTTTGTAGAACTGCAGTGTCATTCAAAAGATATCATGTCTCCAATGTGATGAATGCTGCATAGGAGAAACTAAACAAAATTTAAAACAAAGAGTCACAACACAAAATTGATTGCCTTATCGAATAAAGATCTTGTGCATTAGCGTGTCACATCCAAGACTCTGATATTGAAAAATTGTACATCAGCTATAACAATATTTGGAAATAGAAAAAAACAAATCAAATCAGTTTTCCTCGTCAATGGTTTAAGTTTACGAGTAAATCATTGACACCCCACACACAAGCGCCTTGACTTCAGCTTTCTACGGTGTTGAATTTCGGATCATTCAGTTTAGCTATATGTTGGGTACATGATAAAACAAAAGAAGGGCTTATTTGAATAAAACTAAGTATTTTGCAATTTTCAATTCAATTCAAAAAGAAAATATTGTTTCACCAACACAGAGGCTTCATCAGATGTAGATGATAACCTGTTACTATTCACATTAGTAATTCACATTTTTAAGAGTATGAATGACAAAACTAGAATTTTTCGAAAAGAATTACTGAATAGATCAGACATAGAAAGTGCATATTTCCTCATTTCTGACTATTTGTTAATTTGTTTTAAACGAATTGAGTGATGTAACAAATATCACCAAGGATTGACGACTCCAATGTGTGAATCTCTTCTTCGAATTGAAATAAGATATGATATATGATGTTCAATATATTTGCTATTCGTTTTTTCATATTATCACTCAATACTTTTCTTTGTGCTCTTCTATTAGATGAAAAGAAGAGTTTTCTTTTCAGTTAACACATTAAATCGGATATACCAAATGATTCAGGTTCATAATTCTTTACAATTTATTCTGAAACAAGATTACATGGCAGTTTTTCAATATATAATAATACAATACTACATTCCAAGGGTATTTGCACATATATACACTAGACTACACATAAAAAAGTTTTACATATTACAAACTATTAAAAATATTTTCCCAAATAATTTTTCTCATGAAAAACCTGATGAATGAATGAAAATTGACATTTGAATATGAAAATGTGGATTTTTAATATGTGTACAAATTAAGTATAATTTTTCCGTCTCGTTATATAGCAATGCAATTTGTTATAAAAAGCAATTTCGACATATGTATTTTAGATGCTGCTAAATATATGAATGACAAGACATCCACTAGATCGAAATATTACATTTTGAAGCTTGAACAAAGCTTAAACTTCATTCAAATTACTTAGATAATGTAATGTTAATTGATAAAAGCACTCGACCATAATGAAATTTGTTGTTGCAAAAATAATTTTCTACAAAATGAATCTGATTATGGCACTAAATCTCAAGATACAAATATGTCATTGCTGAACTTTTGAATGAACCTAATCATCATAAATCATCAGCACACCTAATCATCAACAAGAGGAATGTGAAAATGGCATTATGCGGGCATTTTAAATTTCAGATTCACAAGAAATCATCATCAGAAATTACCAGGATCTATCCAAGCGTTCCATTCATAATCAGAAAATACGCTATATTGTGAAAAAGTAATCGTCAAAAAGTTATGTTGCAAATACACTCGAAAATTATTCCAATATTTGAGTTGGGAAAGAACAAGCTTTATCCAAGTTTATCTAAACGGGAAACATTTTTTCGTGGCAGCAATCCCTTTCTTAATTCCATGATGATCCTGCAATATTGCTTCGATTTTTTTCATTGAAATGAGGCCGAGAATAGTTTGCCGGTAGCTAAACTCCGACAACGATGCCAAAATACTTGTATTAAACAAATATCTCGCAACTACAAGAAGGAACGATACCAATATCTCATAATAAATGATAGTAGAATCTCCTGCAAGAATGACTTTCAATTGCCGTATTTCTTCTTCACAACATTTCTTGAAATTTGGGTATGCTTCACTATTGCAAACTTCCTCCCAAATGTCCTAAATTCAATGAGAATCCACAACAATATAGAAAAATCCGATGCTTAGATAGGCTTTCAATAATTCTTGGAAAATTAAACCTTTACACAAAAGTTTTACCATTGGAGTTCTTCCAGACACATCAAGGATATTGATGGATGCTTCGCTTTCCAACAGAACTTACTCTGAATTTCTCAAATTGACTGAAACTCCACATCAATATAGAATAATCGGGTGTTAGAGAGACGTTCAAGAATTCCTGCATATCCAAATCTTTCCAAAAGATCTTTATCCTTTGAAATTCTTCCAGACACATCAGGGATATTGATGAATGCTCCACTTTTTTGTATTAAAAACATTGTTTATGCACAAAGGAATACTCAATAAATAACATGATGTATATTGTGACAAATCGATATACTTGAACTATATGCGTGTTGAAACTCTTCCATAAATTTAATCAACAAAGAAGCACGAACTCCACCTACAGATCTTTGTCCTTTCAAAAGGCACATCTTCACCTTTACTGCTTCCTTTAAAAATTTGGCTTCGAATAATTCGTTGCCCTTTTCTCTGTCAACTCTAAAGCGTATGCTCATTCTTCTTCTTACATTTGTTTCAATAGGACAGCTGTAGTATACGTTAAAGTTTGATAGAGTAGGCTGTTTTTTCCAGTGACTGCTTTTGCATGCCTTCTACGCCTCAATTTTTAATGATCCACTGCAGAACTTCCTCCATTATATAAACTGATAATGTGGCAGGTGTGTTATGAAAAGAATTTGACTTATTGATATTAGTGATATTGATATTATGATACATTGGTTTTCCTAAAATATCTTTTCTGATAATAATGAACGCAACTCCTTCTGGACCAATATTTTTTGGGGTACCTCCAAAGATCACTTCAAATTTAGACACCTCAATGAATAATGTATTACATTATTCATTATAAATAATAAATATAGAGGAATATATAAGTTATTTTCAATGTTTTTAGTAAAACAGGCAACAATACATGGTTGTCGTGTTACTCGATGGAAATTAGAATGACAGATTGTTGAACACAGAAGTGACTGTCAGTGAAGACCTCTGACAGGGAAAGTGGATTGGATGTTGGTAGCCCTTTTTAAATGCTGACACGATGAAGTTGGGCGTTATAATGTGATCACAGAATAGTGTTGCTTTTCTGTGATATGTTTTCTTCCATCTAATGAAAATGACACTTCCCTACATATATTTTCAATGATGTGGCTACATACACGACTCATATAGTTTTAATGATCTGGCTACATGGCCGACTTAGACGGTTTTGTGGACCTATATTTAATATGAATTAATTTTTATTATTGATCTACCAGCACTAGTACTCGACTAATAAACGAGCAAATATTTTTGTTTCATTGGTTTCGATTTGTGAAGCTAAAATGTGAAGTGGTGAATATCCATCTCCACCTGTAATATTGGGTTTAGTCCCTTTTTCAAGCAATTATGTCAATAAAACTCCATTTTGAGGTCGTGCACTAATGAAAAGGTTCAATGGTGTACACAGTATCTGATTTTGTATATTCAAGTTCGGTGTCAGACGTAATATACTTTAAATGCACCTGTAGTTAGCAATCAAACAGGCAAGGTGAAGAGGTGTATCACCCCACACGTTTGTTGTGTTAGCAGAAGGGCTTCCACATTCATAACAAAGTTTTTAGGTTCAATGTTCCATGAAAATATCCTTTTACAACTTTTCTTGAAATTTGAAAATGTTTCATTTCTGCAAACTTCCGACAAATGTCCTAAATTTACTGAAAATCCACAGCAATATAGAATAATCGCGTGTGTAAAAAGGCGTGCAAGAATTCTTGGATATCGAAATCTATCAAAAAGAGCTTTATCCATGGGAGTTCTTCCAGATACATCAGGGATATTGATGGATGCTCCGCTTTCCAACAAAACTTCCACCATAGATTCTTTGCCTTGGTGTATAGCTATGTGGAGGGGCGTATCTTTGTAGTTATTTTGCGAATTAACATTCGCCTTATACTCGACTAATATACGAGCAAATATTTTCGTTTTGTTGGTTTCGATTCGTGATGCTGATATGTGAGGGGGTGAAAATCCATCTCAATCTGGAATATTGGGATTAGCCCATGCTTCAAGCAATTTTTTCAATATAACTTCATTTTGAGTTGGTCTACTAATAAATTCGTTCAGTGGTGTACACAATATCCGATTTCGTATATTCAAGTTAGGTTTCAGACGTAAAAAAATAATTACTATGCTCCTGTTAGCTATTCAACAGACAAGGTGAAGAGGTGTATCTCCCCACACGTTTGTTGTGTTAGCAGAAGGGCTTCCACATTTACAACACAGTTACTAGGCACAATTTTAATGGGAATCGAAAGCACGAATTTTGGAATAGAAGTCAGACACACTGTTCACTGTGCTACAGGAAGAGTATCGCAAAAATCTCAAACATTATTCCAATTTTTGAGTTCGGAGGAAACAAGCTTCATCCAATACTCTCATAGTAGAGGGAGTGCTCAAATATAGGTGTTTTCTGCGTAGGAATAAGTATTCCTTGTTGAATAATCATGATTACTATTTAATTTAATAAAACTATCTTCATTTCCTTCAACATATAGTGAATATCATCAAATATATAAACAAATATAAACTAATTATTATTGAAGATAGGTTTGCAAGATGTTCATTGATAAATATGAATATGAATCGAAGTAATCGATTCTGTGTAATGAATAACCTATTTATTGCTGTATAATTTAGATGACTATATACAACACTGTAATATACACTCATAAGACAGTTCCTAGGCACCTACTATGTTCAAAGAAAATATCCTCAATGCAACTGTGGTGGGGATCGAAGCCACGACTTTTGGAATAGAAGCCCGACACACTGTTCACTGCGCTACAGAAGGATTATTGCAAAAATCTCAAAAATTATTCCAATATTTGAGTTCAGAAAGAACAAGCTTTATCCAAGTTAATACAATCATCAATATCAAGATAATCAATCAATTTATCGATACAAAGATCTGATGAAAACGGAAATATTTCTGCAGCTGCAGCAATTCCTATCAACATTTGCCTTATACTTGACTAAGAAACGTTGAAATATTTTCGATTTATTGGTTTCGATTTGTGAAGCTATATTGTGAAGGGATGAATTTCCATCTTCATCTGGAATATTAGGATTAGCCCTTGCTTCAATCAATTGTGTCAATATAACTCCATTTTGAGGTTCACTTATAAATAAGTTCAGTGGGGTACACATAATTTGATTTTGTATATTAAAGTTCGGTTTCAGACGTAAAATACTTTCTATGCACCAGTAAATAGCAATGGAACGGGCAAGGTGAAGAGGTGTATCTCTCCGCACTTTTGTTGTATTCTGAGAGCGCTACCTGTGAGTACTTTGCGGAAAAATTCCTCCAGCTGAAGGTAGTCAGTCCAGCTGAAGGTAGATTTCGCAACTGAAAAATAAATTCGAAATTCTTGAATTTTTCAAACATTCGAAAGAAGTTTAGTTATATCTTTATTTCGAAACACAGTAGTCTGAATTGAACGAACTTTATACTCTTGACATGTGTTTCGGGTTACAAACCCATTATAAAGAGTTAAATACACTTTTTGATTAGAGAAAAATATTTCGACGTTATTGAACAAGTTCATAATAACGAGATGAGTATTTTCTATTTTGAAATCCTTCTCAAACTTTCCACAATTGCGAAGAATGTTTCACAACTTCAATCAATTAAACGATTCGCTTGAAAAACTTTGTTTCCTCTATAGTGGATTGAATGCAAATATATTAAATAATTCAATTTGTAATCGCATTTATTTCTGTGCAGAAATCCGTTTTTCCTGTGACAAAGTTATTTCGTTTTCTAGATTCATATGATTTCATAGCAATTACGATTTCATATATCTACTGATTCAAATTTCAGTGTCTATTTTATTGAAATGATCAATTAATAATCAAATGGACGTAGATTTTCAGAAAATGTATTCAGTTAATAATACTGCAAAGTTGTATCCAATTTATCTGGATTTTATGAATGTTGAGGTGTACCTAATTCCTTTGAGTATAAGAAAAAACAGAGATTTTAAGACAGTCGAGAATAATTAAATAAAGAAGAGGATAAAACACTCTTGAAATAATGACATATAATTTGCTTTCAATATGAATTACATTTGAACCGGAAAATTTCTACTCTAAATTTGAATTTTGGTTCAGTAAAATCAGTTCAACTCATCGTGTTAATTCAAATCGATTCGGTTCAGTCTTTGGCTGCTTTCCGTTCATTGATTGAGTTTTTGGTTGTTATTGGTAGGTGAAAAGTTCATTTCTGAATCGAAAAAACAACAAACTACATGAAACATCCTAAAAAACTTCAAATAATCAAAAAAATTTATAAAAAGGTTATATATGCCTACTGTGAAAAATATTATTAGTCATTCAAAAATGTGAATGTATAAAGAAAATATTGAAATAAAAAATCTCACCAAGACAAGATGTCAACTGGAACACTCAAATGATTATCAATATTGAGATATTATCACTCAATATTGCACTCAAGGACACTTTAAAGTCTTTCTTGGTCATATATCTACTGAAAACCTTCGACGACCTATCCACTAATTTTGCTACCCCCAGTACTAAAGAAAGGAAAATAGCACCTATCAGAATGCTTTGAAATAATAAAAAAATTAAACTTCCTCGCCACCGTATATTGTTTTTATTCAGTCCAGGAAAACTCAACATATCACTCTCAGGATTTAATAACAAGTGCGTTCCGAAAACTCTTTGAACTTTTTGAATGGAATGGAATACAATTGTTTCATCCTTACGAGTAATCTTCAGTGATATACATCTTAGGAATCGAG
Source organism: Henosepilachna vigintioctopunctata (assembly GCA_030704895.1). Classification (NCBI taxonomy): domain Eukaryota; kingdom Metazoa; phylum Arthropoda; class Insecta; order Coleoptera; family Coccinellidae; genus Henosepilachna; species Henosepilachna vigintioctopunctata. The sequence goes on from JARQZJ010000043.1 coordinate 945,215, forward strand.
TGTCAATGGTTTTTCGATGAGCCCAGTTGGCCCGTATTTATTTCATCAGGTTAATCATCACAAATATTATCACAGAAAAGTTAGAATGACATACTATGGAGGCGCTTCAATTGTTCTAATCACCGAAAATTATTATCAGAGATATCTAGGATCTATCAAAGACTTTTACAATGATTCAGAAAATACGTTTTTCATCGTGAAAAAGTAATCGTCAAAAAGTTATAAAATAATAATAATAAAATTTAATGAAAAATATTCCTTCCATTGTAAAATAATACTTATTCAATTGATACAATAATTACAATTGAGGAGAATGTTCTCAAAAGGACTGAACTCAGTTTCGAGTCAGATCTTTCATTCAACCCTTGAACAAAATTATTGGTTTAATTTTTATTCTCAATAATATGCATTATTATTTGAAAAGATAAAAAAAATAACCTCAGAAATATAAAACATTTGGGACAATTTCACTTAGTGAGGGCCATTCGTGTTAAAAAAATAAACAAACGTATGACACATAAAATTGATTCATACATTATATCCTAAATTTTAATCATCGAAGTACTCTGCCACCCCATAAGATGCCTTCGTTAACATCAATAACACTCTTCTTAAACAAATGAGTTCTCAGTAATTTCAAATAATTTAAAGTAAGATTTTAATACTCTCATAATAGAAAGAGTGCTCATACATAAGTGTTTTTTGAGTAGAATTAAGTATTCCTTGTCAAATAATTATGATAACAATTCAACTTAATGATCGTAAATATATAAACAAGGTGGTGCGAGTGAGTAATTATTAATGAAGATAGGTTTACAATATGTTTGTTGGTGAATATTGAATATTAATCGAATCAATTATTAATATTAAGCGATTTCTTCTGTGTAATGAATACCCTATTTATTGCTGTAGATCAGCCACACAGCAGAATTTCATAATTTTGATGACTATATACAAAGCTGCAATATACATTCATAATACAGTTTCTAGGTACAATGTTCAAAGAAAATATCCTCAGTGCACCTCTGGTTGGGATCGAAACCACCACCTTTGGAATAGAAGTCTAACACACTGTTCACTGTGCTACAATATCTCGAAAATTATTCCAATATTTGAGTTCGGAAAGAACAAGCTTTATCCAAGTTTATACAATCATCAATATTGAAATATTCAATCAATTTTTCGATACAAATATGTGGTAAAAACGGAAATATTTTTGCAGCTGCAGCAATCCCTATCTTGATTCCATGAAGATGTTGTGATGCTGTTTTGAACTTAATCTTCAAAATATAGCCGAATCTAGATTGTTTGAAGTCGAACTCTGACAACGAAGCCAAAATACTAGTATTAGACAAATACCTCGCAACTACAGGGGTGGAACATACCAATAGATCATAATAAGTAACAGTAGAATCTCCTGCAAGAGTAACCTTTAATTGCCGTATTTCTTCTTCACAACCTTTCTTAAAGTCTGAAATTATTTCATCTCTGCAAACTTCTTCCAAATAATCTAAATTGACTGAAAATCCACAGCAATATTGAACAATCAGCTGTTCAGAAAGGAGTGTAAAAATTTTTGGATTTCGAAATCTATTCTCAAAAGCTGCATCCATTGGAGTTCCTCCAGACGCATTAGGGATATTGATGGATGCCCCGCATTGCAACAAACCTTCCACCAAATATTCATTGCCTCTGAATATAGCCCAGTGAAGGGCTGTATGTTTGTAGTTATTTTGGGAATTAACATTTGCCTTATACTTGACTAATATACTAGCAAATATTTTTGTTTTATTGGTTTTCATAGTAAAAGCTAAAGTGTGAAGGGGCGAATTTCCTTCTTTATCTGGAATATTAGGATTAGCTCCTGCTTCAAGCAATTTTGTCAATATAACTTCATTTTCAGGTGGTCTGTTAACAAATTCCATCAGTGGTGTAAACCCTCTCAGATTTTTTATATTTAAGTTCGGTTTCTGACTTAAAATACTTTCTATGCGCGAGTAGTTACCATTAAAACAGGCAAAGTGAAGAGGTGTATGCCCAAACTCGTTATCAGACGACTTGAGCATTTTGCGTCTACTTTCCTCATCCTGAAGGACCATATAGCGACGGGGTTTGCTTCTGAAAAATAAATTCTAAGTTATTGAATTTTCCCAACATTTAAGAAAACAATGAATCAACATTAACACACTCGGCTTGAATTTCACTGAATAAATGAAAACTCCATATACGTTAAAAGTGGTTAACCCGTTATAAATACTATAATTTATTACTAACTTGAGTAATATTTTATACTCTTGATAATGGGTTAACCACCCGAAAGAAATGCATAATTTTCAATATATTTAGGGAAACTAAAGCCAAGTGAGTTAATTTCAATTTTGTTTTCAACATAATATTTTCAACAAAAGAATTGAATGACGCGTTTCGTCGTTATAAACGATTATTTCAGATGCTGTCAGAATACTGTCTTTCTAGAGATCTGACTTTTTAGAGTCAGTATTCTTTTAGCATCTGGAGAAGTCGTTTATAACGAGTCACATAAACGCGTTGTTTTTATGACTCGATCAAAAAGTCGTTTATAGACGCCTCATGATATAATTTCAAAAGAGGTGTAAATCAAAAATTCGATTGTTTAAATTTCATCTTTTCAAATGAGAAACACTTAGCTAGGTGCCATAAAATTTGTAATAAATAAACAGTAGACGAATGTTTGGGGGGTTACCCCATTTTCTAAAGTTACACTGAACAACATTTTTTGGCCAACATTCATATATACCTTCGTTATCATTACTTGAAGTAGACTGAAGGCTAATATCGAAGTCTCGGAAGTAAAAGGACAGGTCAATATACAGGTAGAGGTATTAAATTACATCTAAGAATTACCAATAACAAAGAAGGTCTTAAAGTATGAAATTGAGGAAAGTAACAATGGTGATAAACTGAAGGTGTGTCGATTCTGAGTAACCGTTCGATCGATAATCGGCAAATTAATTATTATAAAGTGCCAGGTACGACTGATGAAATTGATTTTTCAGGTCTTTGAAAAAGTTTTTAGAATTTAGATGAATATGTTGTAATTTTAACTAATTTTTAAACTATCCACAAGTGCAAGGAATCGTTTCACATTTTCCGTCAATCAAACCATGAATTTGAGAAGTTCTCAAAAGAATGATTGCAAACATATGAAATAATTCAAGGTATAAACCGTATTTTCTTCTATGCAGAGGTCTGTTTGGATGTGACAATTTCAATTTATACCTTTATATTCATATGATTTTATAGCAATTAATTCATATATCGAACAGAATTGAATTTCAGTGTCTACTTTATTGAAATGACCAATTAACAATCAAACGAACGTTGAATTTCAGAGAATTTATTCATTAAATAAGAATGCAAAGCTCTATTCGAAAAAAATGGATTTAATGAATGTTGAGGTGAACATAAATTATTTGAGTATTAAAAAAAATCGATTACTACAAACTCGAGATTTATCATTTGAAAATTCGATTATATAATGGCCATCTCACGCAATTATTTAAAATATTTGTTCCTCAACTTGTACAGTTCAATCTATATGGTTTGTTAATAACTGTTCTATTTCAGAGTATGAATTCTGAATGTGTTTTACTGCAATTATATATAATAATTAAATATAATAATGTATCGAATGAAAATATTTTTGGGAGCTTATTTATAGTCAAATGACAATTTTGGAATAATGAAATACTCTTGACATATAATTTGCGCCAAGTTGAATTTTAGTTGAAACCCAAAAATTTGGGTTCAACTGTAATTCATCCTACGAAGTTCAAATTGTGATTGAGTAAATTCAATTCAACTCTTTGTATTAACAAATGGATTCGGTTGAATATTTGTTTGCTTTCTATTTATTGATTGAGATTTTAGTTGTTATCCGTTGGTAAGACGTCAAAAGAATTTGAAATATTTCAAAAAAATTTATATATTTCTACTGTGAAAAATTTAATTAGTCAGTAAAAAACGTTAATATTTAATAAAAATACTGTAACAAATATTCTTACTTTGGCATGATGATAGGTGAAGCACTCAAATGAATATTGATATTAAGATATGTTATATTCACTCAAAATTTAATTCGAGGACACTTCCTTTCTCTAGCTCGAATTCACTTGTTCGTAAATCCACTGAAAACCTTCGACTTCGACTGAAGTATCTAGTATAAACTATCTAATATCTACTGGTTGTAAATTTACTACCTCTGGTACTACCCCACCCCTTCTACCAGCCATCCAAATAATACCCCCACTATTCAAATGATGAAATCATTTTCTTGTATAATTCAGGCTAGAGCCTCAGAGTAGGGATGATCGATGTTAAAAAATAATCGATGTTGACATCGATGTCATAATCAAAAGCCCAACATCGATGTTCGATATTTATCGAATACCGAACATCGATGTTAAAACATCGATGTTCTTGCTTTGAACATCGATTTTCAATGATCATCGAGCATCCCTATTGGTCGTGCGTGAGGCCGTGAGTTAACATCGATATCGATTCCGTTAACATCGATGTTCGATATCTATCGAAAAGCGAACATCGATGTTGAAACATCGATGTTTTTGCTTTCGACATCGATGATCATCGACCATCCCTACCTCAGAGTAGAGATGGCCAATATTAGAAGAACATCTATGTTAGCGTTAGCATCGATGTCATAATCGAATAGCTTCGATGATTTTTTGCATTAGAATATGATAAAGACATAAAATATATTGAAAGGGTTCAAACTTATTCAGAAACAGAACAAATTTTTACCAAAAAATCAAAATGGAAACTTTGATAAAGAAGAACCTCTTAATCTGTTTCTTTGTCGACAAAGAGTAGAGCCAGCTTTTAAAAACAGTCTTTCGAAAGACGTGAATGTCGCGACAATACTCAAATATATCATAGCATTTTCTTTAATTTTCTGTAAGTGGAACTGATGACATTATTCCAAACTTGGAAAGGATCTTGTTTGAGGTCAGACACTGGATTTTTCAAAAAGAAGTTCAGCTCGGAATGCATCGATGATCGATTCAATTAACATCGATGCTACGGTATTTTTTCTATAGCAATATTGATGTTTTCGCTTTTTACGTCGATGAGCATCCTTAGCTCAGTGTGACTCAGAAGATGGACAGATGACCCTGTAAGTCTTCTGGCCTACTAATGCTGGTGCGTTTTATTTCCGAACGTATTGTTGTGTATTCGGAAGCGGCGTTGAATAGTAGGTTAAAATGTTCGCACAAGCACAGAGTCTTATGAAAGGAAAATAACTTCCATAACTTTGAACACAATAGATTTGTGTATTTTGTTACATCAATGTGTATAGGGGTTTTGTTATTTTTAATTCTCTTTTCGATAGAGTATAATAGAAAAGAGAACTGTATCAAATTCTGTGAGAAAGAGACAAGCATTGAACAAACTTAGAAAAAAAAAGAAAAATTCAAAATATGTGACTAAACAAGTAAGTAGTTATTTTCAAATAATCCCAATTTCATCATTCAGGTGCTTGAAAATGTAACTGTGATCTTCTTTTAATTTTGATGAGGTCTGGAATTTCTTTCATACGCCTCTTCATCCCGTTTTTCCTTTTTTCTACTGCGTTTGAGAGAAGTTTTAACCTTAGCCTACTACTGACTTGGAAGCGCCAGCCTCTCCTGAGGATTCAGCTAGAGTTGGGAGCTCCGAAGAGTTCTATCTTCTCCGTTTGCATGTTTGTTCTTTATCTTGTTCTATTTTTGGTTTTCATTGCATTAGTGATGGTCTTATATCCGTTTTCTGATTTTGATTTCAGTTATTCTGTTAACTTCTTCATTTTCATGTTGTCTAATTTTTTCCAACATTTTGTCCGTTTGTTTATTGATCTTTTGTTCGAATGTTTTCATTTTCATTTCTTTCATTATCTGTTCGTTTGTCATATGCCAGGGGGCTCCGATTGTCGTACTGATTATTTTGTTTATTGTTCCTTGTAGTATTTTCTTCCTGTAGATTTTATTTGTGTTGAAAATGTAAGGATATTACGAAACTAAAGTCCCAAATTCATCGATGAACATAAAGATGAAAAACTGAGTGTATTTCTCTATATAATACTATGCAATATAACAAAGTCTCAGACGGATCTCTTAAATATAATACATGCAGTTCAATAAATCATTAAATATCAATTAATTCAAAAACTCAGTGATTTCATCAATATTCGTTAATTTAGCTGAGTACCTCAATCTGCAATTCAATAGTTCAAAATTAGGTTCTGGAATCAAATGATTATCTTTCAGGTATATTTATACCTGAAAGTTTTACCTGAATTTAAGATTTGTTTTACAAGGCAATATTGAAATAACATAACATATATTAAACGAACGCTGAAGTTGAAAAATAAGGAACATTATCATCATTGTACTGGTTTGTCCCCTGTTTGGCACAGCCTGACTTCGATCGGTTAAGAATGATTTCAATGAAGGATAGCGCCAAATCCTTAATTCCGTTATGTTCAGTTTTCATTAAAAATACGTGAGATATCCAGTATGCCTTTTTAAAATCATAGAACTTTGCTAATGTTGTAGTCTAGTCGAAATCCAAATTTTGCCTCTGATAACACATTCTGTTGGAGTGAGAATGACATAATCTGTTCTGCCATTGCCGTGTCTTTTCGGAAAAACTGATATTATTGCAACTAGTATGTAATTGTTAGAATCCATTGGGTCTTCTTTAATCATTTTTGTACGAATAATTGTTATTTTCATTTTATTTGAATATATACCTTGCAAATGATGCATTTATAAAGTCAGTTAATAGATAGTAACTGCTCGATAATTTATAATATTCTTGACTAATACCTCGTTGATTTCGAATATATCTTGTGAGGTCTGTGGTGTGATTTTGTGGATATATTTACATACATCTTCTGTGATAACAGGTTTGAGAAATAATGATCTGTACTCAGGTTTTCTGTTTATGTAGTTACTGATTTTTTTCACATGTCATAATCTGTTTATTTTTAGCTATCATTATTCTTTTCTAGTTTTCATATTTTCTTTTTGATTGTGCATATCTAATGAAGAAAGATTTATATTTTTTAAATTGTTCCAAAATTTCCTGAGGGTACATTTCATTAGCAAGAGAGTTTTTAAAGGTGTTCGACTTTTTTGATCTCTTTAGGGTACATTTCATTAGCAAGAGAGTTTTTGAAGGTGTTCGACTTTTTTGATCTCTTTATTCTGGGTATATTTCAGAAGTACTACTGCTATAGTGGAGACCCAGTTTGTTCATAAAGTATTCAAGTTTTTGTTTGCATTTTCATTTTCGTATACTTTTTCCACTGTTCGGTTTCAGGACTTAATTTCAATTTATCAATATTTTGTTCCTATAATTTTCGAAATCAGCTTTCTCCCTTCAATGTAGGTTTAGAAGTTTTCAAATTCACACATTAGCGTGAAGTGTATTCAATTATATTCAATTATAATGGATTCACATCAAGTAAACGCCAACACTATTCAATATTTCAATTTAAGAGCTTTCATCAATAAAATTTAGGATACCACTTCGATATTGTCAATAACTAAATCTTCAATAGTTTTATTTCTTGTGATAATAATATGCATATTTTTCCTATATTCAAGATGAATGATTCTAAATTAATGATTGATGAGGCCGATACTTAAAAAAATTAATATCCATGATGGAACATCCATAAAGTTTTCCTCATTTTGTAAATAATACGCATAAAGCGAGTCTCGAAGTATAACTTTATAACCTACTTTAGCTATCTAGTTATAATTGAATATAAACTTGAATTCAAACACTTGAACTTATGATTTACACCTTATTGACTACATAGCATGACGCGTTTCGTCGTTACAAACGACTTCTTCAGATGCTTACATAAAAATTCTGGTAATTTGCTCAATGAACAGATAGAAACAATTCACCCTTGTTAAACCTTTTCAGGTAATAGAAATTATTTTTCAGAATGGAATATCTTAGGTAAAACCAAAACCATAGAATCCCTGATATTCATACCTGTGTTTTTCAAAATGTTGTTATTATTCTGTAACCATCTGATGAAGTCGTTTGAATGTAGCCAATAAAGTGTAAATCATAAGTTCAAGTGTTTGAATTTAAGTTTATATTCAATTATAATGGATTTACATCAAGTAAACGCCAACACTATTAAATATCTAGTTATAGATTTGTATGCATCTTCGATCTCACACACACAAGATATATACCTGCGATCAACCTCTGATTCAAAACCTGAGTGACTACTAAGTGAGAACTGAAAGTTAATGAATTTTACCACACCCCAATTTAATGCCAGGCACCAGAGGTTTGAAAGTTCTCGGTACAATTCAATTGGTTTTCTGGAGAACAACTCCACCAGATCTAACAGTTCTTAATCTTAGTTCTCCCTAACAGTAATATCCACTTGGCTCAATAAATGATGATATGATTATATATATATATATATATATATATATATATATATATATATATATATATATATATATATATATATAAATATTAAATATAAAAGAAAATTAATAATTTGAAATACATAAAAAAGAAATCGAAACAAATGATAGATAAATTAATTCTCTCTTAGCTAAGAAGACTTAATCGTCACAATGAAAAAATATATAAAATGAATGTTTAAATGAAAAGGAATGTTCAGCATATAAATTGAACAGTTATCAAATTATTGTAAACTCAAGTTTAATGAAATAAAATATCAAATATCAATTGTTTTATCAAACAATGTACTGAAATACTCTCACCACACCAAGCTTTCTCAATCTTTCAGCTTTAGGCTCAAAGATCTTCTACCAAACCTTCTCCAAATAGTGATTCTCAATAATTCCAGTACTCAAAAACAAAACGGAGAATTCAGAAACGGAACGTAAAAAAGAAAATAAAATGAAAACGAAAACCCTGAAACAAAAGTCTCCATGAAACAAATAGTCAAAACTAAACTGAAAATACCTGGACTTACGCAAATATGTAGTGTGCGGTAAACTGTTTTTCAAGAACACGTGCTCTGGTCCCCTGAAGGGTACTTCTTCTGGTTACAAATTCCAAATAACTAACAATGCCAGAAGAATTTAAAGATCATCAAATAATCCCAAATACTGGATACTTATTATTTTCTTCAAAACGAAATTCCATAAAAAAAGTATATAATTGATGAACGTCTCAACACGTCTCCTATCTTGATAATAATTAATATCTGATAATTTTTCCAAAAAAAAATACCAGCCACCTTTTTTTCAGTCAGGTCAACTTTCCAATCATCTTACAAAGAACACAACATGACAATGAGACCTACTTAATATTAGGACGAAAGAGTTCCTACCTAACCTCACAAAACTAAACTCTGACGAAAAGATGACACTGAACAAAATTATAACGTTATAACTTGTTCTTCAGATGCTAAGTTAACACGCAATAGCTTCACTTATTAGCTTATCACATTTCTTCAATTTTGAACGGTGAACTAATGAATTGACAAATTAGAAATTCTGTAATTTCGAACGGATTTATTGATTTCGAGTAAAATCGATAATTTTACTCAACGTTCATTTGAGGTATATATCCAATATTCATGTTATTTCCATAACCTCTCGCAAATAGTAGTCTAGAGACTTTGTTCAACAAAATTTATATCCATTCGATCAACTTGATGTTACTCGGATTGGAGATAGGCTTATTTTTTTCAATAACCCAGAATATATTTCTGAGAATAATTTTATGAGAGAATCCGTTTTCATTTCCAACTACTCCAGCTGTCTATATACCACAAGCATCGAAATCAAAAAGTCACAATCTGCCTAATGGAGTTACGTTATATTGAAGCATTAGGTGTAATAACAACCTAATCCTTATAAAAGTTACTCTGAGTGAAATATCACAAAGTAATCAGAGATTTAAATTGATTGTTACGAAATTTTCAGTTTTGAATGATTTTCAAAATTTCAGTTAAATTCCATTTCATCATAACTACATTTTCTACCTGCTGCCAGATTTTCCAGAAATATTATGAATATCAATAGGATTCAGATTCACAATAGTTGAGAATAAAATAAATTATATATGTACATCTGTATTATATATATAAATATATATATATATATATATATATATATATATATATATATATATATATATATATATATATATATATATATATATATATATATATATATATATATATAGGTTAAGAGTTTACGGTATTTACCTGAGATTTACGTTGTTTGTTTATTTGTAACAGCCGTTTACATATGTTTCAAGCTTATTGGCTTTCATCGATCTTGACATCACAAGAAAACATCGATCTTGACATCACTTTTGAAACATATGTAAACGGCTGTTACAAATAAACAAACAACGTAAATCTCAGGTAAATACCGTAAACTCTTAACCTCACTTTCTGCCTGACAAACCTTGTTTTTAATTTTATATATATATATATATATATATATATATATATATATATATATATATATAAATGATGCAAAATTAACATAACATAACATAATATAGTATAGTTATAACATAGTGTAGTTATTAAAAAAACTAAGCTAGGTAAAAATAAATTTTTTTCTTTGCTAAATTTTTTAATTTAGCAAAGTCTCAAGCTTTTGGGTTTCTTCCTTTCTTCGGGAGCTAAGGGAACACAATACATAAGTTATATGCGAAACTCATAGCCAAATTACGAAGGTCTCACTTTACAGTAAAAACTTCAAATCGATCTCTTTTCTAGAGATCGATTTAAAAATTAGCAAAGCATAGAATTATTACAACAGCAAGGCTTATCGTATAAGTAAAAACACAATGCTCAGGAGATTTTGGTACATAAACAGTTAGGCGATATGATAGTTACTATTGTGAACGAAACAATTCTTAACACCTGAAAATTTGTATGAAAGATCTGACAATCATGGACTTAGCGTTATGCATAACAATTTGCTAAGGGTTGGTTCAGTTCCAGGCCATCAAGACGTGTGCAAACTCTATGTCCTTTCTTCGCGACCGTCGATGTGTAATTTCCTAACAATGACATAACCTAGAGACAAATCAAGTAAAAGTTAACATACTAACTTTCCCTGAGGATTGTGTTTTTACTTATGTGAAAAGCCCTGCAGCTATACTTTTATGCTTTGCTATATTTTCCACTTGAAAAGTGATCAATTTGAATTTTTTTACTGTAATAAAAAACTATTGTGATTTACCTTTTGAGTTTGGCATGTATCCTATGTTTTGTGTTCTTTCAGCTGCTGAAAAAGAATACAATCATTACACGAAAGCTTGAGACTTCGCTTGATTGAAAAATTTTGAAAACTAAGATACTGCATGCCTGTTATGTTTTCCCTAGCTTTATCTCTCTTTTTTTATATATATATATATATATATATATATATATATATATATATATATATATATATATATATATATATATATATATAAAGAGTATTGTTATCGACCGTACTACGTATTAAATATTGTGAATTCTTTCGTAAGAATAAAAAAATTTCCCACAGACCGCTTCCCGAAAGAATTCACAATATTTAATATATTTTATATATATATATATATATATATATATATATATATATATATATATATATAAATATATTTCAAAGATTCACAGGTAATTCAATACTAGTAAATACTGAGACTCTTAATCGAAATATCGAAATATTTCAAATAAAACTCTCAGGGAGCTGTCTACACAAATGTTGTGATGTCAAGATCGATGAATTTTTCGAAACGCTCTTAATATTCACTCTCGAAAGTGATGGGTTCGTTCTCGTTGACAACATTTGTGTAGACAGCTCCCTGAGAGTTTTATTTGAAATATTTCGATATTTCGATTAAGAGTCTCAGTATTTACTATATATATATATATATATATAGTATATATATATATATATATATATATATATATATATATATATATATATATATATATATATATATATATATATATATATATATATATATATATATATATATATATATATATATATATATATATGTATATATATATATATATATATATATATATATATATATATATATATATATATATATATATATATATATATATATATATATATATATATATATATATATATATATATATATATATATATATATATATATATATATATATATATATATATATATATATATATATATATATATATATATATATATATATATATATATATATATATATATATATATATATATATATATATATATATATATATATATATATATATATATATATATATATATATATATATATATATATATATATATATATATATATATATATATATATATATATATATATATAAGAGTGGAGTTTAAATAAATCAATCAGTGTTCAATCAAATGCTCAATAGCATAGTGTGTGACTTTTGCAATATTCCTAGATACCTCTCAATTTCTATCAATAATTTTTGAAATATTTTTTCAATAGTTCAAAATGGTGAACAAAAAAGAGTCAATGAATGGAGTAGTCATACGAAACAACTACAATTCCCTTATCAAGCTTTATTCTTCAATGAAGAATTAGTATTTATGACAAAGATAGGGTGTATGAGGGACATTTGGATCTGCTTTAAAAAAAAGTTGATTTTTTGAACGATTTCAATCCGGAAATGAGCTGGGTAGAGAACTTCATTACCTTTCACACAGACAATGGCAATTGAAAATATATCAAAACAAAAAATTCGAGATACATTTAGAAAACGTCATTATGGTTCATCTCTCTCCCAGTATGTGTTTGAGATGGAGTTTCTGGAGTTGCTGCAGTCTCTATGCAGCCCAATAGACATTATGCACTGCATCATTAGATTTCCACTCAACGTTATAAAGTAGTTTTTCGATAACCTTCATTGTCTTCATTTTCACAGTCTACAATGTCTTGTCTGTTTGAAGATGGGACCGTTAAATTTATATCTCCGGATTCTGATGAAGAAATTAACATTCAAAACCCAATTACTCGTACTTATTATGATCTCACCAATAGTTTGATGTGTTTCTTCTGTCTACTTATTTATATTGATCGAATTTATTTCTCTCTAAACCAATTTTTTTTATAACTGTTTCATTCTGTTGCTGTTAACGCCATACTTAATTTTTTATGCTACTTGAATCGATGTTGTAATAACTGGTGCTTGCGTAATAGCGTGTGGTAATTACTGGGATAACTGTCGGACGTTTTGACCTTCGCATTTAATTATGCTAACGTCTTGTTCAATAACTGAAAGATGGTACTCAGATGGTCCAGGGGGTGGAGTGGACTGTAATTGATATCTGTTAGATTTCGTTATTGCTCGGTCGATTGAAAAGGATAAATACGGTTCATCTCTCCTATGAACTGCTGGTTCAACTTAACTCCATGGTGGAATATAGATGGGCCAATGAATACCAAAAACCTGAAGCTAAACTTAAATCAAATTTGAAACATATAAAATCGGCCTGTTGCTGACATTTTTATTGACATTGTTTCCGAAGAAGAATGTTTTGGCAATATGGAATTTAATTTCATATTATGATGACTTTGGTTGCCGAGTTAGTGCCGGTATTGCCAAAAAAGAATGTTTTTCAGGTAAAAATTTTATGTTTATGATCTGTAAATTAGAATTTTTTCATTTCTGTTTGACGTTATAATACGTAAATCGTTGAGATATGGACCCACCACAAGAGTATCGACATTTTCAGTTTCCGAATGAAATTTTATTCTTGATAATAATGCAGCATATTTCACTAAGATCAACATTTTTCTGACTTCTACTAGAGTATGCTGTATAATATTCTCATACAGCGGTGAAAAAAAAATGAAAATTTATAAACCAACATTGTTGATGATTGGAATTGATTTCGTGTTGAATAATCAAATTTGGCGTGGAAATGAACGTGACTTCACACGTTTAGAGCCTTAAAGCAAACCTCTTGCGTAGAAACCGTGAATATTTCATTACCGCGATAAATCACTTTAAGCGACACAACGGGAAAAGACCTTTTAAACTTTCATTACTACTGGGATGAAAATTTTAATTTTTAAGAGAAACTCGTGATCCAATTAAATGTTGTGTTTTTGTTTTTCCAGCTTCAACTTTATTGGAAATTATATCAGAGAAGGTATTTTAGTAGGCTCAGTGAGGAGAAATAATGAAACAATTTCGGTCGCTACTTGAAAACATGCGTCCGTAAAAGCAGATATTTCATTTCGTCGGTCATAAGAAGATTAAATACTTTGGCAATGCGCGAATTCCTCAAGCTACACTTGAACTTATTCTCTGTGAGAAATATTTCAATGAAACCGAAGTATAAGTTTTTCGATTTTTTCACCTTGAACGAATACAGCGAAACTTTGTCCCGTATTTTCTATGCAAGAAATGTTGAAAACATAATGTTGGAATTCGTTCCCTCAAAAATGTAGAACGTTTTATTTGTGGGTAGATCAGGACCTTTACATGCTGAATTTAGCCTACATTGGAAGAATTGACATTTTGATGATTCCCATTGTGAGGTCTAATTCGATCACTAAGATATAAATAACCATTTCAAGAAAGGGAAATAGCACATTTACATTAATTCTGGAATTAATACTTTTTTGTCCTTTGAATCAGAAAATAAATCACGTATGTAATTTCGTAGTTCATGTATCCTTCATAGCCAGTATATTCTGGGACTTTCATCCAATAAATATAATTTCCCATATTTCGAAATATTCCCATATTTCATTCTCGATGAACACTTATACGAAATTACCAACTAAAATTGTAACATTAAGACAACTTGACATATCCTAGAAACATGGCCATCTAGGAATCTGAGACCAGTTTTTTCCAAGTCATACAAAAAGTTAGAGAGAAACACCTGAGTTTCAATACATGCTTGTTCCTGTTTCTTAAAGATACAGGGCTGTGGTGATATCAATGAAAATGCCCGAGTATACTCTTTGCTTCTTAAATCTTCATATTTGAAATTGAAATCATTTGCTTCCACGTATCCTGTTCGTATTTGAAACCATTATACTCGTATGATGACATTTATTCAATAGACGTTGCAATTTGATAGATACGTACATCTCATACTACGTATAGAAAACGTATGAGCGTTCGATGCTTGGTGTGTCTGTGATCTGAAATATGTTTCTTATTGATTCCTATAAAATGAATTGAGTAATTTTTTATTGAAGGAATCAAGTAAGTATTAATTACTTGACAGTTTTTCACTTGATTTAATAAAAAGATGTTTGGAGATTGAAGTTGTTGCCTCACTTCGATAGACGTGGTGCAACTGACGAGTTACTTGTGGAACAAAACAGCTGTCTTGCACTTCGGTCAGGTATGCCAACGACTTGAATGTTTTGAACTTGAAGATTTACCACTCGAAGGATAATAGAGGCATCATATCGTACACGTTCGCATAGCTCCACTATAACATTCTATCAATTAATTTGAAATTTTCGAATGAATGTTCAAATTAATGTCACACCTGATGGAAGTGCGAGAGATATCTTTCGTTCTGTCAGGAACTCATCAGTCGCACATCGTCCATTGAAGTGAGGCAACGATTTCAATCTCCAAGCATATTCTTGGACATTAACATCTCAGTTACTGTCGTTTTTATCTCGTTCCTATGCTTTCAAAGTTCGTTTCTAGTATTGATCAACCTCAACAGACTATTTGTTATCCAGGGTTTTATTTTCTTTTTCTCATATTTGGCTCTATACTCACATAATTTAATATTATTCTTCATTTTGTTAACCAGTGCTTCTGTTAACTCATCATGCTCTTCCATTTCATAAATTTCGGTCCAATCTTCCTTCGCTAAATGGTATCTGAGTTTTACATAGTTGATGTGAACATTGTCTTTTTGTTTGTGTGGTACTCTTAACCCGGTTTTGCAAGAAATAACGACTGCGGAGTGATCAGTTACCTGCTACTTAATTATTATCGTAGTATATTCTTCGATGCCTTTTATCAAAATGTGGTCTATACATGACGAGCTGTGTTTTTGAACTCCAGTAGATTTATTAATAACCCTGAATTTTTTAGATATACTTCTATTATTATTATGAATTAATTTAAAGTACCTACACGGAATATTGGCAGTTAGAGTTGCATAGTCTTGTGTGCTCTCATACACAAGTGTATCAATTATTATATTTGAAATCCCTAATAAATTGGTCCATCAACTAAAGTGAAATGAATAAACCAGTTAGGAATAGGCCGTCCTTTCTCTAGTGATTTCTACCTGCCGGATATACGATGAGCACTTTTAGTCTAAGCTAAACGTGATTCATATCGTATGATGTTCTATATTTTTCATTTGACAACACACAATTACCGCACTTATTTTCTGCATGTTCTTTTGCACATTTAACAGTTTCTGCATCTTTTGCACATACATATTTTCATAAACTGGGGGCCTTTTATATTTTATATTTAATTTTCCTGCGGCAATAATTTTTCGGAAAGCCGAACTATTGCATTCTATGACCGCCCAATTTGAGTTACCTTTTCTGGTTTCTCTCTATAATTTGCATTCTATAACATCTTCCTCCTTCATGAAATGATTTTGTTTCCTTATTGCTTCAATCAATTCCTGTTCTTTAGTTTTCATATCAATATTAGATATTATAACCGAAGGCTATTTCATTTTGGTTTCTTTTATTTCGTAATTTCTTCCCATTTTTTTCTCCAATTCTATTTTCATTTTTTCTTTTTATTGTTTTGTAAAACTAATATCAATTTGTTAATGCTATACCGTGAACAATATTTCTTGATATAAGCCCATCTTTAGATAACACAAACAAACTGGAAGGTTTACCCATTCAACAGCATGCCACGTATCTTTGTCTGTGTAAAAAACATGATATGCTCAAATCTTTTTTTTTGCCACATCCAACAACATTTTCGATATAAATAGAAAAATGTTTTTGGATTTCATAATAAATGTATAATTATAATTTATAATTACAACATAATAACCTTTGCTGCCTTGCGTTAGTGACACCCATGGAGTACTTGAGGTTGTTTTTCATTTAATTAACTGATTATTGTGCGAACTATACTGAAAACCAAAAATCTTTCAATTATTGATAAAAATAGGAATGAATAGTTATAGTCCAGGAAATTCATAATAAATTTACTTGCGAACATAGTTAATATGAGAGTTACACAGAAAAAGTGAAATGATATTTTTAACGTTACTACTACGCTTGATGAATAAAGAATAGTAATGGCCGAAAATTGAAGAGGGAGTGCGAGAAGGCTTATTGTGTGAGAGAAACAGGAGAACGTCTTCGGTCTCATCCATACTGCGTGATGTTTACTGGGAATTGAGAGCGGTATAGTCTGTGGCAAATGAGTATTGATTCAGAAAAAAAATGGACAATTTTAAAAAATCTGGCACTGGTAAGATAAAGTATATCAGGAATAAATTCAATGAAGTTTCAATTGAATGTTCAACTGGCGGGAATAACTTACCAGGTGATAATTGATCAGTTTTCGAGCGAGATGAAAAATGCTTAAATTACGTGTATATAAATATATATATATATATATATATATATATATATATATATATATATATATATATATATATATATATATATATATATATATATATATATATATATATATATATATATATATATATATATATATATATATATATATATATATATATATATATATATATATATATATATATATATATATATATATATATATATATATATAATACATATTTTTCAAACTTGTTCTCATATTCTAGTTGATATCTTTATTTTTATATTTTCAGCAAAGAAAGGATGTTTCTAAAGTAAAATTTTTTATTTTTGTTGAAGTTTTGTTGTTGATCACAACTTCATCAAAACTAGTGAAGTTTCGTAAATTACTAAGGATATCAAACGTCAATCGTAATTTTTAAGAATATCAATTTGGATTTTTTGCCTTTTTAGTATTCAGGGGAATATTTCTGACTCAACATACGCTTCAGGAGTTTTAGTCACTTTCATCATAAAGAAACCTCTGAAAAACTCATGGTAAGCCAAGTGATTCAATGAGTGTTTCTATTTTTCGAAATTTAATTTACATAGTTGAGCTTTGATATATTAATACAAAAAATCTATATTGAAATATTCATTTTTGCTTTATGTGTGTGAAATTGATGGTAGATCAAGAAATAATGAGTTTTGGGATATGTTTTTTCGACTGTTGTGTATTAATTCTAAAAGTTTTATTCCTTAAATTTATTTAATCGTTATAGATATAATTGAGATGTTTATATCTGATTTTTCATGTAAAGTGTTTTCCAAATTTTGACTTATGTGTTACATTTCTAAAATTTCTTTACATTTTTGTATTTCTCAGTAGCCAAAATATTTGTGTTATTTCAATAAAATATAAAATATATATATATATATATATATATATATATATATATATATATATATATATATATATATATATATATATTATATCCTACATAATCATAAAATAAATGGTAACAAATCATAGTTTCAACAAAATATATAGAAAACAACTTCGAAGAATAGTTTTCGAAACATTAACAGAAACTGTTGAATAACGATTTGATAAATTTTTTGCGGAACATCAACGAGAAGTTTTTCATTTTGAAGTCAGTTATTGCTAAACATCCAATTTCTGATTTGTTCCTCAGAATTTTTTTTGTGGTGAACCTTCTGTTTCTATCTGAATCTGAAATACAATAAAAATAAAATATAAAACACTGAGACTACTTGAAGAACTTTCAGAATGAAACGATGTTTATTCATCTCCTTCTATTTCTAACAGAAAAATTAGGTCAGATGCGATATAGGTACAGCGTGATAATTACGTGAAGTTAACAAATTAAGAATGAATAGCTATCGAGAAGTTGAAAGGCATGTTTCGCTGGCCGGCAACGGGAAAACAAGAGAAAAAGAAACGCTCCTAAAAATAATGAGGTAGACGAAGAATATAAAAAAACTCAAGCCTGAAAGTTCAAAGAATATTCGGTCACATTTAGAGGAAAAAAATTGTTTTGCTTTATTTATATTTGTATACCTACTCACCTGACTCGTAGAAGGATAAATATAAGAGATAAAGATTTGGTATCATTCATATTCAATGATATTACATACACGAACTCATTTTCTGAAAATTTACGGAACTTCTGATGTTATATTGAAAAATGCATGTTCGATAAAAACATTGTGCCTATCAAAAAGGGAGGGAACCGAGAATACTTGAGAATATTCTATTTATTTTCATATGCAATAATATCTGAATGCGCATTTGTTATAATATATATCAAAAATATTCAAATATTGTTTTACTCTGGATAGAATTCCAAATATCTACCATATTCTGTAAATTGGATCACATTCAAGATAACAAATTTAGATTTACTCAATTGCTGAAGCAGTAGTTAGAAAAAGTCTGAAAAAGATGGTTGAAAGGTTGAAATAAGTTGAATTATCATTGGATACTTCATGTATAAAATAAATACTTGGCTAGGTTTCACAAAATTTATAATAAAAATTTGACAATTGCTTCGCGGTGCCACTTAGACTGTCTACGTCTAACTAGACTTGTCTAAGACTAGTTACCCTATCTTTTGAAAATGGGTAACACCCCGAAAAAATTGTCAAGTATATATTCATTACACATTTTGTGGAACCTAGCCAAGTGTTTATTTATTCAATATATTAAACAATGTTTCACCAAGAGATGAGCGAACACTCAGTCAACTTCATTGTTTGTTTGAAAACACTCATATTTATTATTTCCATAATTCTCTTCTGCTATCATTTTTATGCTGGTGTTATCTTCAGTCAGCTGAGAAAAATGTTTTTTGGGTGCAAATAGTTGGACTCTCCGCCGAACCTGAAAGAATGTAATAACCTTATTAGAAATTTTTCAAATCTTCGTAATTTCATACTGCTTTCATTTTGGCAAAGAAACAATTTGTAGGGAGACGCAAACATTATATAAATTTTTTCAATTCCACCACCTGCAATTTGCTAAAAATGTCTATGTTTAGATGAAACATATTGATCCCTAAGAAATTATCTAGAAAACATATATACATATATATGTTTTATATATATATATATATATATATATATATATATATATATATATATATATATATATATATATATATATATATATATATATATACATTTTTGGATACGAGAGTAATAAGACACGATGTCAATTTTATCATCCTCGATTGGTATCAAAAATCAACAGCTTCTGGTCGTTATTTGAACTTTTACTCGAATCATTCAGAACATCAAAAATTAAATACCGTAATAGCCATGAAAAGTAGGATTACTCACATAAGTGATGAAAAAAATTTTTACACACCAATTTGAAACAACTTTTTGACATTTTCATCAACAATGGATACCCTGGACACATTCTTAGACGTCTTATTTATGACACAAAAGTTTTCCATAGACCAACAGATGACAAGCCTACTAAGAAATACGCAAAATTAACAAATGTAGATATACTAACAAATAGAGTGGTTTCACTTTTGAAGAAATATACGGATATCAATATAATGAAACATAATACACTGACAAATAAAAATCTATTCTCAAAGTTGAAAGATATCACCCCAACACTATTAAAAAGTAATGTTATCTACAAAATAGACTGTTCCAACTGTGATGGATGTTATATAGGTCAAACCGGTCAGTGGTTGACACAGAGAATTGCACAACACAGAAGTGACTGTAAAATAAGGAAGGGATCATGTGCTCTTACAGACCACCATTTAAAAACGGGACATAACTTCAGATTCGGAGATGTGAAGATTTTGGAAGAGAACCAAAACTACAGAAATCGTCTTTTTCTTGAAATGTATCACATCAGTAAAACGCAAAATGCAATAAATTATAAAACAGATACAAATCAACTAAGCAGCATTTATTGTAACATTTTAAAAAGATTTAACACTTGGTTCGGTCTCGTCGGGTTATTCGTTGTTATGTTGTCATATGTAGCAGTCGATGTTTTATTGTTATTGTTTAGAGTTTGTTTAGGTGAATTATCTCTGTAAGTATTGAAGGTTGTGTTATCATGTTATTATTTTTACAATATACTTTGTAGCTTCTCCTGAAGAAGCCATCAAATAAATGGCGAAATATTGAGAATAATTGAGATTTCAATTTGCACTGACCGCTTCCCGATAATACCGATTGAATGTTGAATTATTCCGGTCGAAAATATATCCAGTATATATATATATATATATATATATATATATATATATATATATATATATATATATATATATAATATACATATTTAGTGACCAAAAGAGACATACTTAAGCGTGTTACGCACTTTTTGTTTTGAGAAGCCACTCGGACCAAAACATGCCATATCTGAGCCTTTGCTCAGATATGGCATTATTGCTATAGACAGCAGTAGTGAGTTCCAAAGGATACAAAGAAAAAGTCTCCCCAAGAAAGTTGTAGAGGGGTTTTTATGAAACTTAATTTTCTGACGGTAGTCGCTCTTTATGTCTTTGAGGTTGTCGTTTTCTACGCGAAACTTCACATTTTGCCGGTGAATTCGGGAACTATAGCAGTATTGCTATCCGAGGACTCCATTACAATCTGCCAAAGCACGACCCCAGTTTATACGACAAAAGTCCATTATTCACTTCTATGCCATTTTTCAATATATTAGCGAAAATCTTGAATCGCATGAATTTATTAACATCATAAAGAAAGGTGTTAAAGCGACATCTAATTGAGATTGAACTATATTCATTGACGAATATCTCGAAGTCAACTCTTTAATAATGTATATTATAATCATTTATTGTTATTGTTGATTATCTTTAGTTGTTATCAATTGATTATATATATATATATATATATATATATATATATATATATATATATATATATATATATATATATATATATATATATATATATATATATATATATATATATATATATATATATATATATTCAGTATTTAATTGGGATTGCAGTCTAGGACAGGAAAATCAGTTACCTCTTTATAGCTTTCCAAGCTTTCGAAAATGTTTATTTTCTTCTTCAGGGAATTACTGTGAAGTTAGTCCGAAAGTAAATTAGTTTTGTGAATTTTGAAAATAAGTACAAGTGTTCCAAAATGCATTGAGTTGGAATATTACTGCGTTCTACGTGTAAGGTAGCCGAAGAAAGCGACGACACTTCCTTTTTGGAAGTGTCGTCGCTTCCGAAGAAGTTTTCCTTCTTTTTTCTTGTTTTCCAAAATGCATTTTGAAACACTTGTACTTGTTTTCAAAATACAAAAATCTAATGTACTTTCGGACTGACTTCATAGTAATTCCCTGAAGAAGAAAATAAACATTTTCGAAAGCTTGGAAAATACTAAAGAGGTAACTGATTTTTCTGTCCTAGACTGAAATCCCAATTAAACACTGGAGATACATATCTACAGTCGTGAAACATTCAAATATATATATATATATATATATATATATATATATATATATATATATATATATATATATATATGAATATTTTTGGGTTATCGACAAAGGGTGGGCAAAACTATTTCAAACGACTAATCGTCAGCAGTTTTATATTTCGAACGCAATTTCGTTCTTCTTCGAGAATACTAAAAATATAGATAAGGTGTTAATTAAATAGTTACAAATTGTAGAGAAAAAAAACTACATGAGTCAATTAACCAACAAAAACGAAACAAGTCATCCAACAGTTATTTGCAATATAAAGGCGACAGTGCTCCACAACGTAAAATATTTAAATGACATGTTAACAAACTCATAAAGCTAGGTTGAATCATAGAACGTGCAAGTATGACACATTAACGTAAAAATCTGATTGACACAGAAAACAATCGCAACACGACCGACGGTCCTAGCCGTTGGAAATTTGGCCAGGCTCATCCAACGATAACAGTCTCTCTCCAACTCTCCATTGGATTCAATGGAGTAGAATGGTTCGCAAAATCAAATTCATGCTCTAAAAAACATGCATGATTTGCAAGTGCGCATCTTTGAGGTTGTAATCTAGCATCACTTTTGTGGGAGCTAACACTTTTCTTATACACTGGGTCGTCTGACCGATGTAAACTGATTGACAGTCATATTATCGTATAAGGTAAATGCAATCCGACATGGCAAGTGTTGATATTTTGTACTTCAACTTGCTAAACAGGTCACGGACAGAAAATGGATTATATCTGGCCACTTTAATATTAGGAAAACCATCAAGAGTATAGGTTAACTTCTGTGTAAATCCATGAATGAAGGGCAACGAAACAAAACGGATGGAACTGCTCTCTTGAGGGATATCATCTAAGAATAGTGTTATCAACAGTCCTGGAAGAACTGGTCGTTGAAAAGTGCTGGAAACATTTCGCCAGAAAAGATCTCAACTATCCATTTTTCAAAAATATGTTAAAAGAAAATGGGATAGGACTGTTATTGTAATAACCGTGGATTTTGAGATGTTTGATATTGTGATGAGATTTTTGTTTAGATCAAATTATTTTGTCTTGCAAGGTACCATATAGTCACAGAATTTTAGATGTCCGATGGGTAGCAAATTGAGCCCTATTTTAGCATCTATTGCTATGTCTACACTCCTGAGAAGCCATATACCACTACCATTGTTCCAGTTACCTTTTTATATCAGTATGTGGACGATATAATTTCATCAATAGCTGACCGTGGAACAAAGGAAATTCTAAACATTTTCAATGTTTTTGATCAACATATCAACTTCACACTTGAGGAAGAGAGTGATACTGTGTCCCCTTTTTAGACACAATGGTAACAAGAACTAAGAACAATATTATCAAACTGGATTGGCTCCAAAAAAAGAAGATATATCTACGGAAGATCGAATCACATTTGGGGCATAAAAATCAATTTGACGAAGAGGACGTAACATAGGGTTACATCTACATGTCATCCTCAATACCTTAGATCTCCTGAAATCAGTGTTTTTTAACATAATTTTAGAAAATGGATACTCTAGATCTTTTCTGGCGAAATGTTTCCATCACTCTTTCATTCTCCATTGAATCCCATTTTAAGAAGAAAACCTTCTTGGAGATGTGCTTTATTGATAATACTCTTAATAACATCAACAAAAGAACTGATATTGAGGGTCTCAGTTGTGTGTATAGTTATCTATTATCGTTGGATGAGCCCAGCCAAATTTCCAACGGCTAGGAACGGTGGTCGTGTTGCGATTGTTTTCTGTGTCAATACCTTTCTGTACGTTGATGTGTCATACTTATACGTTCTATGATTTAACCTCGCTTTATGAGTTTGTTTACTTATGTCATTTCTATACCTTAAGTTGTTCTGCACTGTCGCCTATAGGTATATTGCAAATAACTGTTGGATGACTTTTGTGTCGTTTTTTTTTGTTTATTGATCTATGTCAGATGTAGGTTTCCTTTTTCTATAATTTGTAAATATTTAATTGAAACCTTGTCTATATTTTTAGTATTTCTGAAGAATAACCGAATTGCCTCCGAAATGTAGAATTGATGACGATTAGTCATTTGAATTAGTTCTGCCCATCTTTTGGCGATAACCAAAAAATATTTTCGGAAGTCTTTTCATTATGGCAACACTCCCTGAACATATATATATATATATATATATATATATATATATATATATATATATATATATATTATATATATATATATATATATATATATATATATATATATATATATATATATATATATCTTGAAATTGATTTATTGCCTGTTTGAGGTATTTATTTTGAAAGTTTTTAGCATTAACAGGCTTTTTAATATGAAAAAGTTTATTTCTGTTGACGTTTCGTTGTTATATTACAACTTTGTCAAAATAATTTAATTTTTTAATGAAAATCAATAAGTGAATATACAAAAAAACTAATTTGATTTTTCAAAAAATTAAGTTTGACATTTGATATCCATAGTAACTCATAAATTCAATTATTCACTAGTTTTGACAAAGTTGTAATATAACAACGAAACGTCAACAGAAATAAACTTTTTCATATTAAAAAAGCCTGTTAATGCTAAAAACTTTCAAAATATATATATATATATATATATATATATATATATATATATATATATATATATATATATATATATATATATATATATATATATTTGTTGAGCCACTAACCTGCTCAGTTTTTATAAAATGAAAACACCGATACAAATATCACAGAATAAGATTCTATTCTGTAAAATACATCTCATCAACGATGTTTCTGAAATAACTGATGAATTATATAAACTGCAGAAGTGCATTATCTGGATGAACATTAAAAAACGGGATATGCGGCAACATAAATGGAAGTGGAAATATACTAAAAAGGTTCAGCCGTGAAAACAAAAACGTAACCTCTCAACAAAAGGCCATGAAAAGGCTATTCGTGACTTTTATCCGTAGTATTTTCGCCGGAATTCATGTCGCCCCGATAAATATTTTAAAAGGCAGAAAAGCAACGATGCGCCATTGACGTGAGCGCGGCCATGCCATCGTCGGTTCTTCAATTTCGAACGTATTGTATCGTTGCTCAATGGCGTACTAATGAGTAATCAATCTCGCCAACCTTTGCATGGCAAACATCGAGAAACTCCAACGAACTGAGTGCCTTCGGCTGCCGCAGCGCTCCGCTCAAATTACCGTTGTCGAAATGCCATGGAATTGATTATTGAAATTTAGCCCGAAAACTTTGGAGAAAGATGATGCCGAGATCGGGACTGGCGTGCTGCGAGTTTCTCGCTATTACACCGAAAACTCGTCCCACTTTATGGCGCCTTTTACTGCACTTCAAATTTTAATTAATTAAATGCTCTGTTCGAAGTTTCTTGATTCATACAATGTATTGTTTGTACGGTTTCAATTACTCAGCGACGATCTTCTTCTATCGTCCTTCTCAGAAGCTAGAGGAATTTTACAGAAATTATGACTACTTCTTTTTAACACAGATGTGATAGCCCAGATAACCCAGACTCTTACAGTTAACTTCAAAAAATAATTTTTCATTGAATTTTAAATATATGTATTTATTTATTCAACATACACTGGTTTACAGAGCAGATCCTAATCCCAGGAAACACAAGAGATACTAAAAACAAAATTGGTGGTACAAAAGTTTAAATATTTACTTTCAAATTTCAGAGTTCAATTTTAAAAGGAAGATTTTGTGATATAAATTACAACTGATTAAATGAAATGCAATTATAGGAATAAAAAACATAAATACTGACCAAATTTATACATATAAGGATAAACACACACATACATATACATTCACATATTAACACTTACACACACTCTACAAGTATACCAGTGAATATGAATCATGTACGTGAATACACATAAATGATTGTTCTAGCAGAGATTATGCATATCAAGGAAACCTACCTGAATATCAGCAACACAACAGTTGAAAATATCCACCTTAGCTCCCAAAATATTACATTGTTCACACATCGTGTGCAATGCAGAAAATTTTAGAACATTCGTTCTAGATGCTGGATGGTAGAACGTGAATTCGTTTCGTGATCCAACTCTTGGAAAAATAAAGTTAAGCTTTTGCAATAATTCCTGACATTTCACTTTATTGTTAGTTGTTTAAGGCAAGGAGATTATTGCATGACATTTCCCTCGGGCACTGAGTGTGTCCACATTATGTCGACTTGTAAGTCTTTCATGTTGTTGCCTATAGGGTGGATATATTCCATCAAATCTGAAGCTCGAAAGTTTCTGGAATTTTCGTTGTATAGACTCCAGTTGATCAATATATAATCGATAACCAGGATTCCAGATTATTGATCCGTTTTCACGTTTAGATCTTACGAAAGCACAATACAATTTTTTTAGAGTTGATACATTGTTAAATTCCTACCAATACGAATAATGAAACCATATACTTTGCAGGAAGCGGTTACGGTAGCATTTATAGGTGGCACAAAAGTTAGTTGAGAATCAAAGGTTATGCCAAGGTCAATAGATGTATTAAGTCTTCCCAAAATATTTTTACCAATTTCATAGTTGAAATTTATTAAATTATATTTTGTGCGGAACGACATAACATGACATTTGGCGATGTTGAGATTCAATTTGTTAAGATCACAGCAATTCAACATATTACGCAAGTTTCTGGCAATGCCTTCACAGTCACCAATGCTGGAAACATAATGAGAAATCTTAAACTCATTAGCGAACAATAAACCCTCAACATCTATGTCATCTATTATATCATTTATGAACATTGTAGAAAGCAAAAGACCAATTATGGAACCTTGAGGCACTCAAGATGAATTTTTATATATAGAATTTTTTTCAAAATTAATTTATTGCCTGTTTCGGATAGTTATATTTTTAGCATTAACAGGCTATTCACATTGCGAATAGCATTAGCAGGCTATCCTCAATGTTAAAAGCTTCATTTCCGTTGACGTTTCGTTTTATATCAAAATAAAGTTTCGACAAAGTTGTGATATACATCGAAACGTCAACGGAAATGAAGCTTTTATCATTGAAAGTAGCCTTTTACTGCTAAACATATTGAAAATATATATAGAATTATACATATTTTTGAATGAATGTCGCATCTTGAACCATCTCAAATATATTCCAACATTGAATTTTCTTGGAATTATTGGTTCAAAAGGGAAACTAATACTCCATGTAACAACTTTCTTTGTATCTTAAACGTTTTGATAACAATGTAGTCTTCTTCCGTAAGAACCATAAGTTCGATTCAAAAAAGAAACACTTCAGTCTGATCACTTCATTGATAGATTTCTCGAAAATATTGATACAAAGGTAATTTTCACTAAAACTAAAATAATGTCGAATAATTTCAATCAATCGATCTTATGAGATCTCCTCTTTTCCACTGCTTTGCTTCAACTCACAGCAGTTGAAGTAAAGTTATTTGCAGTGGAGAAGAGATCTCACATGATCGATCGGTTGAAATAATTATGAATTGAACTTATTTTTTTTGGTTTTGTAAAAGTAACCTTTGTATTAATATATGTTCAAGATATCTGTCAATGAACTGATCAGAGTGGAGTGTTTGATTCTAATTTCTGGTTCTTACTGAAGAAGGCTACATTGTTTATGATATAGAAATTTGAAACAAAGACAGATGTAGTATAAATTTGTAGAAAAATTGTTTTAATTTAGTATCAAAATTCTTTGAATATATATGCAGTTACAATAGAAATAAACAATGTTTAATTTTTCTCAAGGTTATGCTTCTAAGCTGCTGAACTGATTGTTTCGACAAAGTCATTTTTCATGCATTTTACTTCATTGTGCAAAATTTTTAACATGCATACTTTTTCGTAGACATAATGTAGTTCAATTTCTTTGGAAAATTGGTAATCTTTATTTCAGTTATTCACTGTTCAACACTAACACTATCAATAACATCACTTGTATGTAGTTAAATATATAATGTAATGTTCATTTGTTTTGATAATTATTTCTGGTATAAAACTCTTTTATTGTCAAAAATATCATTCATGTAATGTTTTTGTAATACCCACTTCCAAAATTCTATCTGAGTTTCAAATCAATAATAAAAAGGAGTTAGCTTGGAAAAGTAACCTGGAAATTCAAATATATGAAATAAACATTATTCAAATGTATTCCAGCTTACCCAGTGTGTATATTCATATCAATATTTATTTGAAACGTATTCATAATTTGATTTATTAATATGAACAATCAATAACATCAATTGACGTCCGGAGACAGAAGTACAGCATAGGCAATAATATGAATGAAGAAGCATCATAGAAGTAAAGTTTTACACACGAAATTGAAAAATATCACATCAGAGATTGCTGTGAAATAAACCAGAGAAAAATAATTGAGAACAATCGAGCGAGGTACGACGAATTTAGGAGAGTTGAAGTTGAAATAGAATTTTGGAATAGAAAGATTTGAAAAAAAATGAAGATAATTTAGAAAATATCAGTAGCGAAAACATTTGAATAATTTGAATAGCAGAAATACTGGAATACTGGCGTAGAAAAAATCAAGACAGCTCGAAGAAAGAGGTACCCCAAATAAAATTTCAACAGAATATAAACTTAAATTCAAACACTTGAACTTATGGTTTACACTTTATTCACTACACAGCATGACGCGTTTTGTCGTTACAAACGACTTCTTCAGATGCTTACAGAATAATGTTTCAATAATTATTCTGTAAGCATCTGAAGAAGTCGTTTGAAACGACGAAACGCGTCATGCTATGTAGTCAATAAAGTGTAAATCTGTCAAAAAAGTGTAAAGTTCAAGTGTTTGAATTTAAGATTATATTCAATTATAATGGATTTACATCAAGTAAACGTCAACACTATTGAAAAATGGATAAATAAGAATTTTAATAATCAATTATATTCAAAGGCTATTTCAAATGTTTATACTTACTCAGTTTTAATTTTAAGGAGTTTTGTTTAGTATTGTTCCTTTTTTAATTGGTAATTTGTAATGGTAAGTTAAAGAATTTAAAATTATCGGGTATATTTTTAAAAAAATGTATACTAATTGGATTTTACACTGAGAGAAAACTCCAATAGATTCAAAGTTCATAAGTTGAAAAAATTTTACCTGCTGGGAATTACATAAAATGTTATCTATAATAATAACAACTTGAAAAGTAAATCATAACAATATAGAATTGGAATATATTTAATGGGAAATTCGTTGAATACAATATAAATTTTGAGTTCATTATTGAGTTCATAATATAATTACGAGGAAAGAAAACTAAGTATATCAATCGCGTGTGAGCAAGACATGATTGAATTTAACTGTATTCCTACATATTGTGCAGCATGGGATATACTCGGTATCTTTTTTCATTAGGCTCAATAACAAATATAAATAGACCATGAGAAAAATATTGATTTCCCTAATTGAGACCACTAATTTTTTTGATTTGACAAAAAATACGCTGAATCTCTAGGGCATATCATGATAGATAGATAGATAAATATGTATTGATTTTCAGAATTGTTGTACAATATAATCTAACAAAAAATCAAATTACAACACTACAAAATGAAAACACGTCAAAAATTTACAATACATTTTTCTATTCACGTGACAAATAATGATAAAACTCATCCATCGTATACGGCTCACAATTTACCATGAACAAATGAAGATTGTTCATGAAAACTTTTTCAGACGATATATTGTGAAAAAATTTTGGCATTGAATTGTATAATTTTAAGCACATATAAGGCATACTGTAAGATGTAAGTGTTGATGACTATGTCTTGGATACAAATATGGATGGACTTTCCTTGTTCGATTACTATTTTCAAGGTTTTGAAAATAACGAATTTGAAATTATGAACTTATATATAAACAACCCTATGACAGTTAGAATGTTATTCTTTTTGAAGACTCCTCTGCAAGATTCCCGGAAACGAAGACCAAAAATCGTCCTGAGTGCTCGTTTCTGAGTTATAAAAATCCTATAACAAGAATTACTGGCTCCCCATAATGAGATTCCATATGCCATTAAGGATTGAAAATTTGCATAGTATACTACCTTTAGCACATTTATATCTACTTGATAATTCAGTACATGCAAAGTGTAGCACACGGACGATAAACGTTTATTTAAAAAATTAATCTGTTGAGATCACTAGAATCCTCGCAATTCGTGAATTTTCTTTTGAATATCTTCGAGTCAATCACATACTCATCCCATTTCTCATCACTAATCGTGTTTCATTTGATAGTTCTGGTTGATTCAGATTTGGAAGCATGATGACTACCAAGCCCGTCTTCAGTTGTGAATTTTGTGGTAATGAACCAGGCACTTTCAGGGATGTTGAAAATTCAGTTGGAAAATTAGTGGCTACGTCTTCGTTATTACACAGTCAATATATTTGAATCAATTCGGAGTGCCACCGATCTTATGAAGTTTGCGTTAATCACATATTCATTCTAAGCCACAAGAATTTCTCGCTTGCTTAACCATTTGTTATTTTTGTGGATAGCAATATTGTTCGGGAAAAATTTGCTGATCGAAAACTCTTTTCATCAATCGAAATTGAGAAAATTCGGAAGAAATGTTACAACCTACTTTAGCTACCTAGTTATAGATTTGTATATCTTCGATCTCACATCCACAAGATGTAAACCTGCGATTAACCTCTGGATCAAAACCTAAGTGACTACTAAGCGAGAACTGAAAGTTAATGAACTGTACCACACCACAGTTAGCTACAGTGAAGATGGGGTCGGTTAATTAAGTAAGAAAAATTTAATGCCAGGCGCCAGAGGTTTGAAAGTTCTCGATACAATTCAATTGGTTGTCTGAAAGATCAAACAACAACTCCACCAGATCTAACAGTTCTTAATCTTAATAATATATATATATATATATATATATATATATATATATATATATATATATATATATATATATATATATATATATATATATATATTCGTCTCCCCGCTCTAAAACTTTTAAACGTTTTTATACTGCGAATAATGTTGATGATTTTCTGTGTACGCTGTCGATTCAGGTTTGGGATGATATCTTCAATACTACTTGTGATGTGAACAAAATGTGAAACATCTTTTTTGATCAATTTGAGGCTATTTTTCATGATTGTTTTCCTAAGAGATTTGTGTATAGTCGTAGGAGAAAACCGTTTATGGAAACTCCTGAGGTGAAAGATATCAAGCTACTTTTGGATCATTATTATATTCTTTCTCGTTTTCGCCCAGAACTTATTGAGGACTATAAAAGAGTGTGATCAGAGTGTTCAGTGCGTACTGAAGAGAATATTGCAGCCGTAACGTACAGTGTTAATGAGGATCGTGAAATGTCAATTCGTCGCCGTTCTCAGCAATTGGGCATGTGCTCAACACATCAACACTCAACCACATGGAAAATTTTACTTCAACTTCTGCAAGAATTGAAGCCGAATGACCTACCACAACGTATAACTTTTGGTGAATGGGCATTAAAAAAGCTTAATGAAAATCCGCTGTTCTATCGAAAAAGTGTGTTTAGCAATGAGGATCATTTCTGGCTTAACGGATATGTAAATAAACAAAACTGTCGCATCTGGAGTGATGAACAGCCACATGCCATACAAGAATCACCGATGCATCCCGAGAAAACGACAGTTTGGCGTGGTTTATGGGCTGGTGGCATCATCGGTCCATTTTTTTTCAAAGACGACCGATGAAGAAACGTTACCGTCAACGGCGAACGATATCGAGCCATGATACGAAACTTTTTTTTTGCCCCAGTTGGCTGAGTTGAACTTGATTGCCATGTGGCTTTATCAATACCGTGACACATGCCACACAGTTCGTGAAACAATGGACATGTTGAGGGATGAATTTGCTGAGCAGCTTATCTCTCGAAATGGCACTGTGAATTGGACGCCCAGATCATGAGATTTGACGCTTTTGGATTATTTCTTGTGGGGTTATGTAAAGTCGTTAGTGTAGGTGTACAAGCCGAACACGATTGAAACCTTACAGGATAACATAAGATGCGTAATTCGTGGGATACAGTCCGAAATGCTCGAGAAATTGACGCAAAATTGGCCTTTCTGAATGGACCGGTTGATAAGGAGCCGCGAACAACATTTACATGAAGTTATATTCCAAACGTAAATGGCAAAGGCCCAGTTATCAACTTCAACAACAATTTCGAATATATGGTGCAAATTGGGTGTTTTATTCAATTAAAAAAAAATACGCTTAAGAAAACACCGATTATATCAAATTTCAATATCGTTCGTGTGAAATAACATGGTGCTATATTTGCCAAACTTCGCAAACATTAATACTCATTAAATGAATACTTTTTTTCGATCATAGTTTTGTAAATTCACACTTTGAGTGGTGAAGGGAGATATAAATGAATTCAGCTCGATAGGGGTTAAACGCATTAGGGCTGCCGGTACGACGCGCAATTTGGAGTATATATATATATATATATATATATATATATATATATATATATATATATATATATATATATACAAATATACGTATACAAAAAAGATAAGTGAATCAACAAAAAAATCATCATGAAAGTTCGCTAAAATACATTTAAGGTATCTGTTCGATTGAAATGGGAAAATTTATTCTTTATTCGACTGCTTTGAAACTGATATTCCGTTCAAAAAAAATTAGAGTGTCGTTATTCCCATTGAAAATAATACTTCAGTCTACGATTTTTTTGTCCACCCAAATCCATATAAGGAATTCAAAAACGAAGCGTGATGTTTCATTATTCGGGAGTATATGTGTAATAACCGATCTCTGCATATCAATTAATAATTCACACTTTCGTTACTAAGGACGTACTTTAGTCGAACTAGTTTTAACCCTCCTATTCAGCAAGTTTATCATTTTCAACCACTAGTCCGCAGTGAGAGAAAACCGGAACTAGAGTAATTAAACTGCATTCAGCGAATCCGGTTGTCGCTTAATCAAGGCTTGCGCGATGATTAATTATTGTATTCTTCGTGTGTAGAATTGTGGTTCAAATAAATCGCAGAAAATGTTTGGGCAGCTGATACAAAAGGTAAAAAGCGTGACTAACATAAAATTATGATCTTGTTCGAGAACATCTGGTAACTTTATCATGTTGGCTATTATTCTCGTGAAAGTAATCATTTAGATCAAACCGTCCGGTGGTAACTAAACAATTTCCTGATAATTTAAGTTGGTTGAACTTCTGAACGGTATTGAAATTCAATATCTTTATTTTCTTTCAGATATATCTCACGTCAAATATTTAACAATAGCAATACTGAAGCAAAAAAAAAATGTTTTCAGTTATTAATTTTCATGTTCAATTAGTTCAAATGGTATTTATTCATCAAAGGTCCAAAATGGGGGAAACTTGCACAAGCTAGGGTCCTCGTTTTCGGTCGTATCTTCAACCCTTTACTAAAATTATAAATATTTACTCTGAAATTTTAGGAGGTAGGAACCAATGGCAGCTTTTCTTTTCTTTCTCAATATTTCAACTCAAAATCGAAAAAACTGAATAGTTGTTGAGATATTTGAAAGCGAACTATTTTTTCAGATAAATGTTTGTCTCTTGTGCAATTTCTGCAGGTGGCTATTGAGATTTTCTGAAAATGATCTACTCGCTGTGTTGAATCACAGTTCATATTTTTTGGAGACGGAGAAGTTTGACCTGAATTGTAGTTAAGGGCTAAATTACGAGCAATGCAAAACTAATTGCTTATTCGCAGATATCCTGAAAATTCATACAATAAAAAAGTTCAGATATCATAAACTGATCAGGCTGGTTTCAAATAATCAATTTGTTTTCGTTTCTATTTTGAAGAAAATATATTATATATATATTATATATATATATATATATATATATATATATATATATATATATATATATATATATATATATATATATATATATATATATATATATATATATAAATTAAATATTAGAATATCATGATTGCGGTTTGCTTGAAGTACTTTATTTTCCTATACAGTCAATATTTCGTCTCTAGTTCGTGACTTCTTCAGGAGTATACTAAAAACAAATGAAGGTACATCAGTCATCATGTTTTGTGAAAATAAAATTATTTAAACTTACAAATCTGAAATTTAAAAAATATTAAAATTACATACACAGTTCATATTCAGTCAGCAA
This sequence comes from Henosepilachna vigintioctopunctata, assembly GCA_030704895.1. Classification (NCBI taxonomy): domain Eukaryota; kingdom Metazoa; phylum Arthropoda; class Insecta; order Coleoptera; family Coccinellidae; genus Henosepilachna; species Henosepilachna vigintioctopunctata. The sequence continues at coordinate 980,007 of JARQZJ010000043.1, forward strand.
GCGAGAAAGCACTGTCAGATACGAGCAACACATTGTTAGCGGTGGTCTGGTTTGAAATTTTTTAAATTTAATACATTGCAGTATATGTTGCTCAACTGAACAGTGTCAGATTTATAGTTTAACACAGTTTTCATCTTTTCTTAAGCTTCACATTTCGAGAAAAAGCCTAGTCTTATAATAACAGTGTTGTCAAGAATTGTTACGTTGTAAAAATCTAAATATGTGTCCTGTATTTTTCTGATGCTGAACAATATGTAATTTCCATAAAATGTACTGTTATCAGAATTCTATAAAATAACAGATGTTTATAAAATTAAAAAAATATATACCTAGTATTATACAGAAAGTGGAAGTTAATAATACAATATAAAAATTACGAAAAATTAACCAAAACGATAGAACCGATAAACTAGAATTACCGGAGCCCAGATCAATGTCACCGAAAAAGCACAGAAGGTAAAAGAGTGAACCAATATAGAAACAAATTTCCTACCGAGCACGTAACACAAAATATCTATTAACGTTCAGAGGTTGTTGAAAAAGGTCTTATTTGAAAGGTTTTGAAAGTAAATAACTGTAAATGCAGCTGAGTCTAGAAATGTCGTTCCTCTTATTCATTCTATTCACATTGTTATTTATGTGGACCATTTCTTAGAAAATCCTTTTTTGTTAACCACCTGCCACATCAAGTACTTTGAAATTTTCAAAATCACAGCGATGTCCCTATCAGGGTGAAATCTTATATCACTTTTATGGAGGGTTATTCTTCTTTTTATGGTCTGCGATGTTTGACTCCTTAACAATCTGAGCACGGAATTATATTCAAGATACAGTCTGATATTAAAGATGGAGGCACTTTATCTTCTAATCTTGTAAAAGCAATTCTGCAAGTAATCAAATTGTATTTAGCAAGTTTTAACTCGTCTGATTCACAGAGAATGTGACCCAATATTGCCGTGACAGAACGGAAAATGATAAGGATCTGTATTTGTTTGACGAGGCCTGTGGGTTTACGTCTTAGCTCTCCTCTGTATAAGATTGGTTCTTGAGGTGGTAAACGCTGGTGTAATAACAGTACCCCATAGGATCTTTCTCACAAGTGTTTTTGGATATTCATTGTTATTTAGGACAACTTCCAGACGGGCTAGTGAACTCTGACAGTAATCTGTATGTACGATGTTTATAATTCTGTTCTTTAGTTGACTGATTATATTCAGTTTCATATTTACGTTATCATGAGATCAAAAGTGAAGTTATCTACCTGAAGAAGATGGCTTCTGATACCAATTAATTTGATAATATTCCCGTCGGATCTAACCCACTCTGGTGTCCAAAAAGGACACATATCTCTCAGTTTCCATCTCCACAGTAAACTCAATATATTCATCATAGGAGTTGAAAACATTCACAATTTCTTCTATTTTGTTTCGAGATAGACATAGGATAAGGTCATCCACATATTGATATACGAAAGGTAAATTGAACGACAACATTAGAACTAAGGTTTGTCGGTTTTTAAAAACCGGTTTTAAAAGTCGGTTTTTTGGAGAAAATTATGAAATTTGATAAACGTCTTTTTGGTAGAAAATGTCATCTTTCAATGTATGAATAGCACTTAAAATAAATTTGAAAATGACAAGTGTAGCCAAATGTACCAGATTGACGAAAACACTGTTGCAAGCGGTTTGGTTCTTGGAATCATATCGGTCGGATAAGATTCTGTGGCCGGTCGTTTTCGTTTCGAAGCTCGTTTCTGAATACATTCGTACTATTGTAAAATATTGCATTTTATTTTCAATTGCAGCAATTCTCTGAATATCCTCGACCCGCACTGGTATTTCATTGTTCAGCTTTTACCTGCGGTCTTTCGACTAATACTGCTGACCGCCGGGGTAGGTACACTATCGAAGGGACGAGTAACTCAAACAACGTTCAAGTAACAGACTTGAACGTTGAAGAAAAAAATATAATGGTTATCATAAAAATATCAAAAAATATTGTTTTCATTTATTCGAACCCTTTGCTGCAAAACTCGTTTCACTATTATAAAAATATTTACATCCTTATATGTGAAAATTATGCATAAACAACGAATAATTGTTTTTAAAGTTATTTAATCCTGTTCAACTATTATATCTTTTTTTTTCTACTAAATTGCATAAATAAAAATTTTTATCAATAAAATTGAAGAGTAAATAATTTCAATCAAAAGCTGCTTTTAATCACTCTAAATTTTCTGTTAAAATATTTTTTTCGAATTAGAGAATAGTCGAGGAAAAAAATTTTTTATGAAAATTCGAAACTGGTTAAAATCGGTTTTCTGGAAAAATTACTATTCGAAAACAGGTTTTTTAAAATGTCGTATATATGTCGTTTTTTGTATAAACCCTAATTAGAACATATGTATTGAGTAAAGAAGATGATAATATAGATGCAACAATGGGACTGAGACAGGCCCCATTGGATAACCAAAGACCTGAGAATGAAATTCACTTTTATAAGAGATTTAACGTGTATCAAAAATAAAGTTTGATACATTAGTTTTCATCAGTGATTGATGAAAATTGGTTTTTAAGTATGTTGGTGTGAGGAAAAATTATATGCTACTCCTTGTTGATAATTTTGATCATCAGTTGCTTTGATATGTTTGAAAAAAAGTTAACAACAAAGGACAATAAGAGGACTGACATTTTTAGACTCAGGTGCATTTACATTTATCTACTTTCAAAACATTTCAAATAAGACCTTCTTCAACCACCTTTAAGTTTTAATAGACATTTCGTCAAACGTGCTTGTTATGACATTAGTAAAGTTGTTAACTATTTTGCCTTCTGTGCATTTTCACTGACATTTCTCTGTGCTCCGGCAATTCTAGTTTATCGGTTCTATTGTTTTGGCTAGTTTTTCGTAATTTTTATATTGTATTATTAACATCCAGTTTCAGTATAATGCTACATATTTTTTAAATTTTATTAACATCTGTTATTTTATATCCTGATGAGTTCTGATGATGATTATAACCATAATCGAAATATAGACCAGGTTATCATATTGGTTAAATTTCAATCATACTGGGCCCTTTTTTGCCGAGAACTCATAGTAATATGCTCTTTTTAAATTACACGGTAATATTGCTTCCATTATTGTATATATATATATATATATATATATATATATATATATATATATATATATATATATATATATATATATATATATATATATATATATATATACGTATATTCATGAACATATATAATTACACATACTCATACGTTCACATGGAACTATGAATAATTGGTTGACGAGAACATCAAGGTTACTGCTAAAGCAACCTGATGACATTGTTGAATTTCAGTTTTTACGTCTATAGCTCGAAATGCAATTCTGTATTGAAATTCAAAAGTTTATTTAATAAAAAGAAATACACAAATAATTATTTACAGTGACGTGAAGGGTAACAATGACTACTTTCGTCCCTACATAAAGTTTCTCCAGTACAAATGTCAGGATATAATGGAAAGGAAACAATGAAATAGCACAAACTTATGTACTAAAAGATGAGGTCATGCCTACAAGAGTATGTAATTCCAACTACCTGGAACTACTTATTCTTTATGTATTCCTTGAATACTCAAAGAATTGATCTTTCCTGAAAGTATTCAAAAGGTAACTGACAGAATCGTAAGTTCTTACGTATCATAAATGTGATAAAATAAAATGATCCTTAAATTGAAGAATTGAGAATTTCACAAATTCTCGAAAATTATTTGATAATGCTAAGATCACTCTGGATGCCTTTGGGTATGAACGAATGAGCACTTGTTGTCTTTCATAATCTAAACGTTTCATATAAAATTTAGGTAAAGATAGTTTTCATCGAATTTCATGTCGAAACGTTATGTAGATCACTATTATTGACCAAATTGAATAAACTTGGTTTTGAGGGAGTAGTACATGATTGGTTCGGATCATACTTGGATTCGCGTTAAGTTAAGTTCAATAGCATTCTGTCGGATAGCACGAAAGTGGATGTGGGAGTACCTCAAGGAACTGTCTTAGGTCCGTTTTAATTTTCCTTATATATAAACGATATTGTCTCTCATGTGAAAAAATGTTCTATACGTTTATTCACTGATGATACTATGCTTTATGTATGTGGTAAAGATATTAGGAATATGACAGAGAGGATCAATAGAGACATTTCTGCATTTAATGTATGGTTAAGTGACAATAGCTTATCTCTGAATGTTGAAAAATCTAACTTCATAGTTTTGGGTACAAGTAAAACCCTTAAAACCAATGAAAATGCACAAAAAATTAGAAGAGTAAAAAAAAGTAAAATATCTAGGCATTATGTTAGAAATATGAGTTTCAATGATCATGTTGATTTCATATCATCTAAAATTTCTAAGAAAATAAATTTTTTGAAAAGAATAGGCAAAAACCTGTCGACATATGTGAAATTATTGTTGTTCAAATCAATAATAATGCCACATTTTGAATATTGCTCTACATTGTTATTTGGTTTGACCAAAGAAAATATTAAAAAATTACAGAAGTTACAGAATACTGCCATGCGAGCCATTTTAAAGTGCAATAGGTATACCTCTGTCAAAATTATGCTGAACTCTTTGGAACTAATGCCTGTAAAACAAAGAATATTCTTTGCTTCATATATATATTCATATTTAAAATAAAAAATCAGTTGCTTCCATGTAATGTAATAAAAAATGTTACATATGTCAGTGATGTGCATGGGTATGATACTAGAAATACTGATAGTTTTTATCTGCAAAGTTGTAAGCTCTCTAAATCCAAAAATAGCATATACTATGACGGATTTAAGTCTTTCAATAATTTACCAAATATATTGAAAACAAGTACTAGTTTTAAAATATTTAGGCGTGATCTTAGAGAGTATATTTTAAGTAATAAGATATATATATATAGAGCTATATATAGAATGGTAAATAATTAAAATTTTTTTGACATTTTTAAATGTCAATAGGTTGCGTAAAAACATCGTTCGATGATATTTGTCAAATAGACATTGCAATTTAGTAGATACCTACGGGTAAAGAAGATATGGGAAATTTCGATGCCTGATGTGTCCATAATCTGAGAGGTGTTCTCTACTGATTCCCATAGATGGAATTGTGGAGTATTCATAACTCTACGCTCTTCCACTTGGAGTCACAAGAAGATGCTTGGGGGTTGAAATCGTTACCTAATTTCGATGGACGTGGTGCGACTGAAGAGTTCCTTGCAGAACGAAACATATATGTCTCGCACTTCCATCAGGTGTGGCGTCGGTTTCAATATTTCTCTAACATTTATCCCTTGAAGGATAATGGAGACATCACATTCACATATCTAGCTCTACTATAACATTCTCTTGATTAATTTGAATTTTTCGAATGAATGTTCTAGTGTTCATTTATATATATATATATATATATATATATATATATATATATATATATATATATATATATATATATATATATATATATATCACCCTCCAGAATAAAAAAAAATCAATGAATCAACTTTCATCGAAAATTTATTACATTCGCTTGTTACTTCATTTCTAAGGAGAATATCAACACACAATCTTTTTTTTTGGAAAATATATGTCCGGGAGCAAGAATGACGGTGTGAGCGTTGCTACTCAAATAGATTCTTTTAAATGTGGCCAGTGCAGACATTCTGTCGTAAAAAGTGGTTTAAAATGTAATTTATGTTCTAAAGTTTATCACCCTCGATGTGGTGGAAGGGTTAAAATGTGTTGCAGCCAAGAATTGACAAATCCGCTTACTAGCGAGCCCAAGTTTGGGTTAACTACTCATTTTATAGTACTTATTATCAAAAACATTAGAGATTTCGAGTTGATCATCAAAAGAAGAACTCATTCATAAAATCAATTGAAGAACTTGAAGCTGAAAATATGATACTTCTTGAGAATTCTTTGTTACTGAAATACAAAATAACCGAAATGGAAGATGAAGCATCCATTAAAAACGCGGAGATAACGAATTTAAAAAAAGAGTAAACACTCTGGAAACAAGGTTGAATAATACATGATCGCAAGAGACGCGATGAGTCAAAGAGTGTTGGATCGAGCGCTGCTATTAAATCTGTGGTAACAGATGATCGCGGCGTTCCCACTAATTCTCCTTATGATCATGAAGAATGCACATCATTAGAAATGAGCACTACAAATTCTAGAAAATTGTTTGAATTGGGTGACGTAGGCACAGCTATTGCGAAAGCTCGGGAAAACAGTTCGATAGCAAAAGATGTATACAATCAAATCAGTCAAAGAATCGAAAAATGATGATACAAACATGCATAGAAAATACGAATGGAAGCAGGACTCCCGGAAACGGTCACGTAAATCTTCCGGCCGTACCCTGGTTGTGAGTACTTTCTCGGGCATTTAGAATGTCGTGGTACCAGAAAAATATAAACAACTACATGTTTCTAATTTGAAACCAGATGCAACTGTCGATGATCTGCGGTCCTTCCTTCAGACAAACTTTATGGTAGTAAAATGTGAAGCTTAACCTACACTCTAAGTATCCGGAGAGGTATGCCTCTGTTAAAGTTGAGATCCCTAGCAGTCAATTTCAGGCAGCAATGTATGGATCAGTTTGGCCAAACAAAGCCACTGTGCATAATTTTTTTCAACGCAAATTGACAGACCACGATCACAAAAACTGAAAGTTGAATATAAACCATCAAACAAATTAAGATTAATACAGATAAATATACAGTGCTTATCGAATAAACTGGACTGTTTAACAGTGGTTTTAAGTGAAGATTCCCCTGATATTTCAAGTGTTGTGGAACATTAGTGACATGATGATAACATTTTGATGATGTCAATTCCAGGTTATGAACAAGCCAAATATTTCTGTCGACCCCTCAAAAAGCATGGAGATACAATGATCAATGATATAATGATATCTCGAGATACAATGATATCTCGAGGTTTTCAGAGGAGGTGCACTGTGAGCTTTGCGGCATAAGAGTAACTATATGAAATCGCAAGTTAGGTGTCATTACTTGCTACAGGTCACCTAGAGGCAAATTCCAAATTTTTTTACACATATTATATAATGCTCTAAAATATTCTAGTTCAAGCACTGATGTCATGTTTTTGTGCGGCGACATCAATGTAAATTATTTGGATAGTGGCAGCAATGATAGAAAACTGCTAAGTGATTTACTCGCTTGTTTCAACCTCACGATCACTTCAGTGCTACCAACTAGGTTGTTCGTTAATGCTGGTGGTAAAACAACTAGTGCTAAACTTGATTATGTCCTGACTAATGCTGGACGTGATCAATTTGAAGTTGAAGTCGTGAAAGCAAATCTCAGCGACCACAAAATAATAAAGCTAGATGCCTTCTTTGCCTCTCCCATACCTTTGCCTATACGTTTATCCCCGAGGTCAGTCAGAATTATAACTGACTTTACCTTAAATAACTTTGCTACAATACTTGCAAACACTGACTTTGTCGACTTGTAATCCAACTCGGATGTAGATATAATTTTCAAGAAATTTTCTGACTCATTACAATCTGCTTTATATGAGTGTTTTCCATCAAATAATGTTAGGGTAAATAATAACTTTAATAATGCTTGGATAACTAGTGAAATCAGACAAGCTAGTAGATATCTAAAGGATCTGGGTTCACTTTAAATTAAAGACTAACTCAATACTTAAATATGTATAAAAGGGCAAAAAGTGATCATAAATTATTATTAAAGTATTCTAAGTTGAATTTTAATGTAAATTTTTCAGCAAATTCAACGAATATTAACAAGGGTGTATGGTCTACTGTAAATCGGGAAACTGGTAGAAAAGGTAGATGCAATAGAGCAGTCTCAGTTAATGTGGATGGTGAGTTGTGGTCTGTCCCGAATACTGTTGCAAACACCTTTGTTAAATATTTCTCGACGATAGCTGAGCTGAAATTGAAACATCATTATGGCAATGCGAAGTGCGTATCTTGTGAATCCTCATCAATGATAATTCCTACTTTTATCCAGTTACCGAGTTTGAGGATGTAAATGTCATTAATGCAGTAGGTAATAAAAAATGGTGAGGTGTTGATTTGCTGTCTTCTAATATGTTGAAGGCAATAAAAGCTAGTAGATATTACAAAGCATTTGGCATATATAATTAATATCTAAAGTAATTTAAAAGTCCTTTATCTTAACACATAAAGGACTTTTTGTTGCTGGTCTATTCTTCGACCTATCGATGGCATTCTCTCCCTAGAGAATCTGTGTCGAATGTGTACTATGCCTTATGCTACAGTCAGTTGTCCTATAATATATTGCTGTGAGGCCTATCTAATATAAATAGAGTATTCGTGTCCCAAAAACGTATTATAAGTATGTTTATTCTGAATCCTCGTTCTTCTTGTAGGCCAATATTCATGGCATATAGGGTACTGACGGTTCCCTGTATATACATATTCAGGTGTTTATTGTATGTGAAGGAAAACCACAGTGATTTGGTGAAATTATCTAGTTCTCACGAATATAACACAAGAAATTCTCAAGTGTTGCTACTTTCTCATCACAGAACTTCTAAATATGAATCGTCACCAATGTATAAAGGAGTTAAGTTCTTCAATCATCTGCCTGATTCTATAAAATGTTTCTCTGTTTCCCCAAAACTAAATCTAGAAATGTGGTTAAGTACTACTCTATCGGAGAATATTGCAATTATTGTGATTTCTGATTTTTTTGTAATTTGACGTGTCCTATACATTTTTTTCTATATGTCTAATAAATAAGAATAAATAAAGATTATTTTTATTATTTGTAATTATCAACAATAATTCATGATATGGGGGTTGTTCATGTATAAAAGTGTCTGTCAAAAAACGAAGAAATAATGGTGAGGAGTTTTTTGCATGCAATGTTGCTAACTTATAACTAAAGTAAGACAGTTTAGTTTTATTGTCAATTTTTTTATTGTTACTTCAAACATACGGTTACGTAATATACTCGAAACATGTTTGGTTCTCGTCTTCTGCTCTCAGTCTTGGAGTTCAGTTACACTTGTTTCCATTCAATATAAATTCTTTTATGTGAACATTGATGGTATTCCCATACTAAGCTATAAAGTGATATAAAACCGTGTCTATATTGCAAGTAGTTTTTCAATTACCTGGCTTTATGTTTTGTTCTTCTTTTTAGTGGTTATGGGATATGAGGTAGTAAAAAGTGTTGTTAATAGCTAAGCAGCCACATTCATCGTTTTGTGGAATTCAATCGAAGGTTTTGAATATTATCATAATATTTTTCGATGTTTAATTAGGTGAATTGAGAACAATCAACATTGTGAAACATGGTGAAATGATTTTCCGGGCTGATTGGCCGTGGTCAACTGGAACTCCTCCTCTTCCAGACGTTTCGTCCCTAACTGCGAGAGACATCTTCAGTGGCGGCGAGTGCTTCGACGTAGTGGCGTACTGGGCGACGACTCTGGAGCAACTGATGACCTGTTGACTAGAGTGCCGATATTTATAGGTCTTCGTGGCTCGGCAATATGTCCGCTTCGCTCTGATTGGTCCACCCCAACGCGTTCGTTGTCTGCTGTTGGACCAATCAGCTTCCGTTTCAGTGCAGGGTGCCAAATGTTCCTTATTCTCATGGTTTCTTCTTTCCGATTGAAATTGTTGCGATGCTTGTGTATCTCGATAGCCTCTCGTTGGAGCCTGGCGTGGTAATTTCGATCCGTGGAGAGAACCTCAGCGTCGTCGTATTTGATATTATGCTCCAAGTTGTTATAGGCATGCTCTGCTACAGCTGACTTCTCAGGCTGAACTCGGCGACAATGACCTTCATGTTCCTTGAGGCGTGTCTTGATGCTACGTTTAGTTGTACCAATATAAACCGAACCACATGAGCAAGGGATTTTGTAAACACCAGCTGAAGATAGTTTATCCCGTGGATCCTTCGCTGACCGCAACAAATTCCGAACTTGATGGGTTGGCTTGAAAATAGCCCTCACTTCGTGGCGCTGAAGTAATCTCCCGATTCGATCCGTTACTCCTCTGATGAAAGGCATTATTGCCACTCCTTGTTTGGGTTCCTCCGTTGGTGGTACTCCGGTTCCCTTTCTGGGCCTCAGTGCTCTGGTGACTTCTTGGAAAGAATATCCGTTGGCCTGAAAAGCTTGATGTAGATGACTCTCTTCATTTTTGAGTGATTGTGGTTCACAAATCCTACTTGCTCTTTGTGAAAGACATCGAAGAACAGCACGCTTCTGTTTGGGATGATGGTTGGACATTTTGTGAAGGTAGCGATCCGTGTGAGTCGGTTTTCTGTAAACAGTATGTCCTAGCGATCCGTCTTCTCTTCTCTTTACTAGAACATCCAAAAAAGCTAGTTGGCCATTTTCTTCCTTTTCCATAGTGAACTGGATTTGCGGGTGTATACTATTCAGATGATTCAGGAACTCAAGTAACTTTTCTTGTCCGTGGCTCCAAACGACGAAGGTATCATCAACGTATCGGTACCAATGTGTTGGTTTGAGAGGCGAGTTCCTGATGGCAACTTCCTCGAATTCCTCCATGTAGGAATTTGCGATGACCGGACTAAGTGGACTTCCCATGGCGACACCATCTTTTTGTTCATAAAACACGTTGTTATACTGAAAATAAGTAGTGGTTAGAACGTGGCGGAATAGTGTACTGATGTCCCGTGGAAAAATCCTGTCGATCTTGAGTAACGCATCCGTGACTGGAACTTTTGTGAAGAGTGATACCACATCAAAACTCACTAATATATCAGTATCTCGAACAGTGATTAACTTCAGTTTCTCGATGAAATGCGAAGAATCCTTAATGAAGGTAACACTCTGTCCCACATGTGGTTGAAGTAGCCTCGTGAGATGTTTGGCCAGGTTGTAAGTTGGAGATCCTATTGCACTGACTATTGGTCTTAGTGGCACATCTGGCTTGTGAATTTTCGGTAATCCATATAACCTCGGGGACAGGGCTTCGGATACTTTTATCTTCTTTTGAAGTTCTTCTGGGATGGACGAGTTCTTGCTGTCGAATGGGAAGTCCACTTAGTCCGGTCATCGCAAATTCCTACATGGAGGAATTCGAGGAAGTTGCCATCAGGAACTCGCCTCTCAAACCAACACATTGGTACCGATACGTTGATGATACCTTCGTCGTTTGGAGCCACGGACAAGAAAAGTTACTTGAGTTCCTGAATCATCTGAATAGTATACACCCGCAAATCCAGTTCACTATGGAAAAGGAAGAAAATGGCCAACTAGCTTTTTTGGATGTTCTAGTAAAGAGAAGAGAAGACGGATCGCTAGGACATACTGTTTACAGAAAACCGACTCACACGGATCGCTACCTTCACAAAATGTCCAACCATCATCCCAAACAGAAGCGTGCTGTTCTTCGATGTCTTTCACAAAGAGCAAGTAGGATTTGTGAACCACAATCACTCAAAAATGAAGAGAGTCATCTACATCAAGCTTTTCAGGCCAACGGATATTCTTTCCAAGAAGTCACCAGAGCACTGAGGCCCAGAAAGGGAACCGGAGTACCACCAACGGAGGAACCCAAACAAGGAGTGGCAATAATGCCTTTCATCAGAGGAGTAACGGATCGAATCGGGAGATTACTTCAGCGCCACGAAGTGAGGGCTATTTTCAAGCCAACCCATCAAGTTCGGAATTTGTTGCGGTCAGCGAAGGATCCACGGGATAAACTATCTTCAGCTGGTGTTTACAAAATCCCTTGCTCATGTGGTTCGGTTTATATTGGTACAACTAAACGTAGCATCAAGACACGCCTCAAGGAACATGAAGGTCATTGTCGCCGAGTTCAGCCTGAGAAGTCAGCTGTAGCAGAGCATGCCTATAACAACTTGGAGCATAATATCAAATACGACGACGCTGAGGTTCTCTCCACGGATCGAAATTACCACGCCAGGCTCCAACGAGAGGCTATCGAGATACACAAGCATCGCAACAATTTCAATCGGAAAGAAGAAACCATGAGAATAAGGAACATTTGGCACCCTGCACTGAAACGGAAGCTGATTGGTCCAACAGCAGACAACGAACGCGTTGGGGTGGACCAATCAGAGCGAAGCGGACATATTGCCGAGCCACGAAGACCTATAAATATCGGCACTCTAGTCAACAGGTCATCAGTTGCTCCAGAGTCGTCGCCCAGTACGCCACTACGTCGAAGCACTCGCCGCCACTGAAGATGTCTCTCGCAGTTAGGGACGAAACGTCTGGAAGAGGAGGAGTTCCAGTTGACCACGGCCAATCAGTTTTCCGGAAAATCATTTCACCATGTTTAGGTTGAAGGATTATTATAACTGAGCTGAAAAGGTTCATTGCATGATGTTGATTATACGTCAGGCAGCCAGCCATCATTATCTAGCTATTTTGTTCACATAAATGCACAATTAATGAGGGTGGTTTGGAGTTTATTGTTTGTCATGTGCAAATTCATTGTTTTTGGAACAAGTTTTCCGAATTATCGAAGCCATCACAGCTAATACTACAGTAATGCAGGAAATAATAGAATAATATACATTGCATATCATTTCTATGTTTTTCCACACTCTCAACGTATTTGAGAATATGTTCAATCACGAAACGAAATAGAAAACTCATTGAACTTGACATGTTCAATGAGTACTCTTCACTTCATTCAATGAATTCTCGAAATAACTACTACATTCATTATTTGTCAAGTTTGATAACTGCCCAGTATATTTTTATCTTGTCAATCTTCAATATCAACTTATTGAAGTGAAAATCTTCGATTAAATTTCTTCGATTTCAATACTCAACTTTTATCCGTGTATGTTATTGAAACATTATTTACTATGACATTCTTTCAATCAATCTTTGTTTCTCTAATGGACATTCTTGTATTTTCTCTGAAACTTGATTCAGCACTAAAACAATGAACACGTGTAACACATATATATGAGTGCACAAAATTAATAATTTTTTATATGAAGCATATATTATATAGGGAAGAGTTGGGTAATACGGGTAACTCAACATTTGGATATCACTTAGGAAGAATAATCAGTTATCCTAAGAATTGAGAAATATCCCGTTTTAAACACCTAGTCTGATAAAACAGGATGGTTACTGATTTCTACATTTTCTACCTTTCACCTGTAAAGAAAAAGATGATATGGAAAGCGTTCAATATTATAAATTTAAGACGCAATAAAAAAAATAGGATACACTGTCCTTAACAAAATAAAATAAGCCGGTCTCTGTAGCTTAGTCGGTAGAACTCCCGACTATGATGCGGTAGAATTCGGGTTCGAGCCCCGCTGAAGGCATGGATGTTTGTGTTTGTTTATGATTTAAGTAGTTTAAGTGATGAAATATGCTGGGTATTGTTCATTGATTTCAAGCCCAATGGCCGTTCGGAACCGGCGTTAAACTGTAGGTTCACTGAATTAAAAAAAAAACAGAATGAAAAGTGGGACTCTGTAACTTTTAACAACAAAAAAATAAACATGGCACTCATTCTTGGCAAAAGTCACAGGTATAATATTAATCATCCTCAGGATCCACTCCAGCACAAGCTTTCTAGCCCATGCTTGGCAATGCTGCCATTTTACCCAACAATCGAATTATGTATCTGAATATAATTCAGTGCAAAATATGCAGGTCGCTTCGCTTTCATCTTCAGAACTAGAATCATCATTACGGTTTCTGTTCTTCTCATTCGTTTTCTTTCGTTTAGTGACTCTTTCTTGGTACTTTACTCTCTGGCTCCTGTTGTCTGAACTACTTTTGTTACAATTATCCGCTTTTTTACCTGCGCTTCAATCGTTGTACGAGGAACTCCGTAGTATTTTGAAGCCTCAAGGCAGCGGTTCCCAACCTGTGGGCCGCGAGCAGTGTGGTACTGGGCTGAGGGTTCTGGTCACAAAAATAATAAAAAAAAATAAAAAAAGAGTGTTTTAGAAAAATGAATACAGAAATGAATTGGACGTTGAAAATGATTTAAGATCGAAACTATCCAGTTTTAATCCCGATATTGACTCTCTCGTAGGTGACAAATAATGTCAAAAGTCCCATTGAGTTTTTCTTTCTTTTCGCTCTGAACACTTGTATTTAAGGTTTTGTAACAAAGTAAAGACAATGAAGTCCTTTTATCTATGAATTATTGAAATTGTTGTTTGTTTAATCCTTTTTTACATATTTATTTCAGAGTTACACGTCATATGCCATAGATAGGGTATACTGTTTATAATATATATTCTCTTTATCCGTTACAGTTTTTATGAATTTTTCTTGTGTATTTAGTAAGTGGGTCGCAAAGTTTGATTTTCAAAATAGGTGGTCCCACCAATTGAGAAGGTTGGGAACCGCTGCCTTAAGGTGTCCCATTTTTCCTTCAAGCACTTCTTCAATTGTTTGCCGCATCAGTTCTCGTCCCAACTCTGTCGTTCTGTCTTTCTCTTATACTTTCCCATTGCGTCCCAAATAGAAAAATAGATGATCAACAGATGTGGAACTAGTGTTGTCCTGGTTCGGGTCTGATTCTGGAAGTAGACTGAAATCAGAAATGGAACAACCTCTGAAGAAGCTCGCCACTCGTGCTAGCGAAACGTTAGGAAGAAATTCCAACCGACGACGGCACTTATACCCGAACCAGGACAAGACTAGTTCAACGACTGCCGCGAAAGTCTCAACATATTTCAGATCACAGACACACCAAGCATCGAACGCTCATACGTTTTCTATACGTAGTATGAGATGTACGTATCTATTGAATTGCAACGTCTATTTGATAAATGTCATCATACGAGTATAATGGTTTCAAATACGAACAGGATACGTGGAAGCAACTGATTTAAAATTTCAAATATGCAGAAATATGTTGCAAAGAGTATAAGAGAGCTCTGAGAATGTGGCATTCACATTGATATCTATCGATATCTGAATCATATAGATTCTATGGGGGCTGTATCCACACATGTTTTCAAGAAAAAAAAAATTTGAGAGTGAATGTTCAGTACACTCCGTTAGTACTTCAACTCGATGGCAACACCAAAGATAGCTGTTTCAGCCAATTTGGGAAAGCATCAGTGGCATCTACTCCAACAATTATTGTTATCTATGCTACTTACGAACACACCACAGCCCTGTATATTCAAGATACGAGAACAAGCATGTATTGAAACTCAGGTGTTTCTCTCTAATTTTTTCTATAACTGAATGTTGAATGTGAATGTTCAGTACACTCCGTTAGTACTTCAACTCGATGGCAACACCAAAGATAGCTGTTTCAGCCAATTTGGGAAAGCATCAGTGGCATCTACTCCAACAATTATTGTTATCTATGCTACTTACGAACACACCACAGCCCTGTATATTCAAGATACGAGAACAAGCATGTATTGAAACTCAGGTGTTTCTCTCTAATTTTTTCTATAACTGGGAAAAAATCTGCTCCTATATTTCTAGAAGCCCGTGTTTCTAGGATATGTCAAGTTGGCTTAGTGTTATAGTTTTAGTTGGTAATTCCGTATAAAGATGGCATACTTTGTAGACAATTCATCTGAACATCCCATGTTGATTCGGGTATTACATCGAATGAAATATGGGAATATTTCAATATAGGAAAAATGGGAAAATATTTCGATATATTCGATGAAAGTCCCAGAATATACTTGCTATGAAGACTTGCTACATATATGATTTATATTCTGATTCAAAGGACAAAAAAGTATTAATTCCGGAATTGATGCAACTGTGCTATTCTCCTTTCTTGAAGAAGTTATTTATTTATTTTTTATTTTATTGATAAAATTAACCAAAATTGTTTTAGTGATCAAATTAGACCTCTACATCAAAATTCAATTGTTACATAATTGATGAAATGTGAGAAATCTTCCAATGTAAGTTAAATTCAGGATGCAAAGCTCCTGATCTACCCACAAATAAAACGTCCTACCTACATTTTTGATGGAACAAATTCCATTATATTGTTTTCAACATTTCTTGCATAGAAAATACGGGACAATGTTTAGCTGTATTCTTTCAAGTTGAAACAATCGAAAAACTTATTTTTCCTTTTCATTTAAATATTTCTCACAGAGAATAAGTTCAAGTGTAGCTTGAGGAATTCGCGCATTGCCAAAGTATTTATTTAATCTTCTTATGACCGACGGAAAGAAATATCTGCTTTTACGGACGCATGTTTTCAAGTAGCGACCGAAATTGTTTCATTATTTCTCCTCACTGAGCCTACTAAAATACCTTCTCTGATATAATCTCCAATAAAGTTGAATCTGAACAAACAAAAACATAACATTTAATTGGATCACGAGTTTCTCTTAAAAATTAAAATTTTCATCCCAGCAGTAATGAAAGTTTAAGAGGTCTTTTCCCGTTGTATCGCTTAAAGTGATTTATCGCGGTGATGCAATATTCACGGTTTTTACGCAAGAGGTTTACTTCAAGGCTCAAGCGTGTGAAGTCACGTTCATTTCCACGCCAAATTTGATATTTCAACACGAAATCAATTACAATCATCAACGATGTTGGTCTATAAATTTTCATTTTTTTCCACCGCTGTATGATATTATTATACAGCATACTCTCGGGAAAGTCAGAAAAATGTCGATCTCAATGAAATATGCTGCATTATTATCAAGAATAAAATTTCATTCGGAAACTGAAAATGATGATACTCTTGTCGTGGGTTTATATCTCAACGATTTATGTATTATAACGTCCAACAAAAATGAAAAAATTCTAATTTACAGATCATAAACATAAAATTTTCATCTTCAAAACATTCTTCTTCTGCAATAACGGCACTAACTCGGCAACTAAAGTCGTCATAAAATGAAATGAAATTCCATATTGTCAAAATATTCTTCTTCCGAAACAATGTCAACAAATATGTCAGCAAAGGGTCAATTTTATATGATTCAAATTCGATATAAGTTCAGCTTCAGGTTTTTGGTATTCATTAGCGCATATATAGTCCACTATGGAGTTAGGCTCAACCAGCAATTCAAAGGAGAGATGAACCGTATTTACCCTTTTCAACCGACCGAGTAATATTAACGAAATCTAACAAATATCAATGACAGTCCACTCCACCTCCAGGATCAACGAATTACCACCTTTCAGAGCAATCATTGTCTACAATAATCTAGTTTTTGAGCAAGACTATCACAGGAAATATCTGGCATGCATAATTAAATGCGAAGATCTAAAAGTCCGACAGTTTTCCCAGTAATTACCACACGCTATTACGCAAGCACCAGTTATTACAACATCGATTCAAGTAGCATAAAAAATTGAGTATGGCGTTAATAGCAACAGAATGAAACAGTTATCGAAAACATGTTGCTTTAGGGAAAAATAAATTCGATCAATATAAATAAGTAGACACAAGAAACACATCAAACTATTGGTGAAATCATAATAAGTAATTGAGTTTTGAATGTTAATTTCTTCACCAGAATCCCGAGATATAAATTTAACGGACCCATCTTCAAACGTACAAGACACTGTAGACTATGAAAATGAAGAAAATGAATGTTATAAAAGAAGTATTTTCTAACGTTGAGTGGATGCAGTGCATAATGTCTATTGGGCTGCATAGAGACTGCAGAAACTTCCGGAATAATTTCATTGCCTCTTTCTCGTTGACGTTTTTGAACTGTTGAAAGAATAATTGATAGAAATTGAGAGTTAGAAGTTAGAACACAAAAAAAAGGTTTTGTGTTTTTTTGGGTTAAATAGTTTTTTATTACAGTAAAAAAATTCAAATCGATCACTTTTCAAGTGGAAAATATAGCCAGGCATAGAAGTATAGCAGCAGGGCTTTTCACATAAGTCAAAACAATGGAAAGTTAGTATGTTTACTTTTACTTCATTTGTCTCTAGGTTATGTCATTGTTAGGAAATTAGACATCGACGGTCGCGAAGAAAGGACATAGAGTTTTCATAAGAGTTGATAGCCTGGAACTGAACCAACATTTAGGCAAATTCTTATGCATAACGCTAAGATCATGATTGTCAGATCTTTCATACAAAGTTTTGGGTGTCAACAATTGTTTCGTTCACAATAGTAACTATCATATCGTCTAGCAGTTTACGTACCAACTTCTCCTGAGCGTTGTGTTTTTACTTATACGATAAGCTTTGCTGTTATAACTTATGTATTGTATTCCTTTAGCTCCCGAAGAAAGGTACAAACCCGAAAGCTGGAGACTTGGCTGAATTGAAAAATTTTGAAAAGTAAGAGATCGCGTCCCTGTTATTTTTCCCTAATTCAGTTTCTTCTCTTCGTTAGTAAATGTTACATCATTATATATATATATATATATATATATATATATATATATATATATATATATATATATATATATACATAAAATATATCAATATTTTTATAGTGAAACTTTTGAAAATACAAATTTCAATTCTCAAATTTCACTATAAAAATAACAATATATCATTCATGTCCGCACGTGGTTGGTTAACACGATATATTGCTGTACTATATTTATCATTTATCCTAAAGGGAATAAATATAATACATCTGGGAGGATGGATAAAAAAATTTTAATTATTGTTAACATTTCATTGTATATCACTTTGTCAAAACTAATCAGAAGTAATATTAATAGATTTGTTTTGACAAAGTTGTGATATACAGAGAAATGTCAACGAAAATAAAGTTTCTACCATTGAAAATAGCCCTTTATTGCTAAAAACATCAAATATATATATATATATATATATATATATATATATATATATATATATATATATATATATATATAATAATGACCTTCATTTAAGGTTCTCAAAATACTTATAACTATAGGTAAAACAATAGTTACTATTCTTATATTAAGATCTATCTTGTCAATTATGTTGCCTAAACAAAAATAATACATTTTCTCACAAAGACCGTAGCCTGTGGTGAGTACGGATAATGTCTATTCATATTCTGTAATATTTAATATCTACATACATATCAAGGTATGTAGACCACCATTTTAGCTTTTAAATGTTCACCAGTCGATGAATCATATATCTGTTCTTTGTTTTTATCCAGTTCTTTATGGCAGACTTGAATTTTTCAGCGTAAAGCATATTTTTTAATTCAAATGGCAATTCATTATAGATTCTTGGTGCCAAATAGGAGTAGCTACAAAGACATATAGATTTACTGTGTTGCGGAATTGATAAAGAGTTCCTGCTATATCTGGCATTCACACTATATTCTAAAAAGTAACGACTGTCTCTTTTCTGTTTCGTGAAGATAAGCACCGATTGAACAAACATATATATATATATATATATATATATATATATATATATATATATATATATATATATATATATATATATATATATATATGTGTGTGTGTGTAATGAAGTAGCTCTAACAACAGTTCTCATTAATTTTGTGGTATTTTGATGGTTGATTAAAAACTACTTGGACTGTATATTTTTCAAAACTATGAAGTAATACAGATGTATATTCATTGAGATTAAAATATCTCCGCTATTGTGAATCTAAATCCTATTGATATTCATAATATTTCTGGACTACCTGGCCTAGAAAATGTAGTTATGACGAAATAAAATTCCTAACTGAAATTTTGAAAACTATTCAAAACTGTAAAGTTCGTGACAATGAATTTAAATCTCTGATTGCTTTGTGATATTTCACTCAGAGTAACTTAGTGAAGGATTAGATTGTTATTACACATAATCTTTCAATATAACGTAACTGCTTTAGGAAAGTTGTGAATTTATGATTTCGATGCTTGTGGTATAGATAGCTGAAGTAGTTGAGAATAAAAACGGATTCTCTCATAAGATTATTCTCAGAAATGTATTCTGGATAGTTAAAAAATAAATCTATGTCCAATCAGAGTAACATCCATCAAGTGTGATCGAGAATTAAATGGATTCAAGTATTCAACAAGGCAGTATCCACCGTGTAAGACTGCATGCGGCGCGTCAGAACAGCATTTGGAGATTCTAATCCTCAATCAATAAAAAAAAAACTCTGAATAATTCCTGCTTAGCGAAAAGTGTCTGGAATTTCAAGAGTATTTAATTGAACATTTACTAAAATGAGATTTTTAATCAGTGTTTTTCAGTACACAACTGGTATTTTTCTATGCAGTGTAGTTTTTACAGATCTATAGTACTTGAAGTTTTCTATAATCCTTCAATAGTTTTTGGTGTTCTTGCCTATCGAAGATATTCTCGTTCATATTGTAGGTAATCAGTAAAACTATTAAGATAGAAAAGATTTTCGCGTTTCTTCGTGAAATTCAAGACATCGTCATACGGTTGAACAATTATTCGTTGAAAAAATTTACGGAAAATATATCTACGATTTTTCGAAATCATTCTGAGATGAATAATTCACCTCTAATGAAATATTATCGAACGGAAATACCTCTGCATCTCGACAACACAATGAGAGGTAGTCCTTTCCAGGTACGCCCATGCTACTAGCGCTGTAAAAAGAAATATGAATTAAAAATGAAATCCCTGCACTGGAATCAAGGACTTCAGTAGCATAACAAAAAATACAGGACAAACGCTCCACTCGAATGTTTTGAGCAATGTTTTACGTAACAGGGTTGTTGCTACGTAGCTAATCAAGAGAAGGGTGAGATTAACGATCTGATGGATCGACAGGTGAAAACACCTGAACTGTCGCATGTCGAGGCAGGCACGTGGATTGCAACGAGAATTTGCGATGAAAGTATTTCAAAGGGAATATTCAATTGTGATGACCCTTTTATAAGGGTCCTGTGTCCTAGCCCTTTGTTCTCCCCTTTGTTGTCACTTTGTCACTTTCAAGTATCCTTCCAATATAATTATCAATATCTGACTGAAAATTTCAATGCGAGAGCATATAGAAAACGGATTATTAAGTAGGGTTTTTGTCAAATACGAATGTGAATTAAAACGGAATGGAATCATACAATGAGGATATTTCTGACAGTGTGAGTTGAAATAATTAGACATTGGAAAATATTACATTCATCAGCCCTGAAAATCGTATTATGAATAATTTTAGGTAACTTTGAGTTACCTAATTAACGGTCAATAATATATATATATATATATATATATATATATATATATATATATATATATATATATATATATAATATATATATATATATATATATATATATATATATATATATATATATATTATATATATATATATATATATATATATATATATATATATATATATATATAATATATATATATATATATATATATATATATATATATATATATATATATATATATATATATATATAAATATATATATATATATATATATATATATATATATATATCCATGTGAGAACTGAAATAGAATATGAAATTAAAGAGGAGATAAATAGTTGTTCACTCGAAATTTTTCAAGATAAATGGAATATAAATACCAAGCCAAAAGTTAGCCTTAATAGTATATTACAGGCTCTTATCTTCAGAAAATTCGAAAGCTGTACTCGTGTATGGTGCCAAGTACCACATACCGTTCACAGCAAGTTCAATAATGGATTGAATATTGTTGTTGCTGGCGATTTTAATACTGATTTTTTGGTTCAGAATACGGAGATCTTTGAAATAGTGACTCATTTTTAACGTTTGGTCTCAAGAGAAAAATGAATACAGATACAAGGAAACATTATAATTATTCAAGAACAAGCATACTCAACGTGTTTAGTGATATAATATACATTCAAGCATACATTTATAATACACATTTATCCGATGATTTCGTGCTTATATATGAATATTTGAAAAATGCAAAACCTACATTGAAGAGAGAAAGCTGATTTAGAAAATTATACAAACAAAACATTGAAACATTTAAATCAAGTCTTGAAACCGAACACTGGGAAAAGTATACAAAACTTAAAATGCAAACAAAACCTTTGACTACTTTATGAACAAACTGGGTCTTCGCTATAGCAGTAGTATTTCTGAAATGTATCCAGAATCTAGAGATCAAACAAGTCAGAGACCTTTGAAACTTTTCTGCTAATGAAATAAACCCTCGATTTAATCAGAGAAGTTATATTCAAACTGGGGACCAAGAAATTTTGGAACTATATAAAAAATATACCTAGGTTGTACTTAGGTAGAGCAATATGTACAGTATCTGAAAAAATTGTTGAAGATTATATAGTCAAAAAGTGTTATATTAAAAACAAATAAGAAGTAGAAGTTAGAAATTTATCTCTTCTTTGAAATCTAATGCTTTCTAAGTAGGAATAGATCCAATATATTTTGAACAAGTAAACCTTAGTGAATTTTGGCTGAAAAGAATCATTATTAGGAGATATCATTTCGATTTTAAAAAATCAATAGAAGTCCTAAAGATGGCACAAATTTTCTGGCGAAACGATCCTAAAACGGCGTTCGTTGATTGGTACACTGAAACAAGTCGGGATATGTCAGATGTATCAGAAAAGCATTCTTTGCATATTATTCATCAGAATCTTCGTTCTATAGGAAATTACCAGAATGAATTAGAACTTGTTGCTCATACTGAAGACTGCCACTTTTCTGTGTAACCGAACACTGGAAGTCTAAGCTAGAGCTTATTGAATACAATTTTCTCCGTTTTAATTTCTCCACTAGTTTCTGTAAACAGCAGGGAAAACATGGAGATAGTGCAATCTATGTAACGAAAGATATTCGGTGCAAATGCCGTAACGATCTGGTTGCAATATAAAAGTCAAATATAATCGAATATTCAGCAATAGAGACCATATTTAATCGAAGAAAAACTGTGGTACCAAGTTTAAGCGGTACTACATTTATCGCCCAGAAAACTAAATTGACATTTTGTTTTGAAGTATTGGAAAAAATATTGACTCTGCTTATGCAGGAGGATTGTTTCATATTTCTTGCAGACGACTTCAATATCAACATAAAAGTAATAAATGGTATTTCATCCCATTTTCTGCCTCTTCTTGCTTCTTTTGCTATGCACCCTTCCGTGCTTTAATGCAAAAAGGTCACTAGTGCGACAAAGAGCTGTATAGACAATATCTTCACAAATTACATAAATTGTACAACTAAAATATTGAACACGCACATATTAGATCATAATGCACAAAAAATAACTTTTGCAGCAAAAGTCTCCCATTATAAAGGTAAAACATTTAGACGTTCTTTCAGTGAAAGAAATGAACACAAATTTCGTGAAAGTTTAACATCAGAAAATTGTAGGGTAGTGTATAAATGTCCTGACAATGACGTAAACCACCAATGGCAGGAATTTCTGAATTTGTTCATTCCAGTGTTTGACGACTGCTTTCCTAAATTACATGTGGCAACAAAGTCAAATAGAAAAACTAATAGAAGCTGTAGTACCTCACAAACAATTTTTCTCAAAAAAAAACTAAGATACGTTATTAGTTCTCAAGCAATATAATTCTGAGTACGTATCCATATACAAAGAAATTAAGAAAAGATATGACCGGTCGGACCATTTGGATCTCCCTTCTTAAACACTGGTATGACTCTGCTAAGTTTAAGCTTTTCAGGAAAAAATCTGATGAAAAGCATAGCCACACCATGCCAAAATCGTTTCAGAATTTTATGACTAAGTACGAATACATCCTTAGCATCGCTTTTGATTGAGCTTTTTATAATCCCAATAACCTCCGTTGTATCTGCGGAGTTCAAAAAGAATTATATGTTTGGCTGTTATATTTGATGGATCAAGACCGGTTCTCTGCAAGTTAGTGCTCAAGAAGTTAGAGATGTTCACAAAAAAAGAATCATACTGCTCTGAAGTGAGTGATGAGCTCGAATTTTTTTCTTCCTTATCCTTCGAGCTCTTAATTATGCTCCATATTTCTCTTGATTTATTTGAAGTAATTCTTATCTTTTCAGAAAAAAAATTTGTTTTTAGTTTCCTTTATTTTATATTTATTTTCCATTTTGAGTCTGTTAATTGTGTCAGAAATGTCAATATCTCTACTCTGCTTGTTGAAAGTGTTCAAGAAGTTGAGGTTATCCCTACAGTTTCTGAGCTCATTTGTAAACCATTTATTCTGTTTATTTCTTTTATGTATAGTTTTCGATTTCCTAGGAAAACAGTCAACAATCATTTCTAGAAGGATTTTCAAGAAGAAATCAAATGCTAAGTCAACATCCTGATCGTTTAACACTTCTGACCAATCAATCCCAGCAACATTCTTATGCCCTGATTTATATTCTCTTCACTGTAAGGTCTAAATTTTTTAATGAATGTTTCATTATTTAATATATGACCTACTTGATAGTTAAAGGTACTAGAAATAGCCAAATGATCTAACATGTAAGTATCCCACAAATAGTATCCACAACTATCCACTCTGTTAGTGATACATTTGTCCAAACAACTATTTTTACCTGTGTTTTATATTCTTGTTGGTTCATAAGTTGGTTCATTTTTTTCTTTTCAACATCTATATATATTTAACTTTATAACAATTCATTTACAGGGAAGTACAAAAATTTTATAAGTATTGTTATAATATTATTTCAGCCTAATCAAGCAATTTTTACTGAAGTTTTCTGAAACTTTATCACTTATACATTATTTTGGAAGTTTTTATGGTGTTAGCATAATTTTCATATTCTTGTTGAACGACCTACGACTTTTTGTGAAATAAAACACTCAGTGAGATTCAACAATTCATCAATTCATAATTTCAGTTGGTTCATGAGAACGAACCAACTGGACAAACTCAGCCGGAGCCTTTTCACCTGAGAGATCATCTAAATTAAAGTCTCCAAAAATAAAAATTTGTTTTTGTTATTTGTTGATGAATCAAACATATTAGTCAAATGTTCAAAGAATTTGCCCAATTGGATATTTGGTGATCTATATATACAAAGTAATAGGATATTTGGTTCTGTTATTTCGAAGGCACCTCAAAATTTTTCTCCACTGACATCTGATCAATAGTGGAAATTTTTTCCGTTTTAATGTTGTTTTGTCCCCCTTCTGATATTGTTCGACAAAATTTATTCGCGATGTTCTAGCCAGGCAGATCATAGTTTTCGATAGCAGGTGATGATAGCCAATGTTCACATATGTATATAATGTCATAGTTTTTATTCTCAAATTGCAGTTCGAGTTCGTCTACTTTTCTCGTGAGACTTCGAATGTTTTGAAATAGCATATTCAACTCACCAGTAATTTCAGAATGTGGTACTGAATTTATTGAAATATTTCCTTTTAAATTTGATTCACGTCCGATGGTTTCATATATTTTGACTGGTAATATTTTTGTATTTTAAAGTCATACCTCTTCATACCTATTTTTTCGGTCGAAAGCTAGGATTATACAACTTTTCTTCCAGCCGAAAAGGTGCAGTTACACGAAAAAATTTATTTTTTATATAGTCAGTGGGGAGTTCGATCACCTGACTATCAAAAATTTCGTATCCAGGTTTATTATTGATGTATTTCAATATTTTCTTCAAATCAACATTCCTCTGAACTCGATATAAATGAATGCATAGCCGCTTTTCTACTACGCGAAAACCAGCAGAATTATCTTCCGATGTTCCAAGTCGTTTGTTCGACATTCTGTAAGATTTTTGAATCCTATTTCGCTTTGTGTTTGCCAATCGTATTCATCGCTTGGATCTTTTACATCTGATTCTTCACGTCTCAGAGCTTTGCGGAGAAAGTATGCAATGGTTCTTTGGACATATTTATTGTTTGTGTCTAAGTTGTGAACACTGTTGTTGTTTGTCCATGATATGGATTCGTCTTTATCTCCTTCATTTGTCTTTGAATTGATAGGAGCCGGTCTGTTCATGTTTTTGGACGGTTCCAACGAAGGTTGATCTTCTTCAACTAGTTGCGTCTTTCCAGAAGTGTTCTGAATAACCATATTGGGTGTGGAACATAGGGCCTCTGAAGTTTCTACATTTCGAATTTGTTATGTCTTAATCTCTCCTCTTCTCCCTCATTGCTGTATTTCTCCCTACAGGAAACCGTTTCGTCTTCAATATTGCCACCATTTAATTTACTTGACTTGTTAGTTGATCCTGATGTTTTCATAGTTTCTTTTATGTCTTTAGTTTGATTTTGTCTTTTCCTTCCATTGAAACCATTACCTGCATTTTGGTTTTCCCTTCTCTTTTTATTTTGTCGAATATCTGTGTTATAGCTTTCTCTCTCTTATACTTTTTGATTTTCCTCAGCTTCCTTCATTGTCTTCACTAAAGCTTATCTTGAATTGCTATGAAGCTTTCTATGAAAATCCCTTTCCATACTGTCATCGTCATAGACATCTCTGTTGAACTGGTCCTCCTTAAGTTTTGCATTCCTTCTTACAATTTCCAACTCTTCTTTCAAATTGATCAACTCCACATCTTTAACCCTCCTAAGATTTTCCATGTCCTTTTGATTGAGACTTTTTTGCTCTGATAGTACTTCTATTGACGTGAGCATACTCTTTTTTATTTGATTCAGTTCATCTGTCTCTTCCAGTAGTTCATTTTCTCTTTCAGCAGTTAATGAGAGATGATTCTGCAGTTTATAATTCTTTTCTGCCAGGTTTTTATTCGTTGGGTGAATTCCGATTCACGTTTTTCTAGATTCAGTAATTTTTCTTCGAAATTTTTTTCCGTTCCAAACACTTCATCTTAAAATGTTGCACTCCGACATTTTAGAGCTTTAATGAAGCCATCCTTTTCAACTATGATCTGCTGCAATTTTTTTGTGACTTCTTTCACAGTTTTATATATCATATTTGATTCATCTTTTTTTGTGTAATAAACTCTTTCATTCTCTTATTTTCCTTATTTAGCCTTTTCAAATAATCAGTTTCTTGTTTTTTCTCATTGTTGTCATTAGCGTTTTTGGACATTCAGTAGAGCACAGCAGAAGTCCATTTTCAAGTCTCGTGGCTGAGCTTTTTCTCTCCAAACAACTGATGTGGTCTTGTTAAAAGCAAACTATACAAAAAGCCTGCCTGACTTCCTTAAATTTGCAATATTCATAATACTTTGCCATTGAGGATGTTGAGATTTAAGTCAGTTGTCCAAACAACATCACACGTCAGGAAGTCCACCCGTAGGTCAGACTCATAGCATCAGTTTGCTTTGTTCCGCCACTACCGGACTAATACAACTGTTCAATGCTTGCGCTATTCAGCGTCAAAGATCTGCTACAGATGCAGTCCAGACGCCCGACATCTTTGAACACTAAGAGATATTTTATAATTTCGGCGATAGTGTACTATTCGTTTGATATACTCTATTTGATATACTATTTGTTTTCCAACCCATTTGATTGTCTGATGGATTTTTTTTGAATATAACTGCACCTTTAAAATGACCACAGTATAAACTTTTCTCGGATATATTTATCCACTTTTAATTCTAAATTTATCCGTCCTAAAACTCATGAGACTTGAGAAGCACGAAAGACAGGCACTCACTCCATAAACACATATCGTATGTCCAATCTTCAAATCAGGCGAACGCTCTGTCATGGAAACTATAGGACACTAAGAATACTTCCATATTTTTCAAAAATATTTGAGATGGCTATGTGTACTAGAATTGATGAGTTTTTCAATGTAGTTTCACTGTTCACTGAAACACAGCATGGATATGTAAAGGGAAAAAGCTTCAACACTGCATAATATAGTTTTGTTCCCACAATAGCCTTGAATCAAGAAAGATTGCACTAGGTATATTTTCAGACTCAACAGAAGCCTTGGATAGAGTGCTATATGATTTACTGGCTGCAAAAATTGAAAAGTTGGCAATCAGAGGAATCCCTCTCAAATTGATTAAATCTTATCCAACAAACCGGAAACAAATGGTCAGACTTAAATATGATAACAGAGTATGTTGATTCTATGTATCAATGCAGGATTACCCCTAGGCAGTATACTGGCTCCTTTTTTATTCAATATATTTTTGAAATTTCATTTGACCACATTGATTGACCCACCATATCAACTTGTAAATTATTCTAATGACACTAATTTATTAGAAGCAGGTGATAACTCAGACACGGTAATTAGGGAAGCTCACGCCAATGGACTGAGCATAAATCGGTCAACAACAAACTACCTCATATTAAAAACAAAACATCATTCGAATGAAAATTAAAGCATGAATGACAAGATAGAAATTAATCAGGAAATGATTCTATTACCACAGTCGACTAAGTTTCTCGGTATCTATATGGACGAAAATTTGCGCTGGTCGGAACATGTTGTAAATCTGAATAGAAAGCTAAGCAGAGCCTGTTATTCCTTGGGAATATTGGCAAACTATTCCACCACAGACGTTAAAAGAACTGTTTACCTTGCAAACTTCGAACCTTCATCAAGATTTGTGATTATTGCTTGGGGAGGAGGAAGTGAGACGGAAAATATCTTTCATACTTAAAATAGAATGCTTCGAGTGATGATGAAAATGTCTCCAAGAGACACTTGCAGAGGAGTGTTTAAGAAACGCAACATACTCACTATATGGACACTTTATGTATACTAGGTCCTAATGTTTATGAAAAAAAATCAACATATTGTTTTCGTATATCACAGGAAACAAAAATTATAACTTACCAAATCACGATCTCAAATTGTTTGAAAAAGTCCAATATATACATAAATATTATTTTATAATAAGTTGCCCTATCGTTTTAAGGGGTTGAATAGATAACTATTTAAGAAGTAGGTGAATATATCTGATAGATATCTGATTGCTATCGAGCCGTTAACAGTCGGAGAATATTCAAATTCTACGGTCTAACGTGATCAGTAAAATGTGACATTTCTTTTATTCGAGCAGAGTGGACGTTTTTCATTGTGTTCAATTCATGATACTCTCTATTGAATTGTGGCCTATCTTTTGGAATTTTTGACTTTATTTCTATTTGTAATGTGAATCATATGCTTTATGTACACTTTGTGGAAAAATAAATATATTATTAGTATTATTATAATATAAATCTTTCTTCATTAGATATGCAAAATAGACAAAAAATGTGAAAACAAGAAAAGAATGATGATAGCTTGAAATAAACACATTATGACATGTAAAAAAAATAATTAAGAAACAGATGGAAAAACGGCCACTAATGGTAATTTGCCGTCTGCAGAAAACATTAATAAATTCTTTACAACTGTTGCAGCTTCCATTATTACCAAAAACTGGAAATTTACCGAGTAACTACCTGAACATCAAACCCGTTATCACAGAAAATGTATGTAAATATATCCACAAAAACACACCACAGACCACACAAGACATATTTGAAATGAACGATGTATTAGTCAAAAATATTATGAATTATGGAGCAGTTAATATATATCAACTGACACTATAAATGCATCATTTGCAAGGTATATTTTCCAATGAAATGAAAATAACAATTACTCTTTGTTATTCGGTAATTCTTTGATTTAATTCAATACCTCTATATGTATATTGACTTGTCACTTTACTTCCGAGACATCGATATTAGCCTTCAGTCTATTTCAGGTAACGATGAATATAAGAATGTTGGTCAAAAAATGTTGTTCAGTCTAACTTCAGAAGATGGGGTAACCCCTCAAACATTTGTCTAATATTTATTTATTATAAATTTTGTGACACCTAGCTAAGTGTTCTTTATTTGAAAAGATGAAATTAAAACACTCGAATTTTTGATTTACACTCTTTTCGAAAATATAGCAACAACTAATATAAAATAAAAAAACGACTTTCTGAACGATTCGTAAAAACGACGCGTTTATATGACTCGTTTTAAACGACTTCTCCAGATGCTAATAGAAAAATTAATCTAAAAAGCCAGATCTCTATAATGTCAGTACTCTATTAGCATCTGAAATAGTCTTTTATAAAGACGAAACGCGTCATGCTATGTTTTCAATAAATGTGCAAATCAAAAGTACCAGTGTTTGATTCAATTCTTTTGAATGAATTAAACGCAGATTTTGCCTGTCTCCGTAGCTTAGTCGGTAGAACTCCCGACTATGGTGCGGTAGAACTTGGGTTCGAGCCCCGCTGAAGGCATGGGTATTTGTGTTTGTTTATGATTTCAGAAGTTCAAATAATGATGTTTGCTGGGTAATGTACATCGATTAAAAGCCCAATGGCCGTTCGGAACCGGCGTTAAACTGTAGGTCCACTGAATTAAAAAAAAAAAAGGGGAGATTTTGCTTATCTCTTGGTGAAATTTTATGTTAAAAACAAAATTAAATTCAACCCACTTTAAAATTATGCATTCCTTTCTGGTGGTTAACCATTATCAAGAGTATACAATATTACTCAAGTAAGTAATAAATTATAGTTTTTATAACGGGTTAACCACTCTTAACAAATATGAAGTTTTTATTTATCTAGTGAAATTTGAGCCAAGTGTGTGCATTGATTCATTGTTTTCTTAAATGTTCGAGAAATTCAAGAATTTCGAATTTATTTTTCAGAGGCAAAACCCGTCGCTATATGGTCCTTCGGGTAGAGGAAGGTAGGCGTAAAATGCACGGGTTGTCTGTTAACAAAATGTGTTTGGGGATACACCTCTTCACTTTGCCTGTTCGATTGATAACTACTGGCGCATAGAAAGTATTTCAAGTCAGAAACCTAACTTAAATATACAAAATCAGAGTATCAGGCTTTGCACACCACTGATTGATTTTATTAGTAGACCACCTGAAAATTAAGTTATATTGACAAAATTGCTCTGAGCAGGAGCTAATCCTAATACTCCAAATAAAGATGGAAATTCAGCCCTTCACATTTCAACTTCACATATCGAAACTAATAAAACGAAAATATTTGCTTGTATATTAGTCCAGTATAATGCAAAAATGGATTCGCAAAATAACAACAATCATACACCTCTTCACATAGCTGTTTACGAAGACAAAGAATATTTGGTGGAAGTTTTGTTGGAAAGCGGGGAATCCACCAATATCCCTGATGCGTCTGGAATAACTCCAATGCATAGAGCTTCTCTGGATAGATTTCGATATCCAAGAATTTTTACACGCCTTTGTGCATATCAGATTCTTTAATATTACTGTGGATTTTCAGTAAATTTAGATTATTTGGAGGAAGTTTGCACGAATGAATTATTTCCAGATTTTAGGAAAAGTTGTCAATAAGAAATAGAAATAGATTTTAAATATATATATATATATATATATATATATATATATATATATATATATATATATATATATATATATATATATATATATATATATATATATATATATATATATATACATATGGAATTCAGACTGCGAAAACGCCATTGAAACACGTTAGCGAGCTTTCCAGGAATACAACAGACATAAAGGCCCAAAAAGCTTGAACCAGTTTAACTAGACAAAAAACAGGTAGCAAAAATTATCAGGCAGACAAAGGGGAAACACATTAATGAAAAACTAGACTCTATAGAAGAGAATTTCCGCAAATATATTACAAGAGATTTCTACAGAACGTTTGCGGAAAGAATTCGGGGATACTTATTCGGGACAGAACTTATGTTTTAGAAAACAGAATGGGAAACTAGCATTGACTAACCAGGAAAATTGCCGATAGTTGGCGCACTATTTCTCTAATCTCCTCAATTCATCTGAAACCAACACGAGATTTGCCAAAAAAAAATTGTGAAGACACCAATCCAGAATCACCACCACCATTAGAAGAAGAGATTCGCAAGTAAATAAACAATCTGAAAAATAACAGGACATCTGGTGAAGATGGTATCATTGCGGAACTTTTGAAAAACCTGGGACCAAGCTCAATGCAAGAACTAACACAAATCATCATAAATATCTGGAAAACAGAAAAATTACCAGATGATTGGAAATGTGCCTTGATCCACCCACTACACAAGAAAGGGGACAGAACAGATGTAAATAATTACAGAGGAATCTCCCTACTACATGTCGCGTATAAAATTCTTTCAGCATGCCTCCTTCAGAGAACAAAAGAACAACTAGAACACAAAATTGGCAAATACCAGGCAGGCTTTCGCCCGGGTCGCTCTTGTCCAGAACAAATATTCAACCTGAAAACAATACTGAAATGCAAAGCAATCAGGAATGCCCCAATTGTATGCACATTCGTAGATTTCAAGAAAGCATATGTCTCCATCGATCGACAATCATTGTTTGCTATTCTAGAAGAACAAGGACTAGACCTCAAAACACTACGATTGATTGAACTAACTCTGACAGGCACGACTTCTGAAGTGAAATTCATGGGCGAAATTTCAGAACCATTTCTGATCAAAACTGCGGTACGCCAAGGGGATGGGTTATCCCCGATTCTCTTCAATCTGCTACTGCACAAAGTCATCAGGGAAAGGCAAAAAGAGCTAAGAAATCAAGGATATTGGAAACCAACACGACTTGGACGACCCAAAGACAACTTAGAAATATCTTGTTCAGCCTTCGCAGACGACCTGATTACTCACAGATAATGAAACAACAGCTACGAAACAGGTAGAGGTTCTGAAGGAGTGTGGAGATAGAGTTGGCCTGGAAATCTCTTTTCAAAAGATAGAATTCTTCTGCTCTAAACTAAACATACAAAAATTGAACACGAAGTACGGCAAGATAAACAGAGTCACACGCTTCAAATTCCTGAGTGAAATCCTTGAACCCACAGGAGGAGAAAAGATCACTCAGAAGACTCGACTAAGTAAAATGAGAAGGGCATATGGTATAACACACAATATCTACAATAAAAAATGCATGTCTATACATACAAAGATCAGACACTACAACACAGTAATCAAACCACAAGCGTTATATGCAAGCGAGACACTTACATTTATTACAAAAAGTGATATGGAAAGCATCCTTAAAGAAGAACGCAAAATTATTAGGAAGATACTCGGCCCAAAACGCACTGAAGAAGGATACAGGTTACATTCGAGGAAGACCACACAGCAGATGTCGAACATAGCGGCAGATATAAGAGAAAGAAGGCTAAAATTTTACGGACATAACAGTAGACTCCCACCGACACGAATCGCTAACAGGATCCTCAAATATATAAGAGGGGTCAAACCTACAACACCATGGATCACACAAGGTGAAATTGATCTACAAAAGGCACGAATAGATCAAACCGATGTTCAAGAGAGAATTACGTACAGAAATAAGATACACCAGTGGAACCTGATGCCAGAGAATGAAGTCCTAAAAAAACCAGGGACTAGGTGGACCGAAGAAAGAAAGAAAATTCATAGGGAAAAAATGAGAGAAGTGTGGAAGAACACAAAGGATGCTTTGTGTGAAATGAATTATCTAAATAAATTCTCCATAATATCAAGCTTCCAACATGGCTTCTGTAGTGACAAATCTACGCAAGCTGCGGTCTGTCAATTTTAGGAGTTTATTTATCTTGGGTGGGATAGTGATTTGCACGTTGAAGGTATGTCCTCCGACCAGTCACGAGCATTCGATTGTTTGCAATTTCCATTCATCCAAAGTAAAATGTATAGTATAGAATTCAGGGGTGTTATATTCAATTGGATATCTAGTTTTTGTCTGACCGTCATTTATTTGTTGAAAATAAAAATCATAGATCTGAAAACTATGCCCCTATCTATGGGAGTACCTCAGGGTTCTGTTTTGGGATCCTGAATATTTTCGTTATTTGTTAATGATGTTCCAGATTATATTAAAGCTGAATTTATGACTCTTTTCGCTGACGACACGACGATGGGGTATCAGCCAAGACAAGGAACGAGCTTGACAGTAAATGTAGAAGACTTATCCAGCAATTTTCAGATTGGTGTTACCGAAAGTTTCAAATGCCGAATCTAGAGAAACCTCAAGTAATCCATTTTCAACTGCGGGAATCTATATTCCATGCATCTTTTGTTACTGAGTATAGAGACCATCAACTCGAGTCAGCTAGCATTTTAGGTGCGCACGATGACAGAAATTTGGGATGGCATTGTCATATCGAATATTCCAGCAAAAAATTGAGTAGTTCATTTTCTGGTATTAGTCGACTCAAGAACTCGCTACCTCTGGATGGGTTGCTTACTGCTTGTTACGCTCTGTTTTCCACCCATTTAAAGTAAAATGTAGTCCTATGGGGCGATTCAGCAGCGAGTGCCAGACTTTTTTAACGCAAAAAAGATGTATTCGATTAATTTTCAACCTGAAGCCACAAAACTCATTCAGGCTGATTTTCATCAAGCACAAGATCCTAACACTGCCATGTATATACATTTTACAATGTCTGCTGTTTGTTCGTAGTAATCTGCTAGCGCTTGATACAATTTCTAATCATCTCCATTCCGACTCATAGAACATCTAAATTTGAATCCTCTCAAATATATGTGGGCATCAAGT
This sequence comes from Henosepilachna vigintioctopunctata, assembly GCA_030704895.1. Lineage (NCBI taxonomy): Eukaryota > Metazoa > Arthropoda > Insecta > Coleoptera > Coccinellidae > Henosepilachna > Henosepilachna vigintioctopunctata. Next base: position 1,014,441 of record JARQZJ010000043.1, read on the forward strand.
TATTTAATCATCTTCCTAAACACATCAAGTCCTTGAGTTGGTCGAAATTTAAGAAGGAAGTTTACAGAGTCTTATTACTTAATTGTTTTTATTCCCTGCAAGAATATTTTTCCGCTGAAATTGTTTAATTGTGTAATTGTAATTGTTAATCATATTCTTGACGCATCCTATACATATTGTTATGCCATGCAGAACAAATATACATTATTATTATTATTATTATTATTATTATTATTATGCGCATGAAAGTTCAGATAATACGAATTCGATATGACGGCGTTGGAAGAAATGAAACAATATCTGTCATTCACCATTTGAAACATTGTCAATTTTAATGCCACTACGTTTAAATTTTACAAATGGAGAATATTCGAAATTTTTTACGATTCCTGAAGAATGTGTTTATGTAATTTCAGGACCTGTGAGACATTTGCACGAGATATCCAGTGAAACTAAAACCAACACCAAAACTGTTGAAAGCATTATAGAAACCTTCAAGAAGTTTGGATCCGTACAATCCGAACATACATACGAACATACGTACATAGAACGAAACCAGTTTTTAACAATGAAAATATTGAAATTGCTATTTCGTTATATTTTGCCGTATATCCATTCATATCTGCAAGGCAAGTAGCATCCGAATCAGAATTATCTGAAACATCAGTTGTAAGAACATTACAACTTTATGAAAACACAAGAAAAATTGATAATCATAATTTCGTCCGAGAACGCCATTCTGAACATGAATTTTGAAATACGTCAGAAACAATGAGACTGAAGTTGACACCTACTTCCGTTATGACCGGAGGTAGCGCCATCTTCAAAATATTAGTTCCATATTCTGAGGAATATTATAGCAGCTGGCTATGTGAACCATGAACAATGTCTCTATTGTCCTTCTACAGATCAATGTTAAAGAATACAGATTTTCCATTATCCTTCATGGGATAAATGTTAAAGAATCCTGAAATCGATGCCTACATTTATTGAAAGCGTGAGACGGACTGTTTCGTACTACAAGGTACTCATTAGTCACGCCACGTTCAACGAATGAAAGGCAAATATTTCAATCGTCACCTGCCCTCTAGTCGATTATTTCTCTATTATTTCTAGAATTATTCTCTTCCATTGATCCCTAGACGCACAATGGAGATATCGCATTGTTCATTGTTCTGCTATAATATTCTTTAGAATAATTTGTCAAAAAATTATCGAAAGAAAGTTATAGTATACTTTGATACTGAATATCTATAGATAGTATTATCTACAAGTGCGAAAATATAGCACGATAACTACCGATTTATTTTTCTAGTAGTGAATTTCTGATATATATATATATATATATATATATATATATATATATATATATATATATATATATATATATATATATATATATATATATATATATATATATATATATATATATATATATATATATATATATATATATATATATATATATATATATATATATATACACTCAATTATTTTCTATTGATTTTTCTAGTTATTTAAGAGACTGGATTAACTGATTATATGGCCTTCATCATCGAAATAATAATAAGAATTCAGATATACTTGAAATTCATGATGTTACATTTTCAAATCATCTTCAGCTACTGACGATATCTCCTCTCTTAGAGTTTATAGAGCAGTAAATACGATATTGGGATGGAACTGATGTTCGAAATAAAGTGGTGAATCCTGTCCAGAGGTCAGGAGGAGGTCGAGAAAACCGAAAGAGGGTCACATCGGATACATGTTCCGGAGATGTGAAATGAGACGGAAAGATGGGCAAATTCTCTGGATAAGATGTTACCTCAAGCTTTTATATACTCGACTAAATCAGTTAGATTTTCAATTTGCGTTGAGAGCTTCCTGAAGCGTTGAATGAGGTTGGCCGGAAATATGCCGAAGAATATACAGTTTATTCTTGGAATTGTCACGCTACTTTGCGGTCGACGAATTCAGTTGCAATAAGTCCTGAATATGAAAAGTTGATTTAAAAAATATTTCCGTTTAACGTATTGAATTATATTGATTGAATCTTCCAGTTGTTCGAAGAAATGTATATTTTTATGATTGAAGTGAATCCGTACTCCATTCTAGAACCGCTGTATTAAAAAAAATATAGCCATTAAAGATTATTCATAATGAAACACAAATTCAAATTTTCAAAAGAAGTTCTGAAAAATACGCATGGCTCGCGTCTCGAAGTACAACAACTTCCTCTTCAAATGCTTAATTAATATTGTATTAACAGTTAGCATTACCAATGGTTCTTAAGCATCTGAATAATATTACATTTATTCCAAAAAGATGTAGGCATCTACAAAAAAAAATTGACTACAAATAATAATAAATGAGAAAAATTACAAAATGGAGAGAGTGTATAAACGAATATATACATCGAAAATTAAATTAAAACAAAAATGAATGATAATAAGCAATAACTGAATGAAACAAACTATAAATAAAATATCATCTATCATAAAGTCAGGCGTAGTTAGTAGTCGCGTCAATGAATACATAAAACAGGCAATTTTCGGAAGTCCTCGAGAACAGCTCCGATTTTGATGAATTTTTTTTAATTCTGTCTTTTTATATTATTTAAAATCAGAAACTCCTTAGAGCGGGGACGGAACTATTTATTAGACGTGCGCAAAACAGTACGTTAAGGTGTTATGTGATGTCATATCACATCACGCTCGAAAGTAATATTGCTCCGTTATATCACAGAATCATACCATCATCCCATCACGTTAAATATTTCTGGTACACCATCACGCATGCTGATTCGTTTTTCACGTTGGGTACTGTGTAATGTGATATTGTCACCGTAATATTACTTGGCAAGTGAAATACATTACATTATTTGATGGTGTTTATCAACTATATGAGAAAATAAAATGTATTTCTTTGGTGCCTCATTTTGTAAATCCATTTTTATGAAGGCCCTAAAGTTTATACTATGAAAATTTTAATTATTGAAGAAATATATTATGTGCTGGTTCTATTATCGACTGTACGTGGGAATGAAATTTATTTCTTTTTTGTCTCATTTTGTGAAAATTGTGTCATCTTTATAAAAGCCCTAATTGTATATAATTTCATACTATAATAATTTAAATCAATATATAAATATATAATGTCATGGTGTTCTATTATCGACTATAATTGAAAATAGAATTTATTTCGTTGTTACCTTATTTTATGAGTCATTTTATAAAGGCCCTAAACTTATAACACCATTACATAATTATGCGCTGGTGTTATATTATCGGCTATATGTGAGAATGAAATTTATTTCTTTTCAGTCCCTGTTGAATCTCAGATTTTTCTCCGATAGCTCGACTGAAATTCTGTAATGCATTAGAAAGATTTATTTAACAAAAGAATATACAAATAACTATTTACAGTGTCGTGAAAAGTAACAATGACGGGACTCGTCCCTGAGGCGTACTTGTTCGTCTAAAACTCGAAGTAGGGATGGCGATCTGAGATCGATAAATCGAAATATCGATTTTTCGAGCCAAAAAAATCGATCTTTGAAATCGATATTCGATTTCTCTTGTTTTGGTATAAAACATACAATTAGTTCAGGATGCTCGTATTACACTAGTACTGCCGGTTAATAACTCAAAAACTCGCGAGATGGCAGTGTGTATTCTCCTTCTACTCAGTTCAATAAAAAAAAAGTCAAGGCTTAAATGAAGAATTCAAACATTATTTATCGCAGGTAGTTGTGCACCTTTGTATGATCCTATGGTTAACTGGCAAGATAGCTTTTTTCGAATGAAGCTATTTTGCGATGTTTCCGGCGGACAAGTGATGAGCGGAACCGCTTTGATCCTAGCAGACTTGACAGACTATTGTTTTTAAAAAGTTTAGATACTAAGCAATGGGAACTATAATCTAAATTATCTATTTGCTTTGTAACTAATACATTTTGAAAATAATGTCTCCTTTTGTAACTGATCTAATATATTGATTCCATGATTTTACTAATTCAAAGATCATTAACTATGATATTTGTCTTGTTTTCAATTAAATTGATTTATAATTAAATTGTAAAGCAAATTTAAAAAAAAATCGATTTTTTGGAAATCGATCTTTTAGACCTCGATTTTTTTGTTGATTTAAAAATCGATCTTTTTCGGAAAGAATCGCCATCCCTAACTCGAAGTAAAACTAAAACTTCCCAAAAGTTAACATGAAGTTTACTACCTGAGAAGGGTCCAACGCTTCTGCATTGAAATAGCAATTCCCAGAACCATCTGGAACCACTTCTCAGGCAAGATGACAGTTACAAAGAGGAGAATTGAAATATACTTTACGTAAGGATTTCCAAACTCCCGTAATTCCAATTCTTAGAAGTTTAAGATTATTCATAAAAGGTGGAGGATCATCAGCTGATACCTTGCCTATAGAATCCGCAATTCTATATCTTGTTGTATTGTTAATATTGCCAGGTGGTTCCGTCGGAGATTTCACATCACATGTTCTTGTTTTCAAATAGTTTTTATCACCTTTGATTTCATTCAGTTCCCACTTTAATTCTCGCATTATATCGCTTTGTGCGGTTATTAACCTTTTTAGTTTAAGCATTTGAGCAACAAGGGACGCATTAATTTCATTCACGATCTCTTGTTTCAATGTAATCAAATGTCTCCGAGTAACACATTCACTATCACTGTAATTCAGTTGTTGATCGGTCACATTCGATTCATTTGAATTATTCTGTTCTTTGCAATTTCCGAAAATCCATTGATTATTCTCATTTTGGGCACGTAATTTCAAAAAATCTTCTGCAGTTTGAAAACACACCCACTGTGAAGTTCACTAGTACATTTAACACATATTATAGAGTCTTCAAACCTATACATTTTCGAGCTACAATTAAAGCATTCAATACCGCGTCCACGCGACAGTGTATACTGGTATATAGATTTATTCTTCTTTGATGTGTGTTTTTATTTTACTTTCTATATTTTCTGCTTGAAAATAATAGTTCTAAAAGAGAAATATCAAAGTAAAACATACATGAAGATGACTGTGTTCTCTATATCATTTCAATACCTTAAAGTTCAAACTAAATACCACTTATTTATTTTATTCAGTGACTTTGCAGGGATCCATTTTTTGTGACATCCATTTGGCTCTCTATTTGAAATATCACATCAAGATATTTTGCCAATATCTTTTTTGTTCAATATACCCAATTTGTTCTATATTTTCATTAATTTGATGCATGTATATATGTATATGCCTGCATGAAATGGCTTTTTGCTGTAAACCACAACATTGTTAAGCTATTTTTAGATATATTGTGCAGGTGCAGTTTAAAAAGTTCGAAAATCTTTTTCAGAACTGGAAGAAAAACATAAAACCATTTCAAACCTAATTGTTTTGAAAAAATCAAAATTTTTCGATTCATCCATTCAAATTGTTCAAAAAAATATAAGTGATGTTATAAAACCAGTGATCGAGACTTTTTGTTTGTCTAGACCTAAGTCTAGACATTTTTCCATATATAATTTTCACATATGCTGTTCTTAACGATATAAATAACCCTGTTGAAGAAAGAACTATTCTCAAATTAAAATAATCCCAGAAGTAAATTTGTTTGTATGTCAATTGTCATTATATTGTTATATTATTTCTCTTTCATAGTCCGTTATAGTATTGCAATTGTTTGACGAAATGTTCAGATAATTCCTTTTTTGAGATTTTTTTCTATCAATGCATTTCAGGAGACAATTTTTACACGGGAACAATGCTTCCTTTAGTGCCTCCAATAATTATTGATTGTATTAGTGAAATCGAAAAGAGAGAAACTAAAGAACTGGATTCATTTTATGTGCCTGATTCAGAGATGCATGTAGAAACCCTCAAATTATCTATTGCTGCTCCATGTCTGAATGATGTTGATATTTACGTTCTTTGCGGTATTATCGAGGACTGACTTTTTGAGGTATCTGGAACCACTGGTTACAAAAAATCTCCTGAAAGATTTTGTTAGAGCCGCAGAACACAACAATGATAAGATGCTTTTACAATCTTCGATCTGCCTCAATCGAATCGAGATACCTTGGCATATATAATACTTCATTTGCAGAGGTACTCGACAAAAATAAGGAATGCCTATTCAATTTTTTAATATTTCCAATTATGCTCTTGAGTTTTTGGAGATTCTTCGAAGATTTTTTGGGCGAGGAATATGTTAGATGTTTTCTCGAGAAGCAATATACGATTCGGTAGGATAGTGATGTTGAGTGTTTCAGTCAGGGGTTCGACGATCGCATTCGTCAACCATCGGACGAGCCAAGCTCGTAGCGCGGGACCAACAGTCGATGGCGGGATCGATGCTTTCTATGTTCGACCCGGTCTCTTGGCCATCGATCATGGACATTTCGATATCGAAACTCTGATTTGTCTGTAGAAGATTTACGTACTTTGGAAAAAATTGTATTTTAATAAATATTAGGTAATTATGACTAAGAAAACAGAGAAGAAAAAGCAGTTACTCAATGATTGAAGTTAATACCTACCCCATGAAATAATAAGAAAGAACAAGAGGGAAAAAATGTCGATAATGAATTCGACAAAAAAACAACATCAATCTCACATGCAATTATGTCTGCTGTGACACCACGTTCTTTTTTATCACCCCTTCAAATTGGCTTGAGTGTAACATTACACAGAAAATTTGATCACACAGATTATTATATGGAGATTTTTTTACAGAAAAATTGAGACCAAACTGAATTTTTTTTAATGTCGTTGATATTGTTTAAACAATATAAATAGTTCCGTACCCGCTCTAAGAGGTTTCTGATTCATATGAAAAAAAAAATAAAAAAAAAATTCATCAAAATCGGAGCTGTTCTTGAGGACTTCCGAAGCAAAGGCTTTATTGACGCGACTATAGTGAAATACAGACAAATAGTGAAAAACAGAAGAAGCGGAAGTTGTAATTCGCCCCTCATGCATATCGTATCATTTGATGAAAGAGAAAATCTGAGTGCTTCATGTAATGATATCATGATATTAATTTTGTCTAAATATCGGCATTATTTACCATTAATTTGAAGATTATCAAATAACTTGAGGTAATATACGCCTTCTAAACTTAAGATTTAGTAAGAGCGAGTTGTTAACCTCGAGTTGTCCATTAAGTGCCAAACCGGTTTTCTCATATCTCAAAATACAATTAAGGATTATTCATTCAATTGATTTATATTGAGGTCAGTAAGGATTATCCAGAAACAATTTCTCGAAATAATGTTCATCACACCATTAACGTTTCCTTCAGAGAGTTATATAATGAAAAAAACGACGGGTTGCACTCCGGGAGTGCCGGCAGAAATGAAAACTTGAATATTAATGTTGAGCATTTTTGATATTTTGGAATGGTTAGAGAATAATTTTGTACCAATTCCTTTCATTATCAGTATAAAGTATTATTATTTATTTGGTGGAATACAATATTCATTTATTGCGTTTTCGTACACAAACATGACAATTTATATTACATTAAAAATTTAACACTTCAGAACTATTACAATTATTTTACATTAAAAAGTTTATCTCTTAGGAAAATCAACTTCCATCCATAATTTCAACGACTTTTTCATCATCATCTTTACCAGAACCATCATCGCTAATCTCTGAAACTGATACGATACGTTTATGATAGCTGAAGTAAGAAACGAACAGTTTTGATTCAAACCTATTTAAGTGTCTAATAAAGACCGCATCAAGAGTAGTTTTGTATTTCGTTGTGCTAAGATTGCGATTATTTGACATAGTTAAAATAAATTCATTAATTAAAAATTCAATTGATAGTTGATTTTTATCGTCTGCAAAGTTTAAGTTGAAATCTCCACTCAAAATCATTAGCAATTCATCAAAGCTTTTTTCAATTTTTTTTGAAGCAATGCAGATGCGTCATGAGAATAAATGAATAACTTTTCGTACAAGAAGTCTCGTATAGCACGCAATGACTTACATCTGGAGAGATGTAAACAGCAACCATAATAATAATTATTATGGCTGATTATCACCAGAGTGGCAATGACTTATACAAATATCACCGATATCAGAAACAGTAGCATTAAACATGCTGTTGTATTGTTGTATTATATTGGATGTGCATTGTTTCACATGCACATCCGTATAATTTGTACAATAATGAACTGTGTTCATATTTTGATAAATAGCTACTCCTCCGCTGGACGATTATTTCTTCTGAAACTCGCAACAAAGTTGAAATTCGGAATGTCAATTATTCCATCGTTACCCATATGAGTTTCTGATAAAATTAACACATTCATCTTTTTAACAAGAGCGTCAATTGCTAGATCATTTACATGCGCACGTAAACTTTGACAATTGAATGAAAAATACACACGAAGATTCGCGCAAGCGCCTTGCGCCGCCTGCCCTCTCCATCCGTCTTACGAATTCTCGATCAGGTCACGTGTCCTGACGCGAGTTTAGAAATTTTTACCGATTCCAAAAAAATACACATCGCCGCTGAAGAAGTTTTCACTTCAAAATAGTATACTCGATCTTAATCCAATATACGTGTCATCTATACTCTTTTCAAATATCACCGTTAAAAAAAAGCGTGCATACTTCCATATTTATGGTACTAGTGGGAGACAGCTGTGAAATCCACCCAGAATGTTTGAATCAATCTGTCAAAGTCCCTTCGCACTTTTGGAACCGTGTGGTGTAGTAGTTTTTATATTATGTAGGTAGTTTTGAAATGTAATTTTGTCACTCATTCATAATTCCGAAACAGGTGCAATGCTCCTATTGGTTACCTACAGAATCATTTGTTAATTCATTAGCTGGTTATTCATAGATTGAACAATTTTTCGAATATTGAATATAAATATGTAGAATATAGAAATATCATTTCAGTTCTGAAATTGATTTAGTTATCCATTCATTCTTCTGAATCAGGTGCACAGCACTAAGCGGTAGATTATGGTTCACTTATACATTCATATAGTCTCGCTTAATATAATAAACTTTAGTATATTTCGAAATGAATCTCTATCGTTAAGGACTGAACTCTAGCTTCAGGAGGTTTCGTTTAGGTTTAGGAAAAGCTGATTTCGTAATTCAGATATCATTAAAATAAAATTAATTCCAATTAGAAAATACTAGGAAAAGAAAAGGAAATAATAACTGATTTTCATGAAATTTAACAGTGGGACTTACAGGTCTACAGGCTGTAAGGAAACTGACGGAAGGAGATGATTTCACTGCCACAAGTCTGAGTTTTCTCCAAACCGTTTTGGTTTATCACAGTTTTAATGTAGTCCGGTACCGGACGAAGTAATATAATATTCAATTATATTCTTAAAAGGAATATTATAACTGTAGTTCGAGATATAGTACACAGAAAAAAAAAGAATATGAATTGTAGTACGAGAAAAATGAGAAGGCCACTGTCATGATTCACTTTCTTCAACGGCCTTGTTTTTCCTCTCGCTCTCTGTCGCACGTTTCTTCTCCGTCTTTGTGATACAGGTGGTGATGAGGATATGGGAAGAATACATACAGGGGAGCGTAAAAGGTGTAAAAGTATGGAAAATCTCACTATAGTACAGTGAAAGATTCAAGAAAAGTAGAAAGTAATAAAAAATGTAAAGACGTAATGAAGAAAAATAATTATGTATGATGAACTCCACGAGGAGATTTCACCTTGTGAATTAAGATTGCATCAAGTATATGTAAGTAAGATAAAATGATTTGTAAAGTTATTATTTCATGTATGAAATAAATTATAATTAATAAAAATGAAAATTTGTGAAAATAAAAATGAAATTTAAAGAGAAAACTGAACAGAATCATAAAGCAAAACATTGTTGTAAATATCAGTTCTTTGGAGAGTTCCGACAAAGAGCTATTGTTAAATGAAATAATATTACAAGGAACACATAGTTCTTTCAATACTACGTAAATTCAACATATTCAAATAATTAAAAACTCATACAGTAGGTACACTCATACAACACAACATCTTGGTCCATCGAGACTAATATAAATACATGACAATATGTTATTAGAATTAACAAATTGATTGAACGCTACTGTAGAAATCCTAATGATGTCTGCCAAATCGGTAAGTGCAGTAATCCATGTAATAAAAAAAAATTCAAAATAGAAAGCAGACTTCAATGCTTGTTCTTCAGAAGTATTTATAAGTTTCTATTATCTATTTATATTGAAAGGGACAAAAGAATAAAACTCAGTTTTGTTTGTTCATCAGTCATATTCTTGTCGAATTCAGTTACACCAAAGTAAGTTTCATTTCAGATGTGCCCTACAATTCGTTTCATGTTTACGACCACAGCGAATTCTAGCTCCTGAGTATTGTGCAACTCTCCTGGGACTAGGATGGCTGCCCTTTCCTCCGAAATAAAAACACAAATAAAACCTAGTGTAGGCCTGGACTCCTAAATTTCGCTCTTTAATATCTTTCTTCTCTCCAGCTACTTTCAATATGAACGTGGAGTGCATGAAATGAAAGTCATTTTCACCATTATTTGTTCGAGCTGAAACTTGCAGGTTGTGTGAATGAATATTCGATAAACATTTCGATATGAATCGCATTGTTTTATTGAAATATTTAGATAATTTTCATGATTTATTTCGAAGATTTGACGAAGCTACACTTCAATGTGTAGCGAAACCAGAAATTGGTCAAAAATATCAAATTTTAGTCTTTATATTGATTTAACTCTTAATTTTTTTACTGTTTTTTTACTGTTCTGCTGTTTTTCACTGTGAACCTGAACCACTCAGGGTGATAAGGAGATTCATTATTCTTTACTCTTTTATTCTCGGCGTTGAGAATTTATAAAATTTTTTTTCACATTATTCTTTCTTAATTTCACTCTCATTTTATGTTTTGGTTTCAGCCCTTAGAACATTCTTTATTAATCTTATGGTTTTTTCAGTTTAATCCGACTAATTTTACCATTTATTTATATTCTGTTTCAGAATTTGTACAGAAATTTATAGATAATATACAAAATAGTAGAGTTTCTACATCACTCAACACCTGCAAACAAATATAGGATAATTGAGCTACTTGAATTCTTTTTACATTCTTATTATGTAAACATAAATCAAGTGTTCGAATATGCTAGAATTATCAAAATGAATTCGTACCAATTAAATGCTAATACTACTCAATATATGTTTAGGTATACGGTTTATCTCCTGAAACAGTAGTCACAGATCGGTTGGTCCTCTTCTTCACCAAGAAGTCGCATGTAAGAATGTTTAACCTTACACAGTCACAGTACCATTGTTAGGTCCATACCTTTTGTATAAAATTTGAGTAGCTTATGTAAAATACATAGCATTGCATTCAGATATATTTTTCCATTCAATACTTTTTCTGCCACATTTGTTCCATCTTTTGTTGGGAATTGCAGTCAAATTGAATTGTTGATAATTGTCCACCACAGGAAATATAGTCTGGAGTTCGTGAAGGGTGAGTAGGGAATCCAGAAATCTGTAGAAAGATTTTGACACCAAATTTCGTGCGGGAAATCGATTGTCACCAATAAGCACTCAATGGTATCACTGAGTTTATTGTACCACACCTGAGAGACATTAACTTGTTTCTCTGACAGAGGGACATACTTGAATATCATTACTCACTTTCTTTCACCTTTTAGATAAAGGGTTGTAGTGCTTTTAGAGAGTGCATCGAAACTTAATCGGTTGGATAAATTCCACTGAAGATTGCCGAAACAAGAAGATACAGCATCTATGGTATTGCACTATTGAAATTGTGCAGAGAGCTCACTGTGAGTTTTATTCGATTACTTCAATTACTCGATTGAAAATTTCGATATATATATATATATATATATATATATATATATATATATAAATTGTGATTTTGTGGGATTGCAGTCAAGCAAAAAAAAAATTAAGAAGACCCTTTTTTCTTTACTCGAGCTTTCGAGACTTTATTGTGCCTTCATCAGGAGAACTGAAAAAATTGAAATTAATATTAACACAGAAAAATACATCAGGTACAAGAACTTACGAATGTGAGATTATGAATAATTATGTTATAAATTAAAACTTCTAAAGAGAATCGACTGAACGCAGCTCTCATTACAGTATGACAAGTCGAAGTATCAAAATAAACTGACATTCAGCGAACACATTGGTAAATATTGAAACGAATCGAAAACAGGCATGCAACAAGCATCACAAGCGGAAGTTTACACAATAGCATACTGTAAAATCAGGATATTAATACTACATAAAAACCACAATTCAAATTGAATTGACAAAGGACAATTATGATCACTCAGTCTACAACGACCGTGTGTGCCTCGCTTGAATGGACCACGTTTCTATTTTTTTGTCCAAATGGATCAAGTAGGCATAAATGTCACTCAGGCTATCAATGTATTTTCTAGAATCCATGGCCATAACGTGTTGAGCAATCCGAATCATTTCTAGGAAGGTTCTTTTCCCTGGTTTACTTTCCACATCGAAGACAGTTACTATATTAAAATCAGTAGAATGAAATTCAGAATTAGCACGCCTCGACAGCATACAAGAATCCTTTCTGGTTCTTATCTGACTTTTATGCAAGGTGACTCGCTGCTTTAGCTTCGCTTTCGTCTGACCGATTTAACACCGAGCACAATCTTCACAAGGTATTTTGTAGACCACGTAAGATTTATTCAAATATCCACAAAATACCTTGTGGAGATTGTGCTCGGTGTTATATCGGTCATACGAAAACGAAGCTAAAGCAGCGAGTCACCTTGCATAAAAGTCAGATAAGAACTAGGAAGTATTCTTGTATGCTGTTTAGGCATGCTAATTCTGAATTGAATTCTCCTGATTTTAATAATGTCACTGTCTTGGATGTGGAAAGTAAAACAGGGAAAAGATCCTTCCCAGAAATGATTCGGATTGCTCAACACGATATGGCCATGAATTCTAGAAAAGATATCGGTAGTCTGAGTGGCATTTATGCCTACTTGATCCAATTGGACAAAAATAGAAACGTGGTCCATTCAAGCGTGACATACACGGTCGTTGAAGACTGAGTGATCATAATTGTCCTTTGTCAATTCAATTTGAATTGTGGTTTTTATGTAGTATTAATATCCTGATTTTACAGTATGCTAATGTGTAAACTTACGCTTGTAATGCTTGTTGCATGCCTGTTTTCGATTCGTTCTAATATTTACCAATGTATTCGCTGAATGTCTGTAATGAGAGCTCTGCGTTCAGTCTTACCTCTATAAAGGTTTAAATTTTTAACATAATTATTCACTTGTACCTGATGTATTGTCCTGTGTTATTATCAATTTAATTATTTCAGTTCTCCTGATGAAGGGACAATAAAGTCTCGAAAGCTCGAGTAAAGAAAAAAGAATCTTTATAGTTTTTTTTTGCTCGACTGCAATCTCACAAAATCACAATTTGTATTTACCATTCAGTCACGAATATAATACGATATATATATATATATATATATATATATATATATATATATATATATATATATATATATATATATATATACGAATTTATTTTCCTTACCCGATTTGAAATTGGAAAATCACAAAGACGCTTTATTTGAATTCAGGATAATATCGATTTCGACGTTTCAACACTTGAGAGAATCTTGTATTTGATTATCATTACTTTCATATCTTGTTAACCAGGATGATCAATCTATCATCAAAACATCTACATCCAATATTCTCCAAATAAACCTCTTGGATTTATTTTTTCCGCCGTGTGTTTTGAATATAATTTGAATGAACAGGACACAAATATGAACCATAATTACATTTATAGAGCAGTCAATGCATCAGCATTTTGGATAAAAGTCGAATTTCATTATGTTTGAAATATAATATTCGATGGCCACAAATGTCTACCTATGTATAAAATTTATGGAGATATGGCTGAATCAAAATGTATTCATCGATCCAGAGTAACGATGATTTATTGTTGGCTATATATTAATGGACATAAATGTATGAATATTTGAACAACACAAAAGCTGTGTAATACATCGATGCCTATGCAGAATATGGATTTTCAGTAAACCTGAATATTTTCAAACCTACTGGTCTAATATGAAACGGAATTTCGTTTATGGAATTTATAATTTGAAATAACAAATAGTAAATTGTTGCATAAATTCAATCAAAAGATTGAATCTACTGCATTATATATATATATATATATATATATATATATATATATATATATATATATATATATATATATATATATATATTTATATATATATATATATATATATATATATATATATATATATATATATATATATATATATATATATATATATATATATATATATATATATATATATATATATATATATATATATATATATATGTAACGCCATCTAGTGCACTATGTTTTGACGTTATGGTATTTTAGTGTATTATGTTATGGTAGAGACTATATCACAAATTTCGTTAACCCTTGTACATTCTGTGATTCTCATATTATTATGTGAACTGTCTCACAGCATTTAAGGCGCGACATATTATTTTAATCTCCTATTCTATTTGTATATTTTGTGGACGCAGAGTTCAAGATTAATATTCAATCAACATTTAATTCTCGATTCTTGTTTCAGGTTTGTTATATTTTTGAATTGAATTGATATTGTATTTATTGAATGAATTCTTGTTTCAGTTTTAAACATTCATCGAGAGTCATTGACTATTAAATAAAATACCAAAATAACTAAATTATAAATCGATAATTTTCGTCAAATAATAATGTATAAAAACAAGAAAGATTCCGTTCTGGTCCACTTGAGAATTCAAGCCGAAGAAGCAGTTGATGGTAAGATAATTCAGAAACTAAAAACCATTCATCCAGATGGAAGAGAAAAAATTTACTTTTCTCATGTGGAACATCAAGAATTGAAATTACATGAAGAATTAGTAGCCATCAACAAAATAAAGAAGATTTGTATATCTATAAAGAAATGTGGAGATTTTCGAAATATTTCAGTAGAACTACCTAAAGAAATAGCCAATCTCTACCTGGATTTAGATTTTGATCCTGTTTACAAGGATTATTATTTAGAAGAAGTTGAAGAATAAATGAAAAAGATAACTAAAAATCCATTTAGATATTCCAGAAATAATAAGAAGAATAGTGGAGACACTTAGTTCAAACAAGCCATGGTCAAACTTAAATAACATTACTAAAAATTACATTTTGGATAATTATAATGGTAGAAATGATAATGCTGAGTTACGGTTAGAAAATTTTGAGAATGAATGCATAAGGTTTGAAATTGCTGAGGAGAAAATATTTGAAGTATTAAGATTGTTTTTAGATGGAAATTCAAAAGATTGGTATACCTACGTCTGCTAGAATCAAATATGGCTTGGAAACACCATGGGTGGTATTTAAGGACTCTTTCAGGAAAACTTTCTCAGAAGAAGGTTGGTCGAGTGCATGTTTAGTTTATAATTTTAGACATATAAATGGATCAATGATAGAATATGCTCTGGAATAAAAAGAATGTTATTATCACGAGATCCTAGGATACCTGAGGCAATTATAATTGACTTGATTGTTATTGGTCTACCAATCTTCATTCAAGAAAAATTAGATAACGAAATGAAAAGTACAAAGCACCTGATCAGTGAAATTAGAAAAATATTTCAAATATTATGACTTATTATTGTAGGAGAAATTTCTGAATGAAATTATCACAACCGTATATGAAATAGATATTTTATCGATGAAATGAATATAGAAAATGAATTTTCCGTAGCGCGAATAGCAAAATTGATTCGATAAATAACGTTGTGTTCCTGGAGACACTTCAATCTGAACTCTGGCAGAGGAAGAGAATCAAAATAAATGCCGCAGATGTTCAATTCCATATTACGTATGGCATAACGTCACAATAAACTTGGTCTGATATATTTCTATTATGCAAGACTTATTGAACGTGGTAGGTCTGCGATGTAACCCTCCAGAGTTTGCGGTTGAACGGCTACCGGAGTCTGCGAGCGAGCGCTTCATTGAAAGAGTGCCGTTGGATGCACGATCAGTTCTAATATTGCAGATGCCGTTATTTTCGTTGTATATTCAAACGAATTTCTTTTGCAACGGTGTAGGATTTATTTCAGTCAACTGTAACAATAAGGTTTACATTTGTGAAAAAAGTCGAATATATAGATAGAAAACAAGATTTAATAAATGAAATTGAATTATTTTAGAATTTGGTAACATTTATATTCATATAAATGTTACCAAATATATAATGTGTTTAAATATTTCATTGACACTCAAACTTTCTGAATGGATGGTTTTTCATTTTTACGTTATTCTATTATATTTAATTTTTTCCAATCATCAAAATTGAGAAACTACCTAATGAATTCGCTGAAGTTTTGAATGTCACATAAATAATTTCATATGATACAGAAAATGAGTATAATTTGTTGTTTCATTTTATTTATTCTTTTGCACTGCGGTTTCGTTGCATTTCTTCATTTTCAAGCACTTTCCCAAAAATTCTCCTCTTCTTTTTCTGGTGTCTATCCGTTTCGGATATTGGTAATGAAGTTGGCAATTTTTGCTTCACCTCTCCAAAAGTGTTTTGTTGATCCCTTTCCGAACGAATTCCCGGCTAAACCGACTTCCGCAACCATGAGCTTCCTGTATATTTCTCTGTTAAAACAGAGCTTTCTGTTTTCTTCTTCCTTCGATTTTGGCCGACTATGGACCACGTGAAATAACTCTTCATGAATATTTTTCTCCATTCTTTCTTTTCCTCCAATACTCCTTCATTCGTTCTCCATGCTTTTGTTTTCTTTTTCTGTTCATTTTGCTGCAGTCTTCTTCTTTTCCTTTTCTTGAAAACCCCTGAATCCCTAAATCTTCTTCCTGAATTCTTCTCTCCTCTTCACATCCTCTCCATCGATTTCCATCTCTTTTCTGACCTCCTTGATCCATGTTATCTGGGTCTTGGGGTTTCTGTCGAAGTAATTGAATAGTCTCTTGGTCAGTTTTCCTTCATTCATCCTTCTAATGTGTCCGTAGAAAGTCACTCTTCTTCTTCTCATTGTGTCAGTTATCTTCTCTGTCTTTGTGTAGATTTCTCTATTGCTTCTCAAATTCCCTTTTCTTTTTTTATTTCATATGGCATATTTTTTCATTTCCCCTCACAAGAAAAATTACCCTCTACGGATTATACAATGACTTGTGAGGGAAGATGTATATTGTTATTGCGACCACAAACAACAGTTATTCAATATTCAACACTCATTTTCAATTTAATATTGCTGACTAAAATGAAATGTGTAAACATTTGTCATAATCCTAGCAATTTTACGCAGTTAACAATAACTAAGGCGTTATTGTTAATTCGACTTTGACGTGTAGAGAACATATGGTTGCAATATATAAACGATCAAATGAGAGGTCCTTCATAGTGTACAGATCTAGTTCGCCAGCAAGATTTTCCCACAAAATTCAACGTCATGCTTCAGAAATTTATTTGGAGTACAAAGCTCTCTCAAGGAAAACGAAAATGGCAAATTTGACCAAATTTTAGGAACGCCATTTAGGTTATTTGATAATATCGTTAAGGGTCCTAAAATCAACTATGGTTACCTATATTCAACATTGACCCTCAACTTGGACATCCAACTGCATGACCATTTTCAGAGCTGAGGAAGAAAATTTTTTATTCCGTACAAACTTGCACTTCCATAGCAAGAAAGTATATCTTTTTAATATAAAAATGAATCGCAAAATGTGTTGGTGAGCGCATAACTCAACAGCTCCTGGACCAATTTTGCCAATTTTTTTATAAATGCTCGCTGAAGTCCAAGGATAGTATCACCGGCGAAAAAATTCGAATAATTGCCGGGAAAACCCTTAAAACAGCCTTTTCATTTTTCCCATACAAACCTTTTCTAACCAAAATGTAGAATAAATTTGATCAAACTACGTTACCACAAATGTTTTATTTTTTTTAATTATTATTTTTATATCCCTATCTGTGCAAAATTATTCAAATACATACTAATATTATGCAAATGAGATGAAAACCGAATTAATATTTATATATATATATATATATATATATATATATATATATATATATATATATATATATATATATATATATATATAACAATAACGGAAGGAGTATTGCCTTGTAATTCAAATACAATTGTTTTCGGTTATAGGCAAAATAAGAGGCCACTATGAATAGATTTAGACCAAATTGTTTGTTGCTTGCCTGGTCCATATTTCGACTGTGTTTACAGTATTTATCAGGACTCTGAAAAAGATGTTTCATACAATTGTCATGATGAAAAATCAGTTTGACAACTTACAGTTAACTAGGTATGAAAGGTATGGCCAAAAAGCACCAAACAGGAATGTGTGACTTAAAATGAATTTGACATTACAAAAGAAACTGAAAGTTTATGAAAAAGTTGTTTTTTCTGAATTTGATGGCAGCTCTTGAACCTCTTTTGGTTGTTGATCACTCCAAAATACGGGCATTTTCTTTATTCAAGAACCCATTAAGCCAAAAATGGGCCTCATCGGAGAACAATATTTTTGTCGAAAACAGTGGATCTTCTGCAAGCTTGTCAAGAGCCGAGCGAATGAAACGGAAAAGATTCGGAAGGTCAGTCGGCTCCAGTTCTTGCACTTATTGAATTTTGTAAGCTTTTTAAAAAAAATCTTTACGTAAAATTCGCCAAGTTGTTGAATATGACAGGCCAAAATGTTGAGAACGGCGACGAATTGACAATTCACGGTCTTCGTGTACACTCTCTGTACCGCCTCTATATTTCCTGCACTACGTGCTGGATGAGGTTTATTTAGTCGAGTATTATCCAGTAATGGAAATTCGGTCTCAAACTTACTGACGATATAGCGAATTGTGCGTTCGGTAGGCCGATTATGTTGACCATAACTTGTTCTAAGCGCCCGAAAACATTCCTCGTAGAACGCCCATTTTCGTAAAACACTTGAACAATTTGTAGACACTATGCCGTGCTAAGTCTTTCCATTATGAAGTGTCAAACACTACTGAACAAGAATATTACTTCAGTTGACACGAGGCATGCGCACTCTGCCATTAAATCCCCACCACAGAAAGTTCCTCTAAATCACCCTTTAAAAATAGTAGAACACGTTTTTCCGGTTTTTTGAAAAATATTCAGAGAAAAATAAATGTGCGTACAATGTTCGCCGTGTCAGGTAGATTGATATATAAATAAGTCTGCCTGCAATCGATTCAGTGACTGTAAACTAGCTTTACTCGTAGTATAGTATAGTCTTCAAGTTTCAATTACTATCTTTATATTTCAATTTTCAATGTCTTTTATTCTACATCAGTACTACTATGATTCGTTTCCGCTTTTTCATTTAGTTTGTTCTTATGTTTCTTTTAAGGATTGGATTTAATATCTGAATTTGTCTGTTTTGAGTATATAAGAATAGTAATTTTTTATGCTACTACGGAGTAGAAAGCATAAAAATAAAGATAGGATATTTGAACCCCATAAGCTTTAACATACCTGATTACTATTCTACTAAGGAGTCTATACTTAACTTAAATAATTGCACACAAGTAGTTGAAGATTTATGGGAAGTTGAGTCACGCATTGTGTGATGAATATATAATTTCAATATCACCTCCTGTTTTGAAGTGTTCAAAAATGTGTAAAACACGAGTAATACATGTTATCAACGTTATCGACATCACAGGTGTACGAATTTTAATACCCATATACGAAATTAATTTGCCGTCATGTACTAGCTTGTGGCTGCTCATTATTTGAATTCCTTTTTTCAACCAGTTTTTAAGATTCTTGAAAAAAAGGTGAATATATGTGATATGAAACTAGATTACTGCAGCAGTATGCAATTGAATATTACCTTCATTCTAAATTATGAAAATTTATTGATTTTTATCTTATACTAGCTGACCCGGCGACTTTGTACGCCTATTTATTTTTATCTGAATATTTAAAGAAAAATAGGAAGACATATTCTACTATTTTTGCTGTACTATCTTGTTTCTAATATTTATCCCGTGTGGTGCCAGGGACTTATTAAAAGTTATTAGTTCTATAATTATTAACGATAAAAGAATTATTCTAAGAATTATATTTAATGCAGGCAAACTAAAATTAAGTAAAAGAAACTTACGTTGAAAACCTACACATTTTTCTATATAACAGCTGTTTACATATGTTTCAAGGTTATTGCCTATCGTCAGAACGGCGTAGTTCAAGTTAAAGATGAAAGTACTTGAAGAGATATATAAAAAATTAATATATAAAACCCGAAACACAGTTTCGTACACGTTTTATACACCCAAAACATATTGGGAAGAGTTAACACAACGTTGCAGACGACAATGAAATACCGTCCGGCTATTGTGAGACTTTTATAGCTTCTGGAAATCCCAGACAATCTTAACGATAAAAGAATTATTCTAAGAATTATATTTAATGCAGGCAAACTAAAATTAAGTAAAAGAAACTTACGTTGAAAACCTTCACATTTTTCTATATAACAGCCGTTTACATATGTTTCAAGGTTATTGCCTACCATCAGAACGGCTCACAATGGCCGGACGGTATTTCATTGTCGTCTGCAACGTTGTGTTGACTCTTCCCAATATGTTTTGGGTGTATAAAACGTGTACGAAACTGTGTTTCGTGTTTTATATATTAATTTTTTATATATCTCTTCAAGTACTTTCATCTTTAACTTGAACTACGCCGTTCTGACGATAGGCAATAACCTTGAAACATATGTAAACGGCTGTTATATAGAAAAATATGTAGGTTTTCAACGTAAGTTTCTTTTACTTAGTTGTATAATTGAAAAGCATGTTCTTAATTTTGTATCAGATACCTACTACGTGTCCCGTATATCTCATTTTTAAATATATGAGATATTTGCTGGATATAAGACAAAAAATGTTCAGAATTTAGTCCAATCCCGGAAACCAATGAATATAGTGGCTTAGGTGGATGTACCAATAGAGTCTATTTGAATTGACTTATCAAAATATCACTTTTCGTAATATTTTGTCGCATCAGTGGAGGTATTGTCTTATCAATAACAATAAATTTTGCCTTGCAATATTAACACACAACGTTCATTGGTCTAACAGCAACGATTTGCTGTGAACTGTAATCTATTTAAACGTTATAATTTAATGCAGGTTGATAGGAGTTAAACGCAACCTTTTCATAATTGTTAATTTCGATTTCATCGATTCCGTTCAACTCCATTCCAAACTTCACGTTGCTCGTCAGTTTGACTTGCTCTTTTATATCTTTAAATTGCTGCATTGCGAGTTCTGCAACTTGAGTTTGTATAATTAATAGCTATCATTTTAAAAACGAAATTTCATTGTAAATCAAAGAAAACTGTGTATTTTTCTTTATTATATTATATACGAGTATATTATATATTCTTCTTCATTTATATTATTATATATTATATATATTATTATATATTCTTCTTTATATACGTGCTATATCAGTAACATGTATTTTAGTCTGTTTAAACTTACCGAAATTTTATATTATATTGAAGTTTTAATATTAGTCGTGATAGTTCTAAACTAAACGAAACGTGTGATAAGATATTCAGTTCTTTTACATCCTCTTTTTGAGAATTAATAATTATTTGTTAGTTATGTTATTAATTAAGTATTCTTAAATTTTCTCATTTTACACGTAATTTTTGAAATTTTTCCTGACAATAACAAACGCAACAAAAAAAATATTGAAATCGGCCCAGCCGTTGACTCTACATTAGAATTATGTAGGTATACTCTACATTAAGAAAATGTTTATATGAGAAAAAGAAATGTGCTGTTTTGAGGTTTTTCCCGGCAATTATTCGGATTTTCTCGCCGTAAAAACTATCGTTCGACTTCAACGAACATTTAAAAGAAGAATTGGCAAAATTGGTCCAGGCGTTTTTGAGTTATGCGCTTACCAACACATTTTGCGATTCATTATTATATTATAGATAATGGATATAGTGTATAATGTAATGTACTATAGAATGTATTATTGTTATAGTACACATAACACATAACATAGTTATAGTAAAACATTAATTTATTTTCATTAAATGAATATTGTAGCAATGGAAATGCCGTTTTCATATATTTCCGTATAAATTCAAGTGAATATACTTTCCATATTTTGTGTTGCCTATTCAGTCGCTATTTCAGAAGCCAGTCTTCTCTTCACACCTGTCTTTGAACGATCGTGTAGAACGGTAGAACGAATTATTTTCCATTTCTCTCCTACGTTAAAATATTAATGTGAAACGATCCTTCTTCAATTGTTTACTTTTTATGGTATTTCAAGTTAGTTTTTATGTTCCATATTTCTTTTGTCATATTTAGCATAAGAAATTTCGGCGAACGATTCATTTAAGATTTGGCTTGCATTTATGGTGTTTATAAAAGCAATCGTTACGAAAATTTGAGATAATCGATTTGAAATTTGTTTCGACTCTTTGCTAATACCTTGATATCATTTGGTGTCAGATCCTATAGTGGATCAACTTTGGGTTTGAACTCTAATCGAAGGTGAGAAAATTAACATTGTGACGTGAAAATGTACACTCTGATATATGTATTGTATTTTGTTACAGAGTTTTTCTTTTTTTTATTTGTTTTTTATACATTTCGAATAATATATTCGAAGAAGCTGAATTATTATGATTCTTGTACTGAGATTTTCGTTTTACGTTGGATTGGAAATCTTCACGAATTCGCTATTTGCAACATCAGACCTAAGGAGATATCACCAAACGGACTCAGTAGGAGTCAATTTACTATCACCGGATACGTTGGAATTCGACTACCTTCAGGGCGGTAACGTACAATAAACTCTTTTATTGACGTAGAAAATTGTAATACCTAATTGGTAAAATACTGAAAAGTATTATCCTTTTGAATTAAATTTTTAATAACAAAAGGTGTTTAGTAATATAATATATAAATCTCTCATTGTTTGAAAAGATATATACCTACGTATTATTAGTTTCCTTTTAAAATTTCAAATATTCATATTATTAAAATTCTAACATTTTATAAGTTTTCTTAAAAGGTCTAAATATTCCTATCATTAAAATTCTTACATATTATAAGTTTGTTTCACAAGTTTAAAATATTCTTTCTAGTAATTAATTCTAAATTTTGTAACTCTTCATTTATTTTTTATAAATGAAGAGTTATTTTATGAATTATTTTTTTATAATTTGTGAACGAAAGTGATCACTTCCGCAATATTTTAATTTATCAATTTGGCCAACATATCATATAATTATTTTTAAGGGAATATCCTTTTATATTATCATTTTTTTTAAATTTCAAATCTGAAATTTTATGTACTAAGTATATATATATATATTTTTTTTCGATATATTTTTTTTTAAATAAAAAATATCGTGGCGCCCTTTCAAATATATTTTTCTTTATACCAACTAACCCACCCCTTATTTTATTTGAGCTAGATTTCCGGGCCTAAATGTGTCCTATGTAGGTTACAATATGAACCAACAATTTGATCGCATTTCACACCGCATTCATGTCACATCCTTTTTTTACTAGTATCAACTTTTCTTTCAATGTATGATGGAGAGGGACTCTTAAGATATTTTTGAGTTTTCATGATACAACTGATGAAGTTGCATGAAGTTGTATGATGAAGTTTGGATATTTTTAGAATGATCCAACAAATGGAAATTGCGTACTCGTCTTAAGTTTTCCGACAAAAAATTGATGTTAAGAATGTCACATTATCAAGATAGGAACCCAAGAAGAATACGCATTGCTTCAAGTTGCTAGCTATAGCAAAAGTTAACATTCAATATAAATTATCTGAAAGGATAATACCATAACTTTTATTGATAGCCTTCTGAATACATTACGGCGATAAGTACTACCGGATTGAAGAAATAGTTTCGATCTTTTATCAGTGATGTTCCCAGAATGACAGTGGTTTTTTGAGTATTCAGGTCCCAAAAATGTGAAGTTGGAAAATTCAACGAAAATAAATGGAGATAGAACACTAAGTCATGATATATTCAAGTATTCCAGCAGTATACGTATGACTTCGTGTAAACGAATTTCTAGTTGTTCTTATTCTGTGGAACAACGCAGCTTTGAGGTTCTGTATATTCCTTGATACACACTTTCACTCGAGATCGAGTGGGTTTTCCAATCGTCCTGTCAGGCAATGACTTTTGTCCCGAATTTGTTGGAAAACGATAGTCGTTTCACGTTTGAGTTCGCCCTTGTCGCAAAAACCAAACACTCTTAGTGGTTGTAAATTGTTGATCTATTAGAATCAATAAGGTTACTGAACGTACATTCGTGCAATATATGACTTTGTACAAAGGGAAATGAGAATAATTGTATTACACCTATGGTAAATTTTCAATATGTTTATTAACAAGACATTGTTTTCGAATAGCTGAAGTTGAAATGGCAATATGAATAAATGTTTTCAACTTACTACTGAATTGATTTACACTTTACTATTGTTTACTGCAATAACTGT
Source organism: Henosepilachna vigintioctopunctata (assembly GCA_030704895.1). Lineage (NCBI taxonomy): Eukaryota > Metazoa > Arthropoda > Insecta > Coleoptera > Coccinellidae > Henosepilachna > Henosepilachna vigintioctopunctata. Next base: position 1,039,097 of record JARQZJ010000043.1, read on the forward strand.
TTGCTGGTTAATATATAGTATTTAATATATATGGGATTATGATTTTCATATTAAAATTTTTATTGTTATCTTTGATTGAATGCTATTATTGACAAATATTAGATTTTTTTTTATAAATTACAAATTTTGACTTTTTTCAACTTCATTTAGTTGATTCTGTTTAGGGGTAGAAGAATCTTTTAAAAATCTTAATATCAGAGTTTTTTGCAATATCTCTCATAATTTTAATCATTCATACTTTGATTACAAGAATAAAAAATATTAAACAAACAACCCTTAAATCCTTAAAACTGAAATAATCTTAATATTGAATGTGAAACGACCTATTTGAACGAATTTGATGATTAATTAAAAATTTCCTTGAGATACCTCTCTCTTCGAGCTCCCTTGATTGCTTTTTACGTCAACACTCTTCTTCTCAAATTATTATAAATTTTCTCTACCGCTATTTTTCAAATTAGTTTTCCTTATTCAGTTTTTCCTCTTACAAAATTTTATTTTCATTTTCATTCGAACTTTTCTATAAACTTGGGGCCTCTCTCTCGATTATTCTTAATTCTTTTCGTCTGATATATTTCTCAGCAATCTCTGATGTTATACTTCTGAATTTCGTTCATAAACTTTTTTTTCTATGATGCTTCATTGAAATTCAATTTATTATTGTCTATGGTGTTTTTTTGCCTCGAAACATCACATTTGAGGTTGACAAATATTTGTCAAATAGACATTGCAATTTAGTAGATACCTACGGGTATAGAAGATATGTGAAATTTCTATGCTTGGTGTGTCTGTAATCAGAGAGAGGTGTTTTCTTCTGATTTCTATAGATGGAATTGTAGAGTATTCATTACTCTACGATCTTCCACTTGAAGTCAAAAGAAGATGCTTGGAGGTTGAAATCGTGCCTCACTTCGATGGACGTGGTGCGACTGACGAGTTCCTTGCAGAACGAAACATATATGTCTCGCACTTCCATCAGGTGTGGCATCGATTTCAATATTTCTCTAACATTTATCCCTTGAAGGATAATGGAGACATCACATCGTACACGTTCACATATCTAGCTCTACTATAATATTCTCTTGATTAATTTCAATTTTTCAAATGAATGTTTTAGTGTTCATTTTTATATATATATATATATATATATATATATATATATATATATATATATATATATATATATATATATATATATATATATATATATATATATATATATATATATATATATATATATATATATATATATATATATATATATATATATATATATATATATATATATATATATATATATATATATAATTGAATATAACCTTAAATTCAAACACTTGAATTGATATAAATATGAATAAAAAATATATTTTAATATAAATTAATATAAATAGTATAAATATGAATGCAATTTGTAATGAAACAAATTAATTTTAAGAATATATATATATATATATATATATATATATATATATATATATATATATATAAAGAGAGAGAGGGAAAACTCTATACTTAATCATATTGTAAGGCTTCCTCCTCTGATTTCTGACATTTATTTTATATAATTAACTTCAAAAATTTTGAGTCTAACTGCTAAGCTGAAGTTGACAAATTCACTTATAATTAAATTCATAGTTATAAATAACTTGAAACTCGAAATAGAGTCAAAACCTCACTCGATTATATATGCATTCGGCTGTAATAAGCGGTGGCTGATGCCTACTTCCCTTAACTTGAAAGCCCTACATTTTGTTCGTGCTGAAAGCCTTTTTGATCTGCCTAAGCACATAAGATGATTAGATTATTAACAGTTCGTTTTTTTCAGTTGCCTTCGTTTTTTGGGGTAAAGCGGAAATATTGTTGTCGAACCAAAATTCGTATTTCCTAACAGCATCGATACGGAACATGGGATTTAAGTATTTAACGTTGAAAACGCTGATGCTCGAACGCTCTTTCGGTAGATTTGATTGAGGCGATATATTTCCATGAAAAATACAAACGATAGATCACGAATTGACAACAAGTTCTTGTCCATTAGGAGTTATGTTTACGGTAATTGAATGCACTTCGACATAGAAGGAAAGTTGATAATACACTTACCGAATTGATGAATGTAAAATATGACCACTCATATAAATCGAATGAAAGTATCGAGAAATGATTGATGGAAAGTCACTGGATTCGATGAACCCATGAAAAACCACGTAGAGAATTCTTCAGAGAATGTTACTGAGTATGAATCCAATATTGCCTTCAATATTCAAAGAGAAAGTATGCTTTATTGATGATGTGTGCGAGAAGCATTTCAGCATATGGTAAAGACTCTCGAAGTATTCAGAATTCCTTTGAGAAGATAAGAATAATTATATCTATCGGACTTGTTCACTCAATTGCTAGTTTGATGACTATCACAAAAATATAATTGGAATATAGACTTCAATGAATGAAATATTTCAACATATATATAAGCAACTACAGAAACAATAACAAGCAAACTAATCCAGGCGGAGCCATATATCAACTTATATGTACAAAATTCACAATTTCAATGTCATCAAATATTTTTTTAAGTTTCTCTTGAATTCTTTGATATCAACACTGTCTAAACACTATTTTTAATCTTTTGGCAAACTATTAAACTTATCCAAACTTCCATGTAATACCGATTTATCTCTTAACGTTGTCCTACACCTTGGTAACCTGAAACTTTCAAAATTTCTAATATTAAAGCTGTGACAGTCATTTACATAGTTTAAGTCCTCATGCATATATCCCGGAAGTGGAATAATTCCTAATTTTGTATATGAAAACCAAGACATCAAAATATATTTTATCACCCACTGCGCAAACCGATTGCACTTCAATATTATTCTCATTGCTCTATTACATATTTTTTGTATCTCCTTTATTTTATACTTTGGTAGATTAAACAAAACAGTAAAACAAAACTGCAGATGTGGCGACGCAATACTCTCAGAAAGAAATAACTTCGTGAAGAAGGACAAGCTTCTACCAGTTCTAGATATAGAATAGATTTTTTCAGATAATTTGTTCATAATATATTTACAATGTAAGTGAAAATTAAATTGTATCTCCATAACTGTGCCCAAATATTTAATTTCTATAACATATTCCATTTCTTCATTTTTATTATTAATATATTTTGTATTACATGATTATTCAAATTTAATAATATATTCAATAACAAAAACACAAAATTTACATTTTTTAATGTTAACATAAATTATTGCCATTTAGCCATTCATTCAATTTTTTGAAATCTTATTCATTTTATTCCGCATAAGTCACCCTGAATTTGTCACCGTCAATATTCAGCATGGTATCTTCAGCAAAAAGTTACATTTTACAGCATTCAACTACCGTAACAATATCATTTATGTACAGCATAAATAGTATGTATTATTATGTATTGTATTGCATGTATTGTATAGTGTGTATATTGTTTAATCTCAGATGAATTTGTTCGTAAAAATTGAAAATTTCACCTCATTCCTAACAATATTGGTCGATGCATCACTTCTGAAACTTTGGCGTTAACAGCAGACCAGTAAAAAACAGCAAGCGTGAGAGATATGTGATGAAACATGCAATGTAATGCGTAATAATTTGTAGTTCGTCGATTCCGGCTGATAAGCCAAGGTCTATGCTCGCTAACGAAGTGATATTTTACTCGCTAAATGATTTAACACCAAAAATCGATGGTTTCAGAAGCAAATGTCCATATATCATTTTATATGTCGTGCCTTGTGGGAATAAATCTATGACAACTTCCCAAAGAGGAGTTATTGATGTTTCTATCTGACCACCAATTCGTTTTCAACATGTACAAGTTCTGTAATCCAGAGCGCATCAGTTTTTGATTCTGCTGTCCGAATGAAGAGTGATGTTTATATGGTGATAGTACTTAACGAGGACGATGAATAATGGAAATGCTTTTTTCTTAAAAAAATACACAAATTTATGTATATGCTAATACGCGTTCATCAAATATAAATGGATGTCTCTAGGAATATGAAATTGAAAAAGTTGCATCACTTGTTGATCGCATAAAGATGGAAAAAGTACAGAGTGATTTTTTAAGCGTAGTTTTTTTTAAATCTAATAAAACACTCAATTTGCATCATAATTCAAAATTTTTATTGAAATTGATAACATAGCCTTTGGCATTTTGAAGATAACTTCATGTAAATTGTTGTCAGCGTCTGCGTATCAAATGGTGCATTCGGAAGGTCCAATTTGACACATGCATAATTGCTGAGAACGGCGATGAATTTATATTTCACGATCCTCATTAACACTATACGCTACGGCTGCAATATTCTCTTCAGTACGCACTGTACGCATGCGAGACAATGGTTTAATGTCCAACAAAGTACACTTGGTGCGAAATTTGGTGATAACAGCATGAATTGTTGATTCACCAGGTCGAATATGGTCTTAACAAACGATACACATTTTTCATAGAGCACGCATTTTTATAGTAAATTTCAATAATTTGCAATGGTTGTTCGTTTGTTAGTTTTTCCATGATGAAATGGCAGGGTATACTGAAAACGTTTCACTGTGACAGATGACGTTTGGATGTCATTACCAACGGGTGCCGCCAACCCGAAAAACATAACTCTTGAAAAATCACCCTTTATATTCAAACTAGCACAATATGAGTCTTTGTTATCTAACTCTACTGAAATTGAAAAAAATTTTCCTTATTATATTATATTTTGTGAGATGTAGATTTTTTCGGAAAGATTAATTTTCCTGAGTTTCTAAACTTTCGGAATAATTCATTCCTTCATCAAAGAAGAGAGAGGAGATTAATATTGGCAAATACTTGAAAACATTAATGTAAATAAAACATGGCTCGATAATTTCAACATGAATATCATCAAAAATTCTAATGACTTGTTCATATAAATAATTATGTTCAGAATATACTTATTCTCATATGAATTGAATAAAAAACTCAGCTTAGAATTGAATTGTTGCCTGACAATTTTGTCGGGGCTTTCTACATGGATTCTAACTCTAGCTACACTGTATGTTTGTTGTGTTTCTTCTTTAATAAATTTTTTTTCTCTGAAAACGGTGGCATAAGCATTTCCATTTTCTTACCACTAGTATCCATTACCGTTTTAATTTCCGGGAAACCTTTATCCGCTAAAACAATGTCGGACTGTAACTCGGACTTGAGTCTACATCTGATTTTTTATCTCCTATGAAATGCTCGCTACAAATATAATCATACGGCTTAGGAACGCACGATGATCCATCAACACTACAGATTAAATTAAATACTAAATAAATATTTTAGAATCAAACACACATGAAAAATTACAAATGTTAAAAGCATTAAAAATTTTTTTGTTTATCAACTTTTATAAATATTAAAAATTAAATAATCAAATTTTTCTATTATTGATGTAATTTAAATATTAGTGTGTACACAAAATTACCAAATTCATCGATTTGCCAAAAATATTATTCTACGTTATTATTATTAAATGAGTAAAAATAAGGTGAAAATATCACAGAATAATCAGGCAATAAAATAATACTGTGAAACTAAATCAAGTGTTTTTCATTCAATATATGGATGTATTATTAATCTTATTTTTTGAACACACGTTATGATACAGTAAAGCTAAGAAACTGAAAATTACACATGATAATTAATTAAAGAGTTTTTGAGTTCAAATCGATGATAACGTCTATTCAAAAGATAGGAATTTCAACACAATTTGAACTTTTATTAATATCCGAGTGAGAGTACTCGAAAAATGGATTTAAAAATTTACGCCTTGTCTGTTTCTATTTCTATTCCTCTCATGAATAAATTTTAAACGAAAAAACTGATCTGGATAACGTCATCGTATAAACACTTGAAAGTCTATAGAACCAACAAGGGGAGGACTGTCCATATAACCATGTGAGGGGTAATATTGAAACTTCAGAGACAACTTTTTGACAAACTCAACAGATTTAGCCACAAACTGCAAATCAGTATGGCAGTTTACTCTGTGTTGATAAACGAGATCTTACCTCCTGAGGGATATTTGATAAATCTATCTTGTGTGGACTCTTAACGATGTTTGAGAGAATTGTAAATGGGAAGCCAATTCTCGTATGATAAATTTGAGTTGCTTTTCGCTGGTTGATTAAATAAACTTTCAAGATATGTTGTATTAAATACAACATTTGTATGAGGTCTAAAAAAGGTTCTGATGAAATATAGAAGCGTGGTACCTAATTTCCGACGGCTTTGGTAATTTTTCAGTCTAATTGCTCCGTTTTTTTTCTGATGAAAATCACCACGTTTCGGTAAGCTAGATTATTGATGTTTCATTGAGTAGACACAATTTACAAACAGCGTCGACTCTGTTCTGTTTGTTTACGCATTCCTCAGATATTAAAATTTTACCATATATTTCTAAATCTTTGGCATACATGAAGTCGTGAACTACTCAGTAATCCATTGAATCGTTCTCGATTGTACGGAACTTCAGTGGACCCAAATTAGAACCTTGCTGTACTCCACGTGAATTATTATAACAGATAACCTTCGAACTTTACGAATATAATTGGATAACATATGTTGGATTTGATTAGGGAAAATAAGATGATTTGAGAAATCTGAATAAGCTTAATTTTATGAATCATAACTTGATGACTCACTTGATCAAATGAAGTCATGAAAAATATAACATCAACCTTCACCAAGACTCACCAAAACCTACGGAAATTAATGGAATCTCATGAAGTTAAGCAGGCAAGATCTATGGAACAAGAATCCATATTGCTCTTTTTCATTTCGTTCCTTTTTTGGCATAAATATCGTTGCATTTTGTCATATCAAATAACTTTGAAATGTACGGAATAAAGGAAATGAATATTATTTAACATAGTGTAAAGCGAAGAGAACCCAGAAAGGTTCTGAACATTAGATGTATCATCTGTATAGATTTTCTCTGCTGCCAATATTACCTCTCCCATTTTCCCCTGTGTAGTTGGTGCGAGAGAAGTTTTGGTTATCAATAAAATAATTTCAGTTATAATATTAACATAAAGGATCAGATGAAGTAACTTAAATCATAAAGTTTTGTACCTACTAAAATTACGTGTGTAAACATTTGTTCGTCGGAGCATAATAAATATCACCTAACCTGAAAACCAACTCCAGATATCCTGCTTAGAGCGAAGATCCGATTTATTCCGCAGGGAACTACTAAATGGAACAGTCCTATGTACAGAGCAGCAATTATTCAAGATTGTGTAGCGATTATGCAAAACCAACGAATGAACGTTAAGTAACTCTCATTTGCACGAAACGAGACACGGAATAACTATTGTATTATCAAACAATATTCAACTCTGGGGATGGTCCCAAAGGACCCTCTCTGACTTCAGAACGAGCGAAGTGTCGTATGTCGCTTGTTAGCAGCAGTCACTTTTTGCTATCAATTACCGACGTTGTTAGAGCCAGATTGCCCCGAGTGAGGACATAAAGTTCTTCCTTAACGACTGAAGAACAACTCGCAAATATTTATTGGATAAATAGTTTTATTTTGCGTCAGCGATTTTGCGATAAAACACACTAAATGGGCTAATTTGTACAAGCTTATGAGTTTCGTAACTTTTTATCAGTTTTTACTTATTGGTTGATACAGAGACGTAATGTGAAGATAAAAATGAATAAAATGTGTAAGATAGATATAATTGTGACATTGATGAGTTCGTTTTTTTATTATAAAAGCTAAAATGTAGAATTCTTTGGAAAAGTGGAAACATACAACTATTTATTATTTTTCCTCGTGAAAGATCTTCTACATGAAAAATCCTCGTTGTTATACTCCAAAAACTTACTGAAGTTTCATTACATTATCTTTGAACCAAAGAAATAGAGAAGTGGACGCAGTAAGTTGCATAAGTTTATCAACATAATTTCAATACTGAATTCCAGAATAGCATAACACCTATCACTCAAATTTTTGAACAAAAGTTTTAGTTCATTATTATTAACTATATTATATTATTAACTATTGCCATGAACATATAAAATATTTCGATAGCAGACAATCTGGAAATGGAGGATAACTCATTCACCTCAATTCTCAGTTTGCATGGAATCTCAAAATTTTTGGAATTTTTAGAAAAAAATTCAATACCATCAAATTTGGAAATCATCGACAGCCTTCAGAACGGCCACGCATTAGGCTTGCCAGTCATATTGATAATAGTTTTGTGCTATAAAAATGGGTTGCATATTCGTTGCACAGTAATCAACAACATAGATTCGTTCTAGCTTGTTGGATTTTTTTTGAAGTTACCTAGTATATATATATATATATATATATATATATATATATATATATATATATATATATATATATATATATATATATATATATATATATATATATATATATATATATATATATATATTGTATATATATATATATATATATATATATATATATATATATGCATATATATATATATATATATATATATATATATACTATATATATATATATATATATATATATATATATATATATATATATATATATATATATATATATATATATATATATATATATATATATATATATATATATATATATATATATATATATAAAAATGATTACTAAAACATTCATTCGAAAAATTCAAATCAATCAAGAGAATGTTATAGTAGAGCTAGATATGTGAACGTGTACGATGTGATGTCTCCATTATCCTTCAAGGGATAAATGTTAGAGAAATATTGAAATCGATGCCACACCTGATGGAAGTGCGAGACATATATGTTTCGTTCTGCAAGGAACTCGTCAGTCGCACCACGTCCATCGAAGTGAGGCAACGATTTCAACCCCCAAGCATCCTCTTGTGACTCCCAGTGGAAGACCGTAGAGTTATGAATACTCCACAATTCCATCTATGGAAATCAGTAGAAAACACCTCTCAGATTATAGACACACCAAGCATCGAAATTTCACATATCTTCTATACCTGTAGGTATCTACTAAATTGCAATGTCTATTTGACAAATATCATCGAACGATGTTTTCATCGAACAAATGTCTTGATAATTTGCATTAATAATATAGTTTATGATATTCAGATATATATTTCTTAGATTAAATCAGGTTAGGTTAGATTATAGTTCCGAAATATTTTGAAGTAGAAGATTTTAATTCATGTTGTTCTATCGGAGATAGGATATTACCTGATGAAGCTATGTATATGGAAAATATACAATAATGGACAATGAATACACAACTTCAAACTCTTGAAATTTAGTTCCTCAAAATTGTTGAAAAGTGTTGAAATATCGCAGATTCCATATGACTGCAGTTGACAATGGAGAAATCGCATTGTTCATGTTTCATATAGCTAGAGCTCTGCTTTATTTGTTTTGTCAATAATTTGTCAAATAAATTATCGAGAGAAAGTAATAGTACACTTTGATTGCGAATATCGACAAGGGCGATAATATAGCACGAGAACTCCAGAATTTTTTTTTCTTGTTTTGAGTAATGACAACCGCAACCTAGATGGCGCATTACTTCATCAAATTAGATGAAATGGTTCCAAAACTGGACTTGTAAAATGTTGTAGCTTAATTGATGAGGAACTGTCAATGTAGATGTATTCATGTGCTTTTCATTGATTCTAAGATCTGAGATGTACATTAGTCTATGCATTATATATGCATACGCGTTACTCTATATTTCTTTCTCACAATCAATGAGGGGGAATGTGAGGATTCAAATCGTTGCCTTTGTTTGTTGCGTAACTGATGGGTACCTTGTAGTACGAAACAGTGACTGTCTCACGCTTTCAATAAATGTAGGCATCGATTAGAAGATTCTCTAACATTGATCCCCAGAAGGTCAATGAAGACATCGCATTGTTTATATTTCACATAGCTTGCTCTGCTATAATGTTCTTTTGAATAATTTGTCAAAAGAATTATCGAAGGAAAGTTACACTTTGATAGCGAATATTCACGTGTGCGATAATATAGCACGAGAAATACAGAATTACTTTTTCTTCTAGTGAATTTCTCCTATATTTCGTTTCTGAACATGAGAATACATAGTTCCAAGATGTGAGCAGATCATGAGAGATAAATGATATTTCGAAATTTTAGTACCATTGTGATCATATATCTTAATGGAATCTTCTCTCACAGACGAAAAATATTTACAGATCTCTTTGCTGAAATCGGCTCTCAGCTTGGGACATGGCTTACCTTGAATGCGAATCGCCCAGAGAAAAGAATAAGACAACATCGCGTATGCCGCGGCAGAAAACGACTAAAGCTGAAATTCACACTTTAACCCTGGGTGCAGGACACGTAGGTTGATTTATGAATACAGTGCTTTTATATAGGAACAAATGGGCGAATGCATCGTAATGAGAATACGAGGATTGGCCATAATGTAATTGTGTTTTTTGTAAAACGGAATTAATTCTCTTCCTTGAACGCAATGTATTTAACGTAAATATTGTTGATAAATTGAAACAATGAAGTGATATTCAATTGGAATATATGCGATGAGATTAATCATATTTACTGCTGAATTGCTGAAATGGGTATTTGAATTGTGAATAAATTGATTAGAATCAACTGAAAATGTTGAAAATGCGTTATCATAAATGTTGAAAAACATTAAGAAATGAAAATATGACGTGAATATATTATGCATCAATTCGTGGAACATATAACGGGTGTTTTTTTACTGGTATAGAACTTCAAGTTAGCATTACTGTTGAAGATGGCGACCCATTCAACAGCTGAGAAGTGATTTATTCTCAGTTTCGTTTGGAAATTCATCAAGAATAGACTCACGCTTGAACAGCGCTTGCAAATAGTGCAATTTGATTTCGAAAATAATGGTTCTCTGCGGAATACGTATCGCGCACTTTTCCATTAACGTCCATTTTTCGTCGACAAACTTCTGGTTGAATTCCTACGTCAATGAACAAAACTGCCGAATTTGGAGTGAAGATAATCTTCAAGTGTATGCCAAAACACCGTTACATCCACAAAAACTGACTGTTTGGTGCACTTTATGAGCTGGTGGAATCATTGGTCCGTACTTCTTCAAAAACGATGATGGCCAGAACGTTACAGTCAATGGTGATCGGTATAGAGCCATGATTTTGAATGAACTTTTTCATTCCTGAATTGAACAATCATGATATCCGTGGTTTCTGTGGTTTCAACAAGACGGCGCAACATGTCACACAGCTCGTGCCACAATCGATTTATTGAAAGACACGTTTGATGACCGCCTAATTTCACGTTTTCGATCTGTGAATGGGCCTCCAAGATCCTGTGATTTAACACCGCTAGGCTACTTTCTGTGGGGCTATGTGAAGTCATTGGTCTATACGTATAAGCCACAAACGCTCGATCATCTGGAAGACTATATTCGCCGTGTTATTGCCGATATACGGCCACAAAGGTTGGAAATATTCATCAAAAATCGGATGTCCAGATTGAAGTGCATGCGAGCCAGCCGTGGCGGTCATATGCCAGAAATCATATTCAAATAGTAATGCCACAAGATTATCTTTCGATTAAAAAAAAATTCTTCAGTGGAGTGATTGTCAGTCGAGTGATCCATCGTTGTTTTATTGCAATTCGAAGTTCTATACCTTTGAAAAAAAAAACCCTATACTAAGATGTTTTTTATATAATCCTGATGAAAACAGTTTTGGATATTTTTTCTAATTCAGAGGACCTACAGTTCAACGTCCGTTCTGAACAGACATTGCGCTTGTAATCGGTGTACATTGCCCAGCATATTTCATCATTTAAAATACTTAAATCATAGACAAACACCAACACCAATGCCTTCAGCTGAGCTCGAACCCGAGTTCTACCGTACCATAGTCGGTGGTTCTGCCGACTAAGCTACGAAGACCGGCCTTAGCTAAGTACTTTAGCTGCTCACCATCAAATATTTACAGATGCTTACAAATCACCGCTATCTTCAATTGGAGCGGAAATCTATGATCCCTCCAGAAGTTCATAATATATATATATATATATATATATATATATATATATATATATTTCAGACAGTCATAGCGCTCTTATATTATTGAAAAATGTGTAATTCGACTCAAGTTTTTCGTACATTCATATGGATATATTCATCTCCGTATTAAAATTAGGACAACAAGATATGAATGTCAAGTTTTTATGAGTTAAGGCTCACGTGGGTATTCCTCTGAACGAAATAGTAGACAAAACTTCAAAAGCAGCCTCTAAAAATGAAGCTGAGGATAAAAAAGTCTACATTCTGACATCTCGATAGTTCTAAATTCATCAAGTTGGGAAAAATAGCGTCAAAAATTTCAAGAAGAATCAAGGGGCATTTTACATGTACATTAATCCTGTACCCTCGGCCATTACCTGGTATAATAGCATCGGTAATTGCAGAGAGTTTGTTCGTATTTTATTTCGTCTCCGAAGCGGTCATGCAATATATCCACAATATATGTAAAAGATTGGGTTAAGGGATTCTCCAGAGTGCGAATTTGGTGAACTGGGAACAATTGATCATCTTTTATTGGCGTTTAGTAATTTCAGACACCATTGCATCGAATTGATTTCAAATATCAATAAAATCATCTAATTCTATCAACCCTACAGTCTGAATTTCATATTATCTCTAAATAATTTGGAGGTATACGAGATGGTTTTCGAATATATTCAATCGCCTAGGTCTCAAAGTTTAAAATAGGCAACGTTGCATTTCCCAAGTGTTTTAACCTTTCTCTCCGTTGCTCATTTCAATTTTAATTTAACCTGTAATTTCGTAATTTCTTATGTGTTATAAGTTTCATTCACAATTTTTTTCGTTATTGTTTTTATTCAAAGATTCGAACTATTTATTGTTATTATAGAATTTTATTAGATATTTAGTAATTTTGGTTATACATCATTGGGTGGTGGCTCATGACAATAACAGTCAGCCAGATTGGGCGTAATGCTCTCCCGTAAAGTTGAAAATAAAAAAAAACAAGCATTTTCTATTTCAATTTTCAAGTGATAAGCGTTAGTGGGAAGTTACTGACATTATTCAATATTTTTATATGAAAGAGAATCATTTCAAATTATTAGTACTTAGTAGTTAATGCACGGGGTTTTTGTTTGTGTTCAGCACAAAAATGTTAGAACTAGGTCACACATTTTCTGTGATACGTAATCAATTAAATATATTCTTAATTAATAATAATCTTTATTTAAGGTACTCGTAATGCAATTATGTAAATGAAACAATATTATTCTAATTTAAAAATTCCCAACGTAAATTTTTTTGCCCAAACAAAGATAATACATTGTCTCACAAAAACCGTAGCCTGTGGGGAGTACGAAGAATGTCCATTCATTTTCTGCCATATTTAAATATATACATGCACACATATCAAGGTATCTATTTCAATAATCACAGAAAAAATCTACCAATATGAAAAGTTGATAACAAAAGTGTGGAGAAGCGAATAACAATATCATAAAAATGTGTAAGAATATTACATTTTGTTTTACAAGCGTTTTAGCTCTCAAATGTGCACCAGTTGATTTATGATATATATTTCCTTTGTTTACATAAAGTCCTTTATGGCAGATTTGAATTTTTTTATTTTGATCATAGTTCTGAATTCAAATAGCAATTCCTTATAAATTCTTTGTGCCAAATAAGAGTAGCTACGAAGACATATAGATTTACTGTATTTCAGAATTGATAAAGAGTTTCTGTTATTTCTGGTACTCACGCTATGTTCAATAAACTAGCAACTGTCTACCTTTTTTTTAGTGGAGTTTAGCAGCGATTTACAAACAACGGGCAAATAAAATATCCATTATATCAGCTTCTTTATACAGAAAGTCAGTAGGATATATGATATCTTTTTATGAAGGATTTTAGCAGCCATTTTCGTTGAATTTCGAGCTTTATTATTACTGTTTCATAAGCACCACCCCGCAACAATACGATATCCTATCAGAGACTGTGCGAAACTTTTGTAAATTATTTTTAGATGTTTTACGTCTGGAATAATTGAGAGTAATTCAAATTTGAATATTCATCCTCTAAGCTTAACAATTAAGCTTCTGACGGGGAAGTTCCATTTGAGGTGAGAATCCAGCATGATTACTAAGTATTTACATTCGTATGTGGAAGGAATGCGAAATGTATTTTCTCATATTTTAATTATCAGTCGTCATCTGGGTGGTACTAGCCATTATTTACAGAAAACGGAATGTATATCGTTTAATCTATATTGATAGTTGAGAAGTGATGCTTTAACCAATTATATATATTCACAAAATCATATTCAGATTTGGCTTTGATATCACTCCAGTTTTCTCCTGAGTAAACTATCGCAGTGTCCTCAGCAAAACTGATTATTTTACCTTCTCTCTCCGACAACAAAAATTCATATAGATTGTAAATATAATTGGACCTCATATTGTTCGCTGAGTTACCCCATATTCTACCATCTTCATATTACTGGACGTTTTGTCCACCTTCACTGTTTGGTTATCATGTGATAACTAGCTTTCAAATATTCTCCGATAGACACCATTGATTCCAATCCACTCTAGAATGCTCAAAAGTGTTGTATGTTCAATAGTGTCTTAATATGTATGTGAAATATAGGTCTATTAATATACAAAAGGCAACGTCGCTATTGTTGAAATATTTATCAATATGCGTCGTTAATTCAATAACTGCGTCTACAGTGGACTTATTTATTTGAGCGCCAAATTGCATGTCGGAAATAATCTTATTAACTTTCATAACACATTGTTATCTAATCTGTATAACTTTTTCAACAATATTCGATAGAATAGGAAGTATCGACACAGGTCTCTAGTCTGCACATGGTCTTCTGCTACCACCTTTATGTAAGGGCACAATGACCGCTGTTTTCAGAGACGATGGAAATTTTTCCGTCTCGAAAATCATGTTCTTTACGTGCTCAACTGGCGGAGTTAGTTAATGAATGAACTCCAAGTTTCAGAGCCTCTGAAGATATACCTTCAATTCTTCTACTATTTTTATCTTCGAGATTCAAAATTATGGTGGCTACTTCTTCGTAGTTGTAGGTGTGAGAAAAAAGTCCTTCATATTCTGAGTTATTTGTTTTCAAGTTGAGGTCTGGTTATATTAAATTTTTCAATTAACTCCCTACAGACTCTGACAAATTGATTATTGGGAGCTGGGCTATTTTCTTGTGGTCAACTAGAGTGTTTTTATCAATATCTATTTCTATTTTTAGATTTTTGGCGATTTTGTCTGAATGCCACAGACATCAAATGATTTTTTTCCACAATTGAGCGGATTTTCGCCACTAAGATAATATAAGTTGCATTAATTAATCACTTTAACCATGTTTTATCAAGAGATGTGTATTATTTCTGAAGTTTTTAATTCTTAACCAGTTACTGTGATTTTTGTCTCGTTATCATGCTTTGCAAAGTTCGTTTTTAGTATTGATCAATCTCAATAGGCTTTTTGTTATTCATGGTTTTCTTTTTTTTTTTTATATTTGACTTTATATTCATATAATTTAATATTATTTTCATTTTGTTAACCAATGCATCTTTTAACTCATCAGGCTCTTTCATTTCATGAAATTCGGTCTAATCCTCCTTCGCTAAATGGCTCTTTGAGTTTCACATAGTTGATGTTAACATTTTCTTTCTGATTGTGTGGTACTCTTAACACGGTTTACAAAAATAACAACTGAGAAGTGATCAGTCACGTGCGACTCAATGATTATCGGAGTATATTCTTCCATGTCCTTCATCACAATGTGGTCTATATATGACGAGCTGTTTTTTTGAATTCTAGTAGGTTCCAATACTTATTAATATAACGATTATTAATAACACTGATGAAATTCTCCTCTGTTAGAAGGTTGAGGTAATTCATGTTTTCTTCATTCTCTTCTAGTCTATTTATGTGGAATTCAGCAGTTATTTATCATATGTTTATAATTATTCCTGCAATTTGTTTTCAAGTACTCATGAAAATTTTTATTGAATTCATCTGTCAGAAAGTTATACGGTTTATATAGCGCCGTAATTTGTAATTTGAAATTGTAACCTACGTTAACGTTTATTTTTAATGGCTGTAGCTCTCCTATTGTAATTTCCACATAATCAAGCCTGAATTTCTTGTTGATATAAACTACAACTCCATCATTACTATTGAAATTCCGCCATTGTGCATGCAATCAAACCCTTCCAAATAAAATAAATTCAAATCTGCATTAAAGAACGTCTCTGTTAACACTATACAGTCATATCTCTTGATTTCATGTGAAAGCACTTGTAAATGATCGAAATTTTAGATATACTTCTAATATTGTTATGAAATGATTAGGATTGTATTAGGATTGAAGTCCCTTATA
The DNA here is from genome assembly GCA_030704895.1 of Henosepilachna vigintioctopunctata. Lineage (NCBI taxonomy): Eukaryota > Metazoa > Arthropoda > Insecta > Coleoptera > Coccinellidae > Henosepilachna > Henosepilachna vigintioctopunctata. The sequence continues at coordinate 1,055,558 of JARQZJ010000043.1, forward strand.
AATTTCTTCATTAAATAAAGTAGAATAACCTGTTAGGAATAGTCTGTCGTTTGCCTAATGACTACATGCCGGTTATAAAATGAGCAGTTTACTTATAAGCTACCGTGATTCACATCGTAAGTTGTTTTGAATTTGTCATTCAAAAGTAATTTCAGGGAGCTCCGTCATCTCAGATAGATAGTTATCAGTTCTGAAATTAATGGAAACTACTTGAGAACTAGGATGTCTCGAATGATACTACCAAAATTAATAATTTTATTCATTGGAAATGCCACTGCAAAAATATTAGATATAAAGGAACGAGTTCGTCTCACAGTGATGAAAAAGCGAAAAATAATTACTTCTCCTTTTCAAATTTTTGCTAGGTTATTCTCTTTCTTTTAGGTTTCGTTTGTGTTTGTACATATAAATTCCATTTACTTCATTTGAATGTATTTTGATTCTTCTTATAAATGAATGCTGTTTTATTTGTTATGTTTGTAGTTGTAAATAAGAATTTCATATCGATATTCATATTATTTGAAAGTGTTATCATTTTAACAAACTCTGGTATTTTTTCTTAAATCAATATCTTCTGTTTTACTCATATCTTCCAGTATTCATTTTGTAGTTGTAAATAAGAATATATATATATATATATATATATATATATATATATATATATATATATATATATATATATATATATATATATATATATATATTGTGGTCTCACCACAGGCTACGGTCTTTGTGAGAAAATTATTATCTTTGTTTAAGAAACATAATTGAAAAGGAGAACCTTAAATAAAGATTATTATTATTATCCTCATTATTATATTTACTTTACACGAAAATAAAACTTTTATAAGATAACCATATGATTTCGAATTTTCAACCTATTGATGTTATCAAATATTATATATTTTGAATTGAAATTTTTAATTTTTTACTTCAGAGTTAGCATTGAACTCTATGAAATGTTCGAAGGGTGCAAATGTTCAGTATCCTGCAGTCTTCCAAGGACAATCTTTTACTTATACCTGAGAAACTTCACCATTCATCATTTTCATTTTGTATTATGCAATATGTTTTCAATTCTAAATATTTTGCATTGAATGTTCAACTTGTATCAGATGAATATATGTTGTTAAAAGTTCGTATTTTATCAGTTCTGTAGAATTATGAGATTACCTTTGATCCACTTGTGATATTCACAATAACATTCAAGCAGTATTTAATAGTCCACAGAATTGAGCAAAAATAATTAGGTAGATTCAGCATAATGAACGAAAAATTTGTTAAATTTTGAAGAATCGTACAATAGGAGAAAGTTTGTGTAAATAAAAAAAATTAAACAAGTTGAGAATTGGAATATCTTCGAGAGCTATATTTCTCCAGGTCAACCAATCATTTTGAAAGATGCAGCAAAGAAAAATACTCGCTCACGAAACATTTCCGAACAACATAAGAACTCAATTTTAACTGTTTCAGTCTTGAGTGACTGGAAAGTGGATTTTCAGAACGTCTCCTAGAAAGAAGAGGTCTAATACGATTGTATGTTAATATGTCACTGTTCGGACTGTCTGTTTGTTTTGCCATAAAATCAATACCACGAATCCGAGTCTCCGTTTTGTAACCGAATGCCTTCGGTACCTACCCTGCCTTTCCTTTAAAAGTAGGAAAGTTCACTATAAAACTTTCTTCTGTGCTCTGTAGCATATTAATGCCACGATAAATGTTAATGTGGAAATAAATAATAAAAAAATTTTACATTGCAATATTTTTTAATTGGTTAGAGTTTAATAAATACATTTAAGAGTATATATGACGGTCTATATGGATGTAAAGTATTGAAAATTATAGTTGAAACTTTCATATTGAGTATTTGAACCTGACAATTTATTAGTAAGTATTAAAATAGTGCATTCAAAATCTAGAACAGTTGTTTCAGTCACTTGATAAATGCTTTTTGCATTAGTTTCCGACAATGGGTGTTACCCAGTCACGAGACACAAATGTAGTTGACATCAGTTGTTTTAAATTTCGGAAATGCGGTGGTAACCAGCATCTTATATCCCTTAAAGTATTTACAATTATGAATGAGTGAATGAGTCAACGTGAACATAGATATTCCCAAACTGATTGAATGAGATCCTCCACAGTGCCAGTATACTTTGATTTTCAATTTTCAGAATGAAGTAATTTAAGCTCGAAATCAATGAATGGAGAGAAAAGAGCATAATTCTTTTTATCTCCTCAGGTATGGTAAATATCGAATTGGAGTTGTTGTTAATATTACGTTGTTAATATTGTTGTTCAAAATATAGCTTGTTGGCAATTTTGTATGAAACTGGTAGACGGTTTTAGATGTATTGAAATCGTAAAAATAAGGAGAAAAATTTGTCTCCCAAGAAAAATAAGAAAATTTTGCGAATTAAAATATTCTAGATTAAATATCTAGAATATCTTGATTACTCCCTATTTTGTTTTGACACTTTTGGTGATATCAATGACACTTGAAATGGTAACATATCAGATTCTCCAATTTTGATATTTGTTCATGCTGAGAACAACAATTTCGCGTGAACTTACATCATAGACAGAATAAAACTTCAGGAATGTGTATTAACATATTAATTAATGAAAATTTGCCATGAATTGGAAAAAGGAAATTTGGGATTTCTGACGATTGGAACCGAACCCGAAAAAATAGTAATATTAGAGGTACTTCAAAATAAATTTTGATAATTTATCGAAATATATTAGAAACTATCAGATAAATCAAAAATCATCGAACTTAAGCCGAATGACCTACCACAATGTTTAATTTTTGGTGAATGGCCTAAGAACAGTTCAATCAAAATCCGCTGTTTTATCGAAAAATTGCGTTCAGCGATGAGATGGCTTAACGAATATGTAAATAAACAAAACTGTCGCATCTGGAGTGATGAACAGCCACATGCCATACAAGAATTGGCGATGCATCCCGAAAAAACGACAGTTTGGTGTGGTTTATGGGCTGTTGGCATCATCGGTCCATTTTTCTTCAAAGCCGACCGTGGAAGGAACGTTATCGTCAAGGGCGAACGATATCGAGCCAAGATACAAAATTTTTTCTTTCCCAGTTGGCCGAATTGAGCTTGGTTGACATGTGGTTTCATCAGGACGGTGCCACATGCCACACAGCTCGTGAAACAATGAAGATGTTGAAGGATGAATTTGGTGAGCAGCTTATCTCTCGAAATGGCCCTCTGAATTGGCCGCAAAGATCATGTGATTTGACGCCTCTGGATTATTTCCTGTGGGGTTATGTAAAGTCGTTAGTGTATGTGGACAAGCCGAACACGATTGAAGCCTTACAGAATAACATAACACGCGTAATTCGTGGGATACAGGCCAAATGCTCGAAAAAGTAACGCAAAATTGGATCTTCCGAATGGACCTCTTGATACTTCTTGATCTTCAAAATGTAAATGGCAAAGGCCACGTTATGAATTTCTATGAAAATTTTGATGAATGATGCAAATTGAATGTTTTATTCGATCTAAAAAAATACTACGCTTAAAAAATCACCTATGAATATTTGTTATCACAAATTATATGTTTCTATGGATAAAAATAAAAACAAAAAGTGGGTGTATAAAAGAAAAGCTTATATATATGTATATATATCGGCTTCAATTTGATATTGCTTATACATACTACCAAATCCTTATTCGAATGCTGATATCGATGCACATTCAACATGGTTTTTAAGGTAATGTTTTTCCATGATGGAAAAAAACGAAACTTTCACACGAAACTACTTCTTCCCTTAAAGTAGAAGGAAAATGACGAAAGTTCGGTAATCAGAGCGCCTCGCGTCAAGTAATTAGTATCTCTCCTGAGTATCTATTTGACACATGCGTTCGGTTTAGTTGTAGCATGCTTTCATCGTAATTGCCTTCAGCCGATTATCTGCTTTCATGAGCAAAAAGATCAATATATGGTATGGAGTTCCAAGGTGAAGTGGAAAATTCGATTCCTAAATATCGGGAAATTTCAAATTGTTGAAGGAAAAAATATTTGACATGCTTTTTGATAAAACCATTCGTGAAATAAGACTGGGTTGTGTATAATACATACGATATTCAATATTTCTAATACATATGGTGTTTTAAAAGTCATTGTTCTGACCAAACGATGCTGTCTCTTTAACGAGATTTCAATATTAGTAATAATAAAATCCTGGGCGAAATTCAAAATAGGTGATCTAGTCAACCGAGCATTATGATTTCACAATATTCGAAAGTAGTAAAATGATATGAAAACTTTGTTTGTGATACTTGAATATGATTATAATCAATCTTGCAATGATTAAAACAATGAAATTTAAAGATGAGTTTTAATAACCCTTAACCTTCTCATCACAATTTCCAAAGTGAAGACAAATTTTTTATTAATTTCGATATCTCCATCGTTTACATAGAGAATATGATGTAAACATTCCAACTTATTGCAATATTTATTTATTTCGAAACTGAATTTTTCATCAAAATAGTGTTGAAAGTACATATTTTTGCACAGTTGCTCCAATAAAATGTCTAGTGAAATTTCTGCAAATGTCTTCTTCGTGTATCGTAACTTGGTCCTGTGCAATGAACTATTTATCATATTCCACGCGTTTTAACATTAAGTGTAGAACTTTCGACATTCGTTCTCTGGAGTTGTTGCATTAAATATGAGTGAATAACTAGATATTGCATACGTTAAAGTTATCAAGGGCAAAATTACATTTTTTCAGTAAATATGATACATTTCCTTGAAAACTCATAAGGAATAGATGTGACCTATCGTTACTATCTCACAATTGTCATGTAGAAAAGTCAAATATTTGGTTTTTAATACGTTTCGAATATGATTTTCACTACGTATCCTCACAAAACGTATGGAGAATTTTCAACTTGTTCTCCTAATTATTCGATTAAAAAACTGAAAGTAGAACGAATATCAACATGAACCTAAAATATGTGATTCTTTCATTCGAGATGAAATATAACTATAGTTTTCGAACGGTTTCATCTTCAAAATGGATTAAAAAGCTAAATTGAGAGTTTAGCTTCCGAAAATCGTGCGAGCCCCGAAAAATTATCAAAAACTTAATATAACTTCTGTGAAGCAAGGCAAGGTTTTTTTATATATATTAAACATTTTTCCACCAAGAGATCAGCGAATATTCAATCTACTTCACTTCTTTTTGCATGAAATTTCATTATGTTTAGACCGAAATATCCATTTTCTCATATGTTCTATAGGATATAATAACATTAAAACTTTCAGGCGTTCATATTGGTATATCTTGTTTTATTCAGTTTTCAACTCAATTCGCGGAAAGTTGGATTCTTTGCTCAAATTTCTCCTCAGTTTGATCAATATCCAATATGTGACAATGAATTTAATGTAATGAAAACCAATATGTAATATGTTCATTATGATGGAGATAGCCGAAGTATTTCTTTTCGAGAAATACTCATGTTCATTCTTCTTGATGAAGAGTAATACTGTCTAAGGGTTTTCAGAGTCAGCAATGAAGACATTTGGATAAAATCACTTATCAAAATGTTTCCCTTTTGCTCTTTTGCAGCCATAAGCCGAACACCGGGCAACATTTATAAGCCGAGCTGTAACTTTATGAAATGCTCATGTCACAGTGCCCTTATCGATTGGCTACGACTTTAGAGCTTCGCTGTCAGCAAATATCAAAATGTATGGATTTTCAGAATTTCTCAAACTATTCGAAAATAATGAAACCAGCTTCAATAATTGAAATCAAATTATATTGAAAATATTTTTATTCGAATAGTTTATAAATAATAAATAGTTTATTATTTATAAACTATTCGAAAATAATGAAACCAGCTTCAATAATTGAAATCAAATTATATTGAAAATATTCTTAAAAATGTCTAGTTTTGGAAACCGACAAATAGAATATACATATCTTTAATTGATGACGACTCATATTGTTGGCGAACTTCTGGAAAGAACTGAAAAAACTTAAAAATGATAAATGAACTTTTCGAGAATTTTGCCCGAATTTTTGTGCAGTATCCTTTGTAAATTCTCTTCAAATAAAAAATATATTCTCATCATTCCTTGCGGTTATCTACCTATTGTGTGTGCCCATACTAGGCATTATTAGTCTAAGACATTATATAACATTTTAGGTATGGCTTGACAACTATCGAATGTGTGGTGAGAGTTTCCTTGGTGACACTTATCGTTATATTCTGAAAGATATATTCTGGTACCGGCAATATAAATTAGTGTTGATTTCTGAAGATCCTTATTGATATTTAATATATTATATAGGACTACATAGAATATACAGAACCCAGGAAGTCCATGGGTTTCGCAATATTTCTGTAGATTATTTCAGAATTCAGATTTCTGATTCAATCTGTCAGTTGACTACGAAATTAGTAATCACATTTTTTCGATTTATCATAATTACTAATGATAGGATTGAACAATGTTTGTAATTCGAAAATACTTCAAACAATTAGTCAAAAGTTCAAAAAGTGAACAAAATCAATAACTTGCACTTAAATGATCCATGGCCTTGATTTTTCTGATTGTTGGTATAGCATCTAAAGAAACATATAATTAATTTTTTTTCATTCCAGCTTCGTACCTTTTCAGCTTTGCAGCCGAACGATATTCATGATATTTCATTCAGAAAACTCATTTGAAATACAATCAGGCTGTAATGTACAATACAATATTGTACAATACAATATTGTACAAGAAAGAAAACGTGAACGTGTTCCATTATGATACGATTAGTACTGACGAACTTTACTCTAAGATTTTTGCAAGATCGGTAGACTAATCTTCTTTTTCTTCGGTTATTATGTGCTATATGTGTTATGTCCTTCGGAATGGTAGGAAATTCAAAAGAGCTAGCGATTATCAATGTCAAGAATATTTTTTCAAACTTTCAACTTTCCTGAATATTTATGAAACGCTTATAACGCCATATTACCAAAGTGCACAATTTTCAGGAAGTAATTAACCCACCCTACCTCAACATAACATGTTACCATATTTCTCTAACTATCGAATTATATGAATCTTCTGCGATCGTGTAAATTTCAATATACTTGCTTGGTCTCCCACCCTACAGGTAGGATAGAACTGGTACTCAAAAGAAGATGACCAGTTGTATATTAGAAACTTCAATTTATGCGGAATTTTGATGAACAGCCTATTTGCTAATCATACTCATAGACATCTCTTGAGTTTGATCCCACCTCAGTTCACACGAAAGGTGGTCGACAGTATAATACTTCATTAATAATTACATACTGACCTTACCGTGTTTATATATTTATAGATGCTTGTTATATGTTAAAGAAAATGAAGATAGGTTTATTAAATTGAATAGTAATCATGAGTATTCAACAAGGAACAGGGATGTACTACTTATTCCTATGCATAAAACAGCTAAATTTGAGCACTCTCTCTATTATCAGAGTATTAAACGAATTTAAAAGTACTGAAAGCTCATTTGTGTAACAGGAGAGTTAAATCTCTGCTCTTAACAAAGGCATACTATAGTGTGGTAGAGTATTTCGATGATTCGAATGTAGGAAATAATGTATGAATCAATTTTTTGTAATTATTGTATCAATTGAAATGAATGTAATTCTACAATGTAAAGAATGTTTCTCAATGAATTTATTTTATTATTATTATTATTATTACTCAATGCTTCGGCTATGCTGATAATTTGAAAGGTATAAGATACACTCAAATGTGTCAATAATGTGCACTCTCATAACACTAGAAACGCAGACTGTTTCAACATGCAAGTTTGTAGCCTTTCTCAATCTAGAAACAGTATAATTTATACAGGACTGAATGCATACAATAAATTGCTGTTTGATTACATCAAAAGACTGTAAATGTCCTCAAGAAATTGGAGCGTAAATAACTTGAGTTCACTTTAGACGGTAAAAGTTGTGAATAAGGAATATTAAACAGAATGTTGGCTAATTTGGCATGTTGGCTGGTCGCCATACATGAATTCTGTGAAAGTTGATGTTGAATGAACATTCTTATTACCATATATCGAAATAATTCTACCAGCAGAATTGTTTTGCAGTATTGTATGTGGAATGGAATGCAGAAAAAATTATTGAAAAAAGGAATTCTCTTTTTCAGAAAGAAAGCAACAATCGAACCAATTCCGTATACAGAGACGAAAAATTTCACGTTGAAACCATATTGACACCAGATGGTTAACTAATTTCATCGATAAATACGCTGGCGCACCAGGATCTAATCCAATTTCGGAATTTCGTCCGTTCTAATAACGACATTATTTCGAATATCCCCATTAATGAGGAAAGTATCGGAAATTTCGATATTGTCCCCAGTTTATGACATCGTGAAAATAACGACACTGACCATGGGCCATGACTATTCTCTTCGATTCCATCTGCTCCAATGTCCTTTGATTATCCCTGTGGATGGATTTTTTTGCGGAATACGTATAAACATATCTATATGATTGAGATTTGATTTCGATTAAATTTTCATTTAGAGTGTGAATATTTACGGCCGTTACTTCGTGTAAATCCTCTTAAAAATAAAAGGGCAATGAAAACTTTGCTTTCTGACTTTTCATTTATCAGAATAATCAAACATCAGTATTTATTGAAATGAATCATGTCATATTGTACTGAGATACTTCATTATGTGTGCACATTCGCAATTTACATACGAGAATGTTATTAACATTTGGATATGTCTCCATATTAAGCACTTTTCCACAATTTGCCCTACTTAACTTATGAATTCAACCTGATAGAACCAGAAAAGGGCTAGTGACAACCGTAGTGAAAACTTCAGCTCTGCCCTCGAGCTTTTCTGATAGTTCGAAGATTAATGAGTGGACATGAAGGAATGTGAAAAATCTCTCTATCGAAGAACAGAGGTAAACTCTCTAGAGCATGGCGAATCGCTTTCTGTGGTCAAAATCAGTGAATACTTAGGGACTTTGTAGACATCTTATTCAAATATCTCATAACTGTGTCTCAGAATGTGTAACAATGGTTCACGCTAGCTGGCCTCGTAAAGCCTCTTAACGCGCAATGATCTTGTCACGAGGACGCGATCTGCCATGCTCGAGAGAATTTATTTTGGTTTCTCGATAGAGGGAGCTCACGCGTTTAATTCACGGAAGAATGTTCGCCTAATTTCGAATATAGGGCCTGGGTGCGCATGACGAACCATCATTCGAGGACTAGCAACCGTAGGAGACGGACAGGACTGTGATTTCTTTATTTTTTATGAGGTCAGGAATTTCTTCTATACGCCCTTTAATCTTGTTTTACCCTTTTTCTACTGCGTTTTAGAGAAGTTTTAACCTTAGCCTACTACTGGCTTGAAAGCGCCAGCTTCTCCTGAGGATTCAGCTAGAGTTGAGAGCTCTGAAGAGTTCACCCTTTTCCGTTTGCATGTTTGTTCTTTCTCTTGTTCTATTTTTCGTTTCCATTGCATAAGTGATGGTCTTTTATCTGTTTTTCTGATTTTGATTTCACTTACTCTGTTTACTTCTTCGTTTTTATGTTGTCTCATTTTTTCCAACATTTTGTTCGTTTGTTTATTCATTTTTTGTTCTAGTGTTTCCATTTTCATTTCACTCATTATCTGCTCGTTTGTCATATACCAGGGAGCTCCGATTGTGGTCCTGATTATTCTGTTCATTGTTCCTTGTAGTGCTTTCTTCCTGTAGTTTTTATTTGTGTGCCATATCTCTCCAGCGTATGTTATTGCTGGAGTTATTATGACTTTGATTATCGTTCTCTGGTTTTCTATTGACAGTTTACTTTCATTGTGCAGCAGGGGGTATAGTTGTCCATGCAGCATTTTTGCCTCTTTTCTGTTTTCTTCTATTTGTCTGTTGAAGTTCAGGTGTTCGTCTAGTGTTACACCCAAGTACTTGGCTTTTTTTGCCATTTTATTTGTAGCTCTACTATTTCTATCATTTCCGGTAGTTTAGCACATCTTCTTCTCTTGTAATCGAAATATACTCCGACTGTTTTAGTTGAGTTTATTTTGATTTTCCACTTCATTTGTTCCTGTAGTCCTCTGTCAGCGAATTGCGCTATTTTGCAATTTTTCTGTTTTGGTGTGCGCGATGTGTAGATGTTGAATAAAAGTGTTCCCAGCACCGATCCTTGCGGTACTCCAGCTTTTATTTGTCTTTCTTTCGATTTTTTGTTACCTATTTTGACCTCGTATTTTCGGTCTTCTAGGTACGATATAATTGTGTTCACAATTTTCCTCGGAAATTGATTTTTCTTCATCTTGTATATAAGTCCTTGGTGTTAGACTCTGTCAAATGCTTCTTCTATATCAAGGAATATTGCTCTAGTCGGTGTTGATAGATTCAATTTTTCCTTGATATCTTCTGTTAGCGTCGCTAGTTGATAAGTTGTTGTGTGCTCTGTCCTGAATCCGAATTGGTGTTTCGGAATTATTCTATTTTCTTCTGCGTGTTCTTTCACTCTTCTGTGTATCGATTTCTCTATCAGTTTACTGATTGCTGGAAGGAGATTGATAGGCCGGTAGCTGCTCGCCTCATTTCTTGGTTTTCCGTTTTTATGTATCATTATCGTTTCTGATTTCTTCCATATGTTCGGGTAATATTCGAATTTCATTACCGCATTTCCTATGTTCGCTATTCCTTTCACTATTTCCATTGGTAGGTTTTTTTAGTTAGGACGGACACTTTTTCAGGAGCTGACCAAGTAGACTTACTGGCGACGGAATACGGAAGATAAGTCCACGCCCACAAATGTGATATTCGAAAAACAGTTCTTTTCAGAGCTTTCGGCTATTTTACTTCATAATAGAATCCTAATATTAATAATATTATATTATGAACGGCGACAAGAAGAAAATGGAAGTGGCAATAAATAACGCGGACACCTAGGAGCACCTAGCATCCTTGACAGCCGATGGTTACGATGTAACGGGACTCATAAACAGACTGACAGAAAAATATAAAGACGCACATGTCAAGAAAGACTCGAAAACGAGTAAAAAATCCGAAAAAAGACAATGCCACTAACGCGAAAAGGTGTCTAAAACCTGATTCCAACGAGTTTCAGACACCGAAGAAAGCAGTGAAAATAATTACTAATGAAAATCAGGACACGAAAATAGCGACAAAAAACAAGTTTGAATCGTTATCAACCGAAGAAGAAATGGAAACACAAACAGTAGACGAGAGCAACAAACAAGAAGAACCGATCACATAAAAACAGAAGAGCAAGGTGATAAATCCGCCAAGAAAGGGGAAAATGATCCCTATTATCATCCAGGAAAAAATTAAATGGAACGTCATCTCAAAGAAGTGCAAACAACTGATAATAAACTACTCCAAAGCCAAACTATTCCACCAAGGCATTCAAGTTGAACCTGCCACAGAGGAGGACTATAGACGCATGTTCCACGTGCTTAAAGAACGGAACACGCAATTTCATACATATCAACTGAAAAGCGAAAAGCAATTGAAGGTCGTTATAAGGGGAATAATAACCGAAACAACTGAAGAGGAAATAACCAATGATCTGAGGTAACAGGGCTATCCAGTCACGAAAGTGGCCAGGATGAAGGGAAAGAAAGGATTCCCCACGCCCCTAGTCCTAATCGAAATCCCGAAAGAGTATGAAGCTATTTACAACGACTTGCCTAGTCATTCGAGGACCAGCATCCACAGTGGAAGGACGTATTCAGGTAGAAGCAGGTAGACGAATATCACTGAACGACCAGGCGTGCGCAAAAAAATGAAATTTTGCAACTTTGTGCGCAGATCTTAACATAGTTGTAAATCTCAGGCAAATAGAAGTCGACGGAATACGGAACTTCGTAATACGAATTCCGATCGTCTGTAAAATTCAAATCGCAGTCGGGAAACAAGTACCTAGGACAAGAAAAGTAGACGGAATACGGAACACCGCATCGCGGGTTCCGCGTTCAGCGGATAACTGGGGCTTGATTAAATTTCAGACACCTTGAATATTGTAAGAGTATCAACAAAATGGAACAAGCGAGAGAAAAAGTTTCAATAATTGAGAAATACTGCATAGAAATGACTCAACAGGGCTATGACGTGGAGGATATCCTGGAAAAACTATTAAAAATGATCCACACAATCGAGCCAAATGAGTATACAAATACATGTAACGAAAACACGACCGCGGCGACAAAACGGGCCGGGGAAAATGAAGAATATGTAACACCAAGGAAGACGGTCAAATCAAAGCACCACGAAAACATGGAGACAACGACAACGGAGAATAGGTTCGAAGCACTCACTTCAACGGACGAAATGGAAGTGCAGGCTATCGCGGAGGAAGAAGAAAGTCCACCTCAACAGAAGAAAAATATAACCAAATGAAAACAACGAAGAAAGAGAGAATGGCTCCACTAATCATAAGGGAAAAGGATAAGTGGACGGAAATCTCCAAATTGACAAGACAAATGAAAATAAACTACAGCAAGGCTAGACTTGTCAACCAAGGCATTCAAGTCAAACCTAGCTCAGAAGGCGACTACAGGCGTATGTTCCACCTCCTTAAAACGCGAAACACACAAATCTACATGTATCAGCTGAACAGCGAGAAACAGCTTAAAGTGGTAATCAGAGGTGTCATGACACAAGTCACAGGAGAAGAGATCGCAGAGGATCTCAAAGAACAAGGTTATCCTGTGACGAAAGTAGTGCGAATGATAAGCAAGAAAGGTTTTCCTGCACCTTTAGTAGGTACTCGTTGAGGACCCAAAGGAGTACAAGACTATCTACACCGAACTGAGGTTTTGCTGCGGACTGTCCGTACAAGTTGAGAGCTTGAAGCTGAAGACAGAGGTTGTCAAATGCTACAAGTGTCAACTTTTCGGACACGTTCAACGTAACTTTCATGCCAGCCCAAAGTGCATGAAATGCGGAGAAGGCCATAACACATTCGAATGCACTAAAACAAGAACAACAACTCCAAAATGCGCGAATTGCAACGGTGAGCACTTGTCTACAAGTGTTCACTGCTCGAAAAATCCTAACAATCCGAAGATCAAGCCAACGTTCAACGGAAAACTGAAGCCAGCTCCACTACCTCCTGTCAACTTCTGGAAGAAGAAAGCAGAAGAAACTAAAACACAGTTGAATCAGAAACCTGAGGCAACGGAGAGCGTAAATGGAAAAACAGAAAACGGAACAAAAATCAACAAAGGCGAAGAAGAACTAGCAACCATCCTGGGCAGAATGCTGACCCCATTCAGAAACACAAATGCCACGATAAAACAGAAAATGGAATTCATCAATGAGCAGGATAAGTTTATAAAGTTGTTTAAGAGCAAAGCTTAAACAATTCTTATGAACAATTCGAAAATCGGTTTCTGGAATGCGAACTCAGTTCTTCCCAAAAGGGTAGAGCTGATTCTATTTCTAGAACAACATGCAATCGATATAATGTTGATCAACGAGACATTTTTAAAACCTAACAAACAATTTAAAATACAGAACTATACCATATACAGAACAGACAGAACGACGGGCACAGGAGGAGGAACAGCCATCGTCATCAAACAAGGAATGGTACACGAAGAAATAGACACAGACTCATCTACAACTATAGAACACACAGGCATAAAAATCCAAACAAGAAAAAGAGACTTGATATGCTACGCCGTTTACAACCCACCGAACACTGGGATAAACGACGATATCAAGAAACTTTTCAAACACAACACAGCAACAATAGCAGCTGGAGATTTAAATGCAAAACACACAAACTGGAACAGTAGAGTTGCGAATGTACCTGGTAAACAATTACAAAAAATTGCTGACGAGAATGATCTGATAATTGCTGAACCAAGTGAGCATACCCATATATGCACTAGCTCAAATACAAATGATCTACTGGATATAGCGGTAATCAAAAATGTTCACTGGACGTATCAGTTAGAAACAATCATGGATTTATCATCGGATCATTGTCCGGTAATTTTGAAATTGTAAACAAAAGCGGAAGCAAAGCCCCAAACAAGGCGTGAAACCAACTGGCTAAAATACAGGGAAACAATTACTGCAAAAAACCCAAATACAAACAAAAGAGTTCAACTTGAAAAAGCCGTTAGAGACCTCGAAAGCAGAATAGGAAACGCTGTCGAGGAATCTACAAAGATAGTGGAAGTCAAAAGAAGTGAGCCGATACCATACCACCTTAAAATACTACTGATCAAAAAAAGGAATGCACTCAAGAAATACAGAAGAACCTTGCATCCTGTTGACAAGACCGTCCTGAACCAAATGAAGTGAAAGAAAAAATTAGAGAGCACAGGACGAAAAATTGGGAACGAAAACTTGAGTCGCTGGAAAGTGAAAACAACTCACTTTGACAGATGACCAAGTCCTTGGCGAACAAAAAGACGGAAAGACAAATACCGAGAATCGTCCACGTAGACGGAGTTTCACTGACATCGGCAGAAAAAGCCGAAGTCTTCGCAAATCATTTGGAATCACAATTCACCAACAATACGGAAAACCTTGATGTCGATGTCGATTTCATGAAGAACATAAGTAGGATTGGCCTCAGAAGAGAAGAACCAGCGGAAAGTCACAACGACGAAGAGCTGGGAGAAATAACGGAAAATGAGATCAAGACAATCCTGAAAAACTTGAAAACTAGGAAAGCACCAGGCCTAGATTGAATTCAGAATCAGGCTCAAAAGTCTTTGCCAGACGAATCAATACGATAAATAGCTGAAATAGCACGTGGAGTGTTCCGTACTGAAGAATATCCAGAAATCTGGAAGCAATCAGTAACGATAATGTTACACAAAGCAGGAAAACCGATCAACGATGTCAACAGTTATAGACCGATAAACTTGTTGTCGGCACTGAGTAGAGTCATGGAGAGAATTTTACACAGAAGATTGAAAACGTTCGCCGACAACAAGAGTATCATTCCAGAGCATCAATTCGGACTCAGAACGGAACACTCGACAATACATCAACTGGCAAGAATGACAGAAGACATCAAGAGAACAATTTCCTAGAAAGTTGGTGAATATAATTCAAACATATCTACGTGGATAAATTTTTAGAGTGAGAATTGGAGATCAACTCTCTAGGGAGATGAAAGTCAGTGCAGGATTGCCCCAAGGATCAGTAGTCGGCTCACTTCTATACAGCATATACACGGCAGACATTCCAACTCCCGACAAGTGCAAGTTAGCCCAGTTCACCGATGACACCGCGCTCTACATTTCGAGAAGAATGAAAAGCGCCGTTCAGAAGAGATTTCAAGAAGATCAACAGAAAATTCAAAAGTACTTCGAAACGTGGAAAATTAAAGTGAACCCTAATAAAACAGTTGGGGTTTACTTTGACCATAAAAACAGAGAAGGAAAACCATCGAAAGTGAACTACGATGGCCATCCCATTGCGTGGGAAAAGAAAGCGAAGTAGTTGGGAATTGTAATGGAGAGCAACTTGAAGTTAAGAACACAAGTATCCGAAAACATCAACAAAGCCCGGCTTATGCAGGCCTACCTGTACCCTCTTCTGAACAGAAAGAGCAGGATGTCAACGGAGAACAAAATGAAAATTATTAAAACGATAATCATTCCAGGGCTCACTTATGGCGGTGAAATCTGGGAAATAGACAACTCCGCACGAGTCGAGAGACTTCAGGGTACCCTAAACAGAATAGTGAGAATGGCAGTAGGGGCACCAAAGTACATGCCCAACACGAAACTCTACGAAGAACTGGAGCTAGAAAAATCTCAGACAGCATTCAAAAACGAAGAAAAAAGTTGATTGAAAAGATGACATCACACAAGAACACCCTCATACGGAGAACAACCGAAATTAAGCCCAGAACAACAGGTGGCAGAACATCGTTGACCCAGTTGAAAAGATCTTCGGAGGAACAAACACTTCAAACAAACAAGAAGAGAAAGTGCTGAAAACGCACTAATTAACGACATGTGAGAATTCACACATCAACACAGTAGAAGGCGAAATAAAGATGAGGAGGCAAAGGATACACATTCAGTCCTCTTAAAAACCAGTGCAGACCATCATTTCTTTGCCTAGTGTGCAATCACTTCTATGTGCTGTGACTCTCTCTTTGATTATTCGGGATGCTTTTCCTATGTAGTATCTGTTGCAGTGTCGGCAATCTATCCTATAGAAAACACCTGCTGTGCGGCCTCTTGGCCGATTTATTGGCAATCTTAGATTGTTATTGTTTTGATTTTTTCAACAAAATTGTGCTAACACGTGCGTTTGTCAGAAAATACAAATGCTCAAGAATGAAATAACTCTTCACCTCAACCTCAAAAAACTGAAATTGGGTAATATTTTCCATAATGAACACTTCAAACAATGTAAAGATTTTAAATATCGAACGGGAAAAGATGCACTGGTGAATTCAAGAATACCAGTAAGTGAAAAAAATTGTTATCTTGAAACATAAATGGCCAAAAGTCTTCATTTTATGTAGACTTTACACCGAATTTTATAATAACACCGAAATAACAAAATACAAGCAATTCAAAAAAAACTGTGCGAGGTATAGAAAGTTTATTCATAGTAACAAATATGATGTTGCAATGTATTTTTAGTATTAGTTAGTTATCAGATATATGTTAATTAATGGTTAGGATAAGGTATCTTTCACTGAGAATTATTTTTTATTATGGTCATAAAGTTTTATTATCTTAGAACATTCAGATGTTGCAACGGAAATGTATTCGAATCAGGTGCAAATTTGAATATGTTTTCAGATTAAGGCTGATACAGATGATTATGAGTTGAACATATTGACGATTTTGTCAAGAAATTTAGACTCAGATGTACTGAAAACCGTTCTCTGTACAAAAATTTTCATTTGTTACTGAGCTATGAGATAGAAGCAGGTTGTGTTTTCAGCTCGCAGAAAACAGCACTGAGGATAACTCTTGTAATGCTATTTCTCAACGGTTTCAGGATTGTAAATATACAACTATTGCTGTGTTTAATTTTTTGCAAGCACAGTAGGTATAACCAAACCCACAAGAACTTCAATAATACTGAAAATGTCCAGAATTATTATTTTTCGAATAATTTTCTGATGTTATATGTGAAAACTTCAACCTTCATATATGCATCAAACTCTACGATACTCAAACCCAGTAAATATCAAACTCTGTAAATTTACCAACAATTGAGAAAAGAAATATATTCATTTTCAATTAATATTACAGTAAACATCAAACATTAATTGATTGGGCCGATACTTGATGAAAATCTAAATACATAATTCAAATAAAACGAAGCAGTTTTTTGATTTTCACTATAATTAATTCAAAACATGACAATATCGTTTCGCCAACACAGTGGCTTCCATTTTCAGATTCCAGTGGGTCACTTTTTCATCAACATCTGATGAAGCCACTGTGTTGGCGAAACGATATTGTCATGTTTTGAATTAATTATAGTGAAAATTGAAAAACCACTAAGTTTAATTTAAATTATGTAAACATCAATATTTAATTCTACGTTAGGCTTTCTGTTTTTGAGTGCATTTATTTCATATTCAAACTGTCTTCATGCTTTACTTGATTATGAGAATGAAGATTATGAGATGAGGCTATAAAGGAGATCGCCAATAATTTTTTTATATTCAAAATATTTTCTGCAAATAGATATTCAGGTCTTATAATATCAAAGTTCTTTTTATCTATCAGAATTATCCGGTAGATAAATGACGTAACCCCTGATTATGATTTTTTATTGAATACTGCAATATAATAGAAAACTGTCCAAGGTGTCGAAGCGGAAAATTTCCTGTGATTCAAAATAATTTGATGTGTTCTAATCCTTTCGTCAGTTATGAGAAAGCTCATACCGAATGGAAATGGAATTGAAATCCGAATATATCGCATTGGCAAATTTCATAAACATTAATAATACTTATGATAAGAATACCTCTTCACGGGTACTCAAACATAGCGTAATACTCGAGTCGAATCGACGAAAATAATATTTTCCGGGTCGTTAGTCCAGAAAATTGCTAGAGTCAATTATACCTTCACCCAACCGAAAGTCTACGATAACTTCCCCCGGTAGTTAATGGAATATTGAGGCGATGAATTAACACTTCAGTATAATATTTGAAAACATTGAGGAAAATTGATGTTTGGAAGGAGATAGTTCTATGTAAAATAGTTTACAGGATACCTTCAACCCAGTCCTCTCTTTCCATTCTTCAGGAAAAACTTGTTGCAATCACGGGAAAAATATGTTTGATTGAAATAGCGGAAAAAGCATGTGATATTCATCATTTCAGAGGAACACTTTCCATTTACCGTATTATAACATGCGATAAACTGACTCGAGACATTTTTTCTCATTTTCCGGATAAATTCATATTATTATAAAATATATTTGAATAATATGTTTTTAATCTGGGATACCAATAGTAAGACCTTCCACAATGTTCTAACTAGGCCAGAGCGCTTCATTCAGAAGAATCTCCATATTTCTTTCATGCTTTAGAACGTTTCATATGTATACAAAAAAATTTGAATAAAATAGCGAATTCGAAAGTTTCACTTATATCATATACAGAACCACAATAACGCCCCGAAATTTTATGACGTTCTAGTGACTTCGCATTCATAAAAGTGATTATTTTTTGGAGGTCAGAATATGAAGGAAGTAGAGTTGGTTCGATGTATAAGGCTATCCATCCTGTTCCTCCCTCTAAGATCTGGTATAAGGATATATGTAATCACAATGAGTTATTTCTCATTTGAAGAGCGGACACAGTCTATGTCCCCAATATTTGTATAGGGTAGGAAAGTCAGATAATCCATTATGTAGTTGTGGTGAATTGGGCACCTCAGAACATTTGATCATGTCCTGCAATAATTTTCGGAACAAAATAAGCATTTTGCTCATGAAATTGAACAGAATTGTTAGATTTAGTCAACCTTTTAATTTGTGTTTTCTTCTTGTCACTGAACAATATAGATGTTTTTAAATTTATTCATGACCATATTAAAAGTATAGGATTGAAATGTAAATAATGCTATTAATATTATACAATGTTAATTCTATTACTAATGGATATCCATAAGTTTTCATACTACCCTATGTTTTATCCCTAATGTGGTTTCCTATACAATCCGTGACTTATTTTCTGTTTTGAGTATGAAGATGAAAATCGCCTTGATGAGCCCCTTGGCGTATTGTGTCCTTGTTATGTCCCCATTCAGTGTTTTGTTCTTAGTTTATATTAAAAGCAGTTTATATTAAAATATCCTGTTGGCCAATGGCCTATAGTCAATGCCATTTTACTTTTTAAAATAAAAAAAAAGTGATAATTTACGGATTTTTCCACATCTACAGCACTAAATAAAAATCTGCTAGTGATAAGTGAGTTAAAAAATGATTTCGCAATGGAAAATCATTTTCTGAGCCTCCACAAATCTTCAAATATTTTGAAGACGTTTTTCGAAAATTGCCGCTCAAAATCGTAGTTATATTTTCTCCACACACAAGCCACCACCTTTCATGAAGCTGTTATTAACATCGAAAAGCAAAATGTGTCCAGTGAGTCGTCCAACGAAATTTACCATTTCCGTGATAACCCAGAACTTGAAAAAAATACAATTTTCCTTCCTGTCATCGTTTGAAAACTGTTTGTAAAATGACAAAGACAAGCTGCTTTTGACCAGCAGGATGTGAAAACTGAAAGAAAACTTGCAGCAGTGTCCAATAAATGCAATCCAGAACTAAAAGAGTTTCTATGAGCAAATTCATCGAAAGTCACTTCATGACAAGAGATAAAGAAAAAGCTGGAATCAGTGGTCACTCGAGGATATATTAGAGCAGCCAAAACAGGAAAGTTTTCGACGAGTTTTCACTAATTTTCGATTTTGCGACAGGTGAACAAATCTCTGTCTGGAATACAGTAAATATTTCAACTGTAAAATTATGGGTCGAATTCCAGCACTTTCGTACAAACAATCTCCGTTTAACAAAATTCTCCATAATTATTGTTAACGTTATGTTCTCCCTGGAAGTTACACACGACACACGTGTAAACGTGAACACGTTAAAACTCAAAAGAGTTTTTTCATAATAAAACAAGATATGGACAAGTGGCAAAACATAGTTAAGTGTCGCAGTATTGAAAACTATTTTGATTACGATGATAAATGCAAATAAATCATTACTGACCTACACAGTTAAATGAAAACAGGACCCAATATTCTCATATAAAATTGTTCAGCCTACAAATACAAAAAAATACTCAAAACTCTCGCCACTACTGAGGCTCAATAAGTCGTGCATACTCAAATAATTTGTATTCAGTGGTTTGAGTATTTCTGTTTTTCTATCTTCTATAATGAGAAACTATGGAAAAACTAGAAAAATTCTTTCATTATATAATTCCGCAAATGTCTTACTCTGGTAAAAAAAAATGGATAGTCATTTTTGATATAAAATATGCCTACGCTTTACTTAATTGGTGAGGTTCAATTCCTGAATAATTGATTATAGTAGATAATTTTATTGCAATTATGATTCTGATTACACGCAATTCATCATAGCCAATGGTTTCTAACTACGGATATTTAATAGTGTTGGCGTTTACTTGATGTAAATCCATTATAATTGAATATAAACTAAAATTCGAACACTTGAACTTTTGATTTACACTTTATTGACAACATAGCAACGTTAGAATACTAGAGTATTCTGTAAGCATTTGAAGAAGTCGTTTGTAACGTCGAAACAAAAGCGAAAAATAAAGTATGAATCAAAAGTTCAAGTGTTTAAATTTTAGTTTGTATTCAATATAACTACGGAACTGTGTGTAAACAAGCCTTTTTCCAATATGCAACCTGGTCACTTGCCCAAGGCCTTGCGATCGATAGCGGCGTTCGATTTCTGAGAGATCAATCAAACGATAACCGGCATTGAAAATAGATACTGATGATATTATAATATATGAAAACTATTCATTTTAAAATAGCTATAGGTAACGAAACGTTGGAGATAATAAAAAAGTTTTCAAGTTTTACGTTCTTTTATTGCTGAAAACTCAACCCTTGATGCAAAGAATGAGAATTTTTGAATTAAAGAACTTCAAAACCTTCAATTCATTCAGTAGCAATTTCATGAGACTTTGAGTTACTATTTGTACATTTTCCACACTCTAATAGACTGTGGAAAAACCAAAATGCTAAGTTTTGTTTTTCTTTGTTATGGTACCTAAATAGTATTTATACATGGCGATTCATATCATCACTGCTCATCGTGTCGACATGTGAGTGCACTTTATTATTTTGATATTTCACTGTATAATTTTATTATTATACAGTATATTAACTGTATAATAATAAAATTATAATTTAATGTGTATTTAATAGTGTTGGCGTTTACTTGATGTAAATCCATTATAATTGAATATAACTTAAATTCAAACACTTGAACATATGATTTGCACTTTATTGACTACATAGCATGACGCGTTTCGTCGTTTCAAACGACTTTTTCAGAGGCTTAGAGATTAATATCATTATTATATATATATATATATATATATATATATATATATATATATATATATATATATATATATATATAATTCATTTATTAATAATTTTTTTGAAAACACGATTTTGATTACCAAAATACAAAAATTTCAGCAACTGAGAAAGACAAAAAATGTAGAGGGAATAAATTTTAGAAATGTTACACCTTCATCAAAATTTGTAAAACACAGTAAATGAAAGAAAAGACATAAAAAAAATCTTAATTCTACTTACAAAAATTTGATAAACATTACAAATAACACTAATATAAAGAATACAAAACAATCACCAAACATCATATCTCAAAACTCATTCTTTCCTGATCTACCATCAATTTCACACATAAACCAATCAATATTCATATTCTAGATAAGTATGTCTAACTATGTGTAATTATATGTATGTAGATATGTGTATATAAATCACACTCATTAAAATCACCTGGCTTACCATGAGTTTTTCAGAGGTTTCCTCATGGTAAAGAAGACTAAAACTTCCGATGCGAATGCTAAGCCAAAAATATTCCCCTGAATACAAAAAAAAACAAAAAAGCCAATTTGATTTTTTCAAAAAAATAAGTTCGACATTTTGATATCTATAATAATTCATAAAATTCAATTATTCATTAGTTTTGACAAATTTGTTATATTCACCAAAACGTCAACGAAAATAATGTTTTTAACATTGAAAATAGCCTGTTATTTCTGAAAATATATATATATATATATATATATATATATATATATATATATATATATATATATATATATATATATATATATATATATATATATATATATATATATATATATATATATATATATATATGTAATTGTATGGGTTATAGGCAGATCAAATTGCCTATAACCCATACAATTACATTTAAATTACCAGGCAATACTCCTTCTGATTAATATTATATATATATATATATATATATATATATATATATATATATATATATATATATATATATATATATATATATATATATATATATATATATATATATATATATATATATATATATATATATATATATATATATATATGTAATATAATATATATATATATATATATATATATATATATATATATATATATATATATATATATATATCTATATATATATATATATATATATGAATATATATATATATATATATATATACATATTCACTTAATCCAGTGTGTGAAAATAAGTAGAATCTATATGCAGAGTTAACTAAAATGCTATTGCAGTAACTATTCACCTAACCTAAAATTGTATATCATTCGCTTGTCGCCATAAATCCGACAGAAATTCACGTGAATTGCACAAAAGCCCTATTTAAATGTGCAGCTCTCATCTGGAAATTCAGATGCAGCAATAAACTCCATGTTTATAGTCCTTTTCATTATTGATGCGCATTAATTAAAGTGATTAAATGATATATAATTATTGTATTTAATCCGTCTGACTGTGACATTCCCCTTTGTGTTCGCGATGACTTCCATTGTTCAAGCAGAATATTCATTCTCGTTCATGCATCTGTACACCAATTATATAGGCCAAGTTCATTATGATGTTCAACAATTAGCAATTCTGTTACACAGCTTCCTATTTCATGGGCTTTGAAATAAAATTTAAACAATTGCACCAGTATGAAAATATGTGAATCAGTGAGGTAATTTAACGCTTTGAATTTGAAGGAATATCTATAATTGTATCGATAGATAAAGCTATTAATAATGTATCTACGCATGTTAATTCAATGAATGTGTATTTTGAGATCTCTGCAATTAATTCTGTAATTAATCTATGAGTAATTTCAGAATTAAGAATTCAGTTGAAATTGTAATTTCTTTTGTGCTTAAGCGATGAAAAAAGATGTACGTACCTACATATATACCGGAGGAAAAATCGAAAACAGAAGTAACATGTACGAAATATCAAGTAACACTTCATTGTTTGATGAATTGCGTTTTTCGTGGAAAATCGAGTGTAGAAACGAAAAAACCCACAACATATCTTCGAAAACAAGGTGATTATCAAAATTTCTTTCGAAGACTCAATAACACGGTTTTTAAGTTCAAAAACTTCAAGTTCTGTCGACAAGTCAAAATTTCAGTTTACGTTTCGTTGCAAATCTTAGTCAAATCTGATGGATATCGAATGTCAATTGTTATTCTGGTAATCAACTCGGTTTTTCGCCTCTTTAATATTCAAAAGGTGGGTTAAAATACTGGCTCAGCATCCGCTCAGAGTGTATTAGTCCTTTTCACTATGAGGAATCCTCTGAAAAACTAATGATAAGCCAGGTGATTCAAATGAGTGGAATATTATTTTTGATTGAAATGTACTTTTATTCAATTTTGTTATTATGGCCTTGTATGAAAACATTAGCCAACTTAACAAAAACTCCTTTAGAAATTTCATCTTAAACCTTCACTGTAAACACATATTTCTCATATAGCCCATTTTTATTCAATTACATCTTCAACTATACATGGAATATAAGAAAAAAATCCCAATTTGACCTATATCATTGAGGAAAATAAAACAGGGATACTTGCGCCAAGGGGTTCGTCATGGCATATATTCTTCAAACACATAATTAAATTGAGCCACGGTTAAAAGGAAAGGAAGAAAAAGCAATGGCTCTACACAGGTGATCTGACAAAATTTTATGATTGCAAACTTAGAGATTCAATATGTTCAAATATTAGTCTAGATATTTCCAACCTACTGAAGGATAGTAAGAAAGAAAAATTGAAGGGTTAATCCAGTTATTTGAAGAGAAATTTATCATATTGATGCCTGAGATTGCAGCAACTGAGAATGATATGTAATTATTTCTCGTCACTGACGGAGTGGATTTTGCTTAGCACCTATTATATTCAAATATTTAGGGTACTTTATATGCCCACTCTACCAACGACAAATAGACCGAATGAAAAACTACTAAAGTCAATGTTCTTAAACCATACACTAGATAATGGTTTAGGCTGAATACTCAAATATGATTTACCCTAAGCATTTTCTTAATATTTCTCTTGCCAAATACTGACGACTTCTTTTTATTCACTGCAGTTTTAGCCAACGAATCAACTATTTCATAACACGTAATTCTAATGAAACATGTACTTTCACTCATAGAAATTGCACCAATATTCTTTCACTCTCCAGAAGAAATATACGTTCTACAAAAATATGTTCCTATGTATTACTGTAAACTGGTTACTTGTTCTGACTTTTTTCAAAGAAAGAACAGCGGACTGACTATCTAAGATAATAACGGATCCATTTTCATTAATACCACTTTAGGATTCTACTACATATTCAAGGGCTAATAAAATAGCCGAAAGTTCATCAAATGGCTGCAAAAAGTGAGCCGTTTAGATGCACTCAAGAACGGAACAAATAGAGCTATACCAACTAATTAAGATGAAGATTTTGAAGCATCCGTATAAAGTTGGTAGTACTCAGAGAATTTGTCACTCACAAAATCATAGAATTCTAATATGCAGTTGCAATGGTTCGATGTATACAGGAATGACACTTTGTAGAAAGCTCATTGTATTTCACTAATCCAAAGTATACAAAGGATGGTTTTCCACTATATGAAATTTTTCTGAATTAGAGATTAGGGAATAACAGACATTGACCATTAAAGGATCCTCTCTGACCATCCAATATTTTTCAGTTAAAGTGGATAAAAATAACTAACTGATGATGTATTTTCCATACCAATAGATTCGATATGCCCATTCTTTCAATCAGAAATTTATATGTTAACAGTTTTCGACGAAATTCAACTAGCATGTCTGCTGATTCGAACAAAACAACATGATTAGACGTACTGTTGAAAAAAACAATTGCATGTTTGATAAATTTTTTCTATAAGGCGTTCGAGATGTTAAGATTGCTTTCAACAGTAGAACCACAAAAAATGCAACCATAATCTATTTAGACCCAATGATTTTGACAGATACTTATATCCTATCAACTGACACTCCTTTCTATTCTGCATTTTTGATGATAAATATGTTCATTCTAAATTAAATTATTTCAAGATTTAGACCTGAGAATTTGACACATTATTCATGACGAAAGAAGTCATTTCCAATGAGAATTCTATCTAGAATTTCAAGTCACTTATTAGTGAACGAGCTGACAGTAGATTTTGAAAGATCTCTAAAGAATACTAACAATATATCCACTGGTCTATTCCGATAATGAGAACAGAAATTTACTTTGTCATGTAAACAATACATAATAAAATCATCCGCATGTTGGAAGATTTTAATCTCTGAGACACAAAGTTTTTGTAACCGATGATAGTAAATAGCATCGGCAACAATACACCTCTCTGAGAGATATCGGTATTATAAAATCTAAAAACTTCAAGTGTGTTGTTAATCTTAAATTAAACTTCTCTATTAATGAGGAAGTTATATATCATTTCTGAAAACGAGTACATTTTCTTATTATAATCATCTTTTATGGAATACGTGATGATCTTAGTATTTGAGAACTTAGGAATGAATATCTAGTAAGTTATAAGTAAAGCAATTTTTTTGGAATATAGCAACACCTCCTTCTCCATTCTTACGATCATTCCGAAAAACATTAAATCCTGAGAAATTTATTTTGGTAGTTGTTTTCAACCAAGTTTTACTCAATAGATAAATGTATATATTATATCATACAAATAATTTTTCAAAGTACCTCTATTTGATATCAACGATCTTGATTTCCGTTGCATAATTAAAAACTTATTTCCCATTCAATAATGAGTCAAGTTTATTTTTTATTCAATTTCTATAAAAACCAACTTCAAATTTGGATACAGAACCATTAGTATTTTCAAATATAGAAATCAGTAAATTATGCAGTATATCAGATAATGAATGCAAATCGATTACCCCTGACCTGCGAATTAGAAACTGACGAATTAATGCTTCTAATTTATGTGGAGCAAAGAAGTTGGATGACAAAAATTTATTTGCACTTGAAATTAATCTAAATGTTCTGAAATTAATTTAAATTCCTTTTTTTCCGTTTTTCTCAATTGATATTGTATTGGTAAATGAAGAAGTATCATTGCTGAATATTAATTTACCGACCGCTATCGAATGAAGATTTCAAATGTTTTTATAGTGACTAAATAAACGGTAAACGAACCAACATCTGACGAGGAATATCGAAACGGTTTTTTTTTCGGCGACACGGATATTCGAATTCAATTCATTGTTATTCTGAATTAGTAAATTAGAGTTGCTCTGCAAACTAGAGGGGCCAACATGAAGCGAACTCACCGGATTATGTATCTGAGTATCTGGAATTTCCATATTCAAGTCTTCTTCAACATCATTAATTGGAATTGTTTTGAATGATTTTGAAATTATATCACTTGTATAGTACACACCTCTCCCTTTATCAGGTGGCTTGTATTTGAAGACACTAAATTTAACACAGAACCCAAAGAATCAGATTAAAAATTTTCGTATAGTTTGTAAATTATAAGACAAACGCTGCTACACCGAACAACACCTGCAACCGATATGAAATCTGAACTACAACTGTTGAATTGATATGAATATATAGTTAATTTGTGATATACCATTCAGGAATTGTATATTTTAATATTCATATTTTCTTTATGTGTTCAAAAATGATGGTGGATCAGTAAACAATGTGCTTTCAAATATATTGTTTGAAATGACGTTTGATATCACTACGTAGCATAAAAAAATTCGCTTTCTCTGTTCTCGTATCCCTATGTGTCGTACATAGTTTGATAAGTCAGTGACTTTTTGAATTTCTCGTATTAACACCCCATATTTCTATACAATTATTGATCCATCAACTTCTCAATATGGGTCATATCACAAAAAATTATGTGATTTTTCAATTCACTTCATTACTACATTTAAAGATTGTATAATATAAACTGGAGTATTTCAAAGCTACCCTACCCATATAAAATTGAAAATTTTCCATTTATCTATAGTGGAAACGCTTTATTTTCATATAAGAGTCATTTGTGTATATTATTCTTGTTTGCCGTTTATTGTTGTGAAAACCTCCAGTCAATAGGGAAGTCATAATGAAACAAAAATATAGCCTACAATAATATGAATCAAATTGTAAGTGTTTCAATCGTAATTATTTTAGTTCAGTTTGGAATGTCATCTTCCTGCATCGAGAAAGATCCTCTTTCCACCAGCGCGAATATCAAATATGCTGTGAAATCATTAATTTTTGTTCAACGAAAATGAATAAATTATATATCAGTGTCAAGTTTAGTTCGAAAGGAACTTGACAAACATAGTTTCATCAATTGATTGAATTTTGAATGTGTGTCAAACAATCTTAAACACATAAAGAATGAAAATCTCATTTCGTTTGCTCTGTGAAAATTCTATAAAACTGATCCCAATAAAAAGACAGAGCTTCTGCTGAGGAAACATATAAATGTCAGTCGACGACAAGCAAGGAAAAGTTTTTCGGTAAAACGTTCACGGAGAGGGATCATCTTTAATTAACGAATTTAACCCCTAGTCAGAGAATGGAAGCGTGGACTTAATCTAAATATTCAATCGGATCCGCGAAATCTGTTCGCCGCCTTCGATATTGTTGGTGAGTTGGAAGTCTGCAGCCATAACGATCAATTAGACTTTACGTTCAGTTAGATTACGGGGTACTTCATTCAATGGTTGCTGTGATATAAATACCTCTAGAACTTCCATAATGGCGTTCTTCGTGGACTATTGCTCTTGTGAATTATTTGCAGTTTGTGTGTCATTGTGCGCTTCAGATTTATTCCAGATTCATGCCGTTGTTCGAATATGAATTATTTTCCATATAGATAAATGAGAGCAGTAATTTCATATTATGAAAAGCGAAAATTTAACGATTACTTGATGCAGAATAAATTCTTATTTTGTAAATTTAATAAATCATAAAAATTATATTGTTTTCTGATGTCAACAAAAATTTCTTGAGTCACAATGATTTTTGCCAGCATGGTATCCAGCTACATATTATAATAATTGATGGCATGAATAACGAATGAATTCCGAACTAAATAACTGAAAAACTTACCTGAATAATGAAGAAAAAAATTATATCAGTTCTATATCAGGTTCTATCAGAAAATCATCCGTCTAGTCTATTTGTTCATGTCATATTAGATTATGTTAGGCGATGAATGGTATCGAGATAGCTTGAGGAAATTGTTTCACAAACAATACAATTTTCAGCCAACTTGAAAATATTTCATAAATTCAAACAAAATGATATAGTGTATCATTCCTCCTTGTTCCTCGTGTAATGCAGCCTATGTCAAAAATACAACAGAACAATATACAACAGAATTTTGACATTCGAGTCATCGGTATTTGACGGAGCACTTTATGAAAATATTTTTTTTATCGTGACGATGTAGAAAGCTGGAAAAAAAGCCTCCTCGAAAATTCATTCCTTTTAACTACATCTAATTCTATACATCATGGAAGAGAAATAAAATGATAAGATATCCTCCCAGCAAATCTCAGGAAAATAAGATGCGTAAAGCAATAAATTTCAAAGAATATATTGAGAGCAATTGTGAAAAATTCGTACTGGATGAACATGTAAATAAGCCTTTCAAAGTGAACAAAATCAGAGTTCTATCCTCATGTTTTAATTTGACACAAATTGCAGAAATGAAAAAAGAGAAATCATTTCAATATGATATCATTAGTCTTCTAAAAGTCCAATGGCACGTTGGAAACTAACATAAAAAATAATTGCAAAATGTTAGCCGAATATTTCAACACCGTCAAGAACGAAAAATTTTCAAAAAGATTTACTGGCCATTCAATAGAAACAGCATTTGGGTGGAAAGACCTCGAAATGAACTTTATCAAAAGACAAATACAATAACGGAAGAAATCATAAAACGATGAGAAAAGTTTTATGCACATGTCTACAGAATGAAACAGCTCTGAGTACGTTATTCTGAGGCTGAGTATCGTGACTACTCGATAATAGGTAATTATGAAGAGTAAATGCGGAACAGAGGTTCAAGAAGATCTACAACAGATCAATACAAAAAAATCTCGAAGATCGAACTGAGTGTCGCTATAAAATCGCACATGTAAAGTTTGAGCAAAATCAAATTGTCAACCTGGAGTAAAATGAACAGATAAACGGAAGAAGTAGCACTCAGAAAGCATGAAGCGTTTTTTGGAGGCAAGAAATATGAAGCAATTGTCCTAAGAATTGCGAATTGAATTTCAATGAAACAATCATTATAATATATATATATATATATATATATATATATATATATATATATATATAAATATATATATATATATATATATATATATATATATATATATATATATATATTTATTATATATATATATATATTATATAATATGAAAATGAATCGCAAAATTTGTTGGTAAGCGCATAACGTAACAACGCCTAAACCAATTTTGCCATTTATTTTCAAAAAATTTTCGTTGAAGTCCAAGGATGGTTTTTACGGCGAAAAAATTCAAAAAATGCCGGGAGAACCCTAAAAACAACCCATTTCTTTTTCCCATAAGAACATGGTCTATCCAAAATGTAGAGTCAACAGGTGGACCGATTCCACTATTTTTTTCGTTGTTGTATTTGTAGTTGTCAGGGAAAAAATTTTGAAAATTCCATGTAAAATTAGAAAATTTGAGAATATACACTATTAATAATATAATAATTGATAATCAATTCTCGAAAAGAGGATGTAAAAAAGTTGAATATCTCATCACACATCACTGTTAGTTCAGAGCTTTCACCACTAATATTAAAACTTTAGTTTAATATAAAATTTTTATAAATTTGAACAGACTAACATACACGTTACTAACAGAGCACGTGGTATATCTGATTATAAAGAAGAATACATAATTTTTTCAATATACAGTTGAAATTTGTTTTTTAAAAATTATGATGTACAAACAAATGTTAGATGTACAAACAAAGTCGCAGAACTAAAGTTAAACGGAATCGATGGAATCGAATTGAATAATATGAAAAGGTTGCTTTAACTGCATTCATTCATAACGTGATAATAAATTACAGTTCACAGCAAATCGTTGCTATTGGACCAAAGAAAGTTGTTCGTCAATATTGCTGGGTAAAGTTTAATTGTTATTGTTGATAAGAATATACTACCAATCAACGACAAAATATTGCTCGAAGAGTCAATTCAAATAGACGCTATTGGTGAAGTCACCAGAGCCACTATATTCATTGGTTTCCGGGAAAGGATGGAATGCTGAACATTTTTTGACTTTCATATCTAGCAAATATCTTATATAATTAATGATGAGATATATGAGACAAATACTTGATACGAAATTAGAAACATGCCGTTGACCTATAGAACTGACAGGTTAATAACTTTCAATACATCAACCTTGTTTATGTAGAAATTTTTGATAATTCGATTGATTTGAAATAACAGGAAGTATTGCAGTCCCTTCGTTAGTGAGTCCCTGGCTCCACACGAGATAAATATGGAAAACAAGATAGTTTAGCACAAATAGTCGAATACGTCCTTTCGTCTTTCTGGAAAATATTGTGCGTACGAAGTTCGCCGGATCAGCTAGTATATATATATATATATATATATATATATATATATATATATATATATATATATATATATATATATATATATATATATATATATATATATATATATATATATATATATATACGTACATATTTATATACATTCATATATCATGGAACCCAAAATGTATTTATTTCAATTATTATTAATAAACTGTTTAAGTTTCTCTCCATAAATAACAACAGTCAGTACATTATTCGTGGTGTGTTATATAAATTGTCATAGTTAAGTAAGTGATAGTTATAATTCTACAATGAATTGTACAGTGCACCCTCGTTCTGCTACCGTACTAATGCGTGAAATTATTTCTGGTATTCTCTCGGAATCCATTATAAAATATGTCATTATGAACTCGAAACAGGACTCACTGACTTCTGAGTAGCTTGTGGTATTAAGCTGAGAATGACTGAGATATTTCAAATTGCGATTTTCACCTGGACGAAATAGTTTCACGTGATCTCCACCTAAAAATTCACAGTATGTTACAGGGTTTATAGAATATAAGAAATTACTCATTTCAGACTTTCATCGAATATATTTCGTATCTAGATCAGAATAAAACAACATATTCATAATGAAAAACAATAATTGAAACAAAAACTGAAAAAAAAATGATTGAAAGTCTATTTCGAAATATTATAAAATAAAAATGACAGATTTCCTCTCTCTAAATGCATGGCATTCTGATCAGATTTCAACCAAGTTTTGAGCAGTTTTTTCTACTTTTTATATGAGTTTTCAGGCTATGTGCATATACTACTCTGTTTCATACGATCCTGAGATAAATTGCGTGGAGTGGATGCGAATATATTAATGGGTGTTAGGATCATTCGCTTCGCATTCATGACTCAAATATTTAGTATGCAAAAGATCTGCTGAGGTTTCTTGATCGGTTGCTGAAATATCGGTTGAACCTTCTCCCTTTGGTTTACTAAGTCAGACTGAGACCAAAAGAAGTACAATATATTCTTCTCATTTCATTATATTCCATCTGCCTCGAAAATATATGGATTCTTTCTACGCAATGGCAAATATTTCAATAACTCGTCAACATTTATAAGACTATTTAATGCCCTTATCCGTAGCAAGTCTCCATGGCGGCGATATAATTGGCGCGACCTTGGCGTTCATTTTTGTTATGTCCTAAAAACGTTCTGACAGTCCTTGCTGGGTCAAGCACCACCAAGTTCTG
The DNA here is from genome assembly GCA_030704895.1 of Henosepilachna vigintioctopunctata. Classification (NCBI taxonomy): domain Eukaryota; kingdom Metazoa; phylum Arthropoda; class Insecta; order Coleoptera; family Coccinellidae; genus Henosepilachna; species Henosepilachna vigintioctopunctata. The sequence goes on from JARQZJ010000043.1 coordinate 1,088,036, forward strand.
TAATTTCTTGTTGAGATGTTCGCTGAGTCTCAGTTCTCTGATATTTCTGGAGATTTTTCTGGATTTTACCAGTGGATCCGAAGATAACTGAAACAGTCCGGACCACGTTCATATGCAACAGTGTCTGCAGTCGCACTTCAAGTTGTCGATACTTTTCGGCCTTCTTCTCAATTAATTACCACCTCGATGAATGCAGTTTTCCTCGCTCTTTTGTCAACCAGGACAAAGTCAGGTTTATTGTGGGGAATTGTTTGATCAGTCAAGAAGGTTCGATCTCAGAAGAGTCTGAACTGATCATTCTTCAAAATTGGCTCCAAAATGATTTTGTAGTAAGGCGTTTTTTCCCTTCGTAGAGAATGTAAATGCAAGTTCCTGATGCACAATCTTTTCTACGGCGCGGTGTTATATCTCTCTTTGTATTTCATTGGTGCAAATAATTCACATGCCCTGTTGGATATGTTGAATTGTCTCTGATGTTGTACTCTGATGGCATCCATATGAACTGTTGGGTCTTTGACGATGTATTTCAGGTAATTACGGGTAGGAATAACCTGGTCGAGAAGAGTTACGAGTGTTTCCTCTGTTTCGAAAAACATTCTGCCGGATTCCAACCTACTGGTTGGTATCAGTCGAAATACTGCTCGATTTCAGCTAGCGCTGGACCATGTTGCTAGTTGGTGTGGGGACAATTATTCGAGTTTGAATGTGTCAAAGTGTAATGTTGTTTCTTTCACAAGGAAAAGAGATCGAATGAATTGTGATTATAGCGTCGGTGGTCAGATTCTCTCGCGTTCAGATAAGGCGAGAGATCTTGGTGTAGTCTTCGACCAGAAGCTTTCCTTTCTCCCATACATCACCCAACTTATATAATCTGCTGCGAGAATATATGGATTCATTATACGTAATAGCAAATATTTTAATAATTCTTCAACATTCATAGGTCTATTCAATACCCTAATCCGTAGCAAGTTGGAGTATGACAGTACGATCTGGCATCCCATTCACACTTGCCATCAACGCCATTTTGAGGCTATTCAAAGAAGGTTCTTGAAATTCTTAGTTTGGAAGGAGGATAAGGTTTATTCACAGAGAGGAGTCAATCATAGCGAATTATTGAGTCGATTTAGTTTTATCTCATTGCAGAGCAGGAGAGAAACTTCATCACTCAAATTAGAGTACCAATTACTGCACAATAGTATTGATTGTCCTCCTCTCTTGTCCGCTTTGAAATTTCGTCTTCCTAGGCAAAATTCTCGTAATACAGGATTATTCCACCTGGAGACTCCGAAGAACAACTCCCTAATGCAATCCCCCATTTGGTTGATGTAGTCTATATTCAGTAGTTGCCAATATTTGTGACATTCCACTTTGACTCCATAGAATTTATTATCAGGAGTTATGTGGACAACGAAAATTGATTGAAATGAATTGATTCCGATTGAGTTATTTGTATTATTTCATTGAATGCTATAATGTAGTTATAACTCACAATTTTTTTCCTAATAGAATGAGCTCTTTGTTAAATCTTTTTTCAATTATTTAGTTGAATCTTTTTTCTAATTATTCAATTATGTATTCAATATTGTTATTATTTTCTGTAATTGGGTGTTATACCTGTTGAGAATGAAGAACTTATTATTATTAATACTCTTGCGTTATTATTTTCTGTAATTGGATGTTATACCTGTTGAGAATGAAGAACTTATTATTGTTATTATTAATACTCTTCGACGCTTCTATGTGGGTTAATTCTATTATACTACATTATACTGATCAGTATTTTGATTATTATTCTTTCCTGTGTAACAAGCGTAGCTATCAAAATTTTCTTTTGGAATTAGGCTTTTATCCCGTTGCAAGTGGTCATACCAGAGCAGAATTTCTCTTGAAATCTAGAATGCAGTTTTTCATATGCATATTTTCTCTCTTGATTTCTCATTACGTATATATTGTAAATCAACTTTGTCACTTCATCCCAAACATGTTTATCCACACAAGGAGACCTCTACAGCATGTTTCTATAGACCACTCAAATTTCAGCATCGTATGCTGAAAAACTTTCGAGAACCTTCTTTCGAAAATACCATTGTTTTTTTCTTAATATTTCATATTTTCATTTTATGGTGAGAGGTTCAGTTGATTGAAAAGTACTATAATACGCATTTTTCGTTGCTATATTTCTTCAATTGAATGTTTTGACGGTCATGCCAACGACCTGGCTACATACTTGACAAGTATTCATTCTTGAACATAAAAAATTGTTCGCTAAGTAAATGCATGAGTTCAACGATTTGATCAAGATACTGAAATGTAGTGGCAAATTAGTTTCTCCCATTAGGAAATTGCATCATATATAAGCATTGATTGAGCAGTACGTGAATATTAACAACTCTTCGGCAGACTGAACTCTATTTGAAGACTAAATGATTGATTCCAGAGTTTCGAGAAGTAATTGCATGTATTTATATTTGTTGGAGCATAATTCCAAATCAAATTCGTACACTTAACTCCAATGTATGGAAAAATCAGCTTCAGTCTGTTTAATTTGTTTCACAAAGCAATATTGTATTGGACAATATGTGAAATATTTTTGAAATTTTTGAAAATGTCGTTAATTTAATCATAAGTTATATTATTTCATTTTCTTCCATTTGTATTTTGAGTCCAAATCTTCATTTCGATTATCTATAAAATCTCCATTTTTGATCTTATAACTGAAGTTGAGGTAAGATATGTTTTACAGCTTCAGATGTGATATTATAAGCATTACATACTTCTTGTCTCAGGATCGTCAGCCATTATTTTTTGTTCGATATAACGTGCTTGATAGAGTGGAAATCGTAGAGACAGTTTTGGGAATTTGATTATTCCATCCAATCTTCATACACAAATTTGAATTGATGAAAATGAAAAATTAAGTCTTTATATATAAAAGTGAATCTATATTTCTCTTGGTCACGACATTACGCGTGAATGGCTGTACGGATTTCGATCATTCGTTTTCCGTTGTTGTTGCTATTGATAGGAGAATATTTTCATGAAAGAAAAAATTCTAGATATTGTTCAACACAAGTATATGAAATTTATGTTGATAAAATGCATATAAAACAACTAATTCATATTTTATCACAGATTGGGCATAGGAAAACTGAGATTTCTTACAGTACATCACGGTAAGGTCACAGTTAACACGCCATATATCAAAAATTCAATTTGATATGAAATTTTCTTAAGTTTCAGATGAACTAACATACTCGTAATTAATCAATCTCTGGTAAAACACTCATTTATGTGTATTTCCGTAGAGGATTCATATTCACGCATATACTTGTATGTGTGTATTTGTGTTGATATTTGAATGTATATGTATGTGTATGGTAATATTTAAATGTATGTATAAGTTTGGTCAGAATTTAAGTTTTTTATTCCTAATTATATTTTATCAGTTGTAATATCATATCACAAACTCCTTCTTTTAAAATTAAACAATTAAATTAGCACAAAATTTAACCTTTTGAACTTTTGTACTACCAGTTTTGATTTTAGTATCTGTTGTCTTTCCTGTCTTGTAATTAGGACCTGTCCTGTGAAACAGTGTATGTTAAATGAAAAAAATAAATTAAACATGTGATGTACTTTAGATACATCAAATGTGTTAATATATGAATAATTGATTATCTTATGAATTATTAATTATATTGATATGAAATATATGATTGTTGATTAATTTGAAACTACTGTAAGTGTTACATTGTCTCAGTTCTAGGGTGTCCTTGCTTCCACACGGGAAGTATATTGAAAACATAGAAAGTGTAGCAAAAAAAATACAACACTCTTTTCAGAATTTTTGAAAATATCCACTAGAAATTATTTGGATGTAGAAAGTCCGCCGGGTCAGCTAATAAAGAAATATATTTAATTACATAATGAGAATAGAGGAGAAAATTACTATGACAGATAAAGTATATACATCAAAAATTCCGAATATGAGAATTGATTCAATTCATCATAATCTTATGAGTTGCAGGTTAGGGAAAGAACAGATTCAACTATGATCCAGATAAAAAAAGTATACAGTATACAATATAAACTTTCAAAAACATGTAGGTCTTGAATGAAACTATTCATTATAGACAAACTTGATTTATTTTCGAGAATTGGTTTTTATAAAATATTTTGTAGTGATTGTGATAGTTTTTACATATGTCAAGTTGAACGTTCGATGAAGAATCGATGAACATAAAACATCTATACTGTTGAATAAACTAACTACGAGTTTTTCTGAACACTGCATTAGACATAATCATTCCTTGGATCCTAGGAAGACCAACATAGTACACTCAGGTAATAAAGTCAAAAAATTATATACAACCTTGAAGTCTTGGAAATTACGATACCCAAAAAGAAAAATTTAGCTATCTGTATTTTTAATGATCAGGTGAATTTTTCCGTGAAACCAGTGTTGAATTCTGTGGTTTAGGATATATAAGTGAAAGCTGTACGTTTTTAAATTCAGTAATATTGTATACTCCTGATAATGGCTTGACCACCCAAAACACATGTAGAGTTTTCAATATATTCAGTGAAACATAAGTCAAGTGGGTTAATTTTTAATTTTATACTATTGTTAATTATATTTAAGTATCTGAAGCATTTACACTGTTATTACATGAAACTGTAAAAATTGTACCTTGTGTCAATGACAAAGTAGTCTAGACACGTTATTTCAAAAAAAAAAATTAAGTAAGTGAATCAATGGTTTGAAATGTTCATCAGATTTTTACGCGAAAACGCTTTCTTACTTCTGCCAAACAGTTATAACTCTGTTTCAGAATGATATACCGCTGTTGTGATAAGATAAAAGCTCAGTTTATGGAAAATTACTTTTGCAGTGTTCGGAACACGACCCTTTATTGACATCAAGAATTCCGAATATGAGAATTCAAATCGAAGAGATCAAATTCATCATAATCTTGTGAGTTGCAGGTTAAGGAAAGAACAGATTCAACTATGATCTAGATAAAAGAAGTATACAATATAAACTTTCAAAAACATGAAGGTCTTGAAAGAAACTATTCATTATGATTTTATTTCCTAGAAATCAGAGCTGTGTCATATCACACCCATATATGTCTTCGAATTTTCAAAAGTCTGGTCCCTGAAGAAGACCATAGCCTAAGCTCATAAAAATTCTGAAATCTTAGTCAATTCTACTCAATTATATAAATATACTTTAGCGAGTACTCCAAAACGATGAATAAAAAGATCGTTTTCTGCAAAGCCCCAGAACCTTGCTAGCCTTACTTTCTTCGCACAGTTTACTCCATCTGAAAGTTGAATGGAACAAGTTCGAACTGCAATCTCAGAAAGAACAGATACGGAAGGGATTTTAATTAAAATATATAACGTTGCTGGTAACGGCACGATTTTCTTTAATAATTAATTCTGCAATATGGAATCTCACTGTTTCCGTTCTCCAGGCAAACAAAACTTTTTAATTTAGTTGAAACGTAGCTAAGGTGAGATTTGTTATAAAGAAAAGCCAACTTTCGTTTATTCATCCTGGAGATTCGTTCATTTTTCTCCACCGGAATTTGATATCAAAAGAATATGAAAGCAGCACATGAGAGGAGAATGAGCTTGAAAACATAAAGAGGAGAATATTTTTCACTTTGGAAGTTGAAGCAATTTTGTATAGTTTATAGTTTTTCGATTATACGCTCTTAATAATACTCGTTATATCATTTCAGGAGATATTTCAAGAATTTCTACATCGATCGTATTCGATTCAAATATTCTTGAAATCTTTCAACAGAAATAATCTCGTTATTGTAGGTATTTACCTCTTCCAAATGTGACTAATAGTCAAAAATAGTATCAAGCGAGCCAATGAATGAATAATCAAACATCATATGTGTGATAACCGTAATTGCAATGTGTTGAATCCTGTCCGTCTTATAAAGAATAAAGCATATTGATTTTATTAATTCCATGCACGTTTCTAAATATCATCTGATTTAAACATATAAAAATGTAACAATTCGCTGTCTGTACAGGACACATATAGGAGAAAAATACTATTAGAATCTTCATCATCACAACAGCCCCAAATAAATGATTGTTGGAACTACTGTCAGATTTGTAATGCATTCTGATTGCAGGTCGTCCTGCGGAGATCAGGATGTGATGTGACATGACCTGGTATTGCATTGATTCTGCAAGTAACATATTACTATGCTGTTCGAATTAATTGGTACAAAGGATAAAAAACAATGTTTTCGTAAAATCTTACCTTTTAACGAAGTTATTACATACAAAATAGCGTAAATTATTCATATTAATATAAAGTATGTCCTCCTTTCGCAGAAATAACTCCTTGAATTTGTCTAGGCATCGATTTCACTAACGTAGCGCAGATTTTCTTCAATTCGCCATCATGAAACCACATCTGAATTGCACTTATAATCATTTTTTCTTTTTTAGTGCAATCCATTCTTGCCAGTCGTTTCTTCTAAATAATCCATGAAAATTCTCAATGGGAATTGAGATCAGGTGAATTACCAGGCCAATCGAGTACTTTTATTTCATTCTATCGAATAAAGGCCTGCACTAGTTTGGAATTGTGGCATGGAGCCAGGTCGTGCTGAAATGAACTATCAAACGTTTCCATGAATGGGACAATCGTGGTGCGCAATATTTCCATATATTTCACTGAATTCATCATCCCTGTTACAGGAGCCAATCGTCCAGTTCCATTGGTTGTGGAAAAAACCCAAAACTTCTGTTTCGAAGGATGTTTTACGGTTTGTTGGATGTGATCAGGCGCAAAGTTTCCTCATCACTTCGTCTAACAACACTTGATTTGTACCCTTGAACAAACAAATGTGTATCATCACTAGAAACCACGTGCTTCCAGTCGTCCACAGTCCACGCACGGTACTTTTTGGCCCATTCCATACATTTCTTCATCATTTTTCATTGTTTAAGCAGTTGCTTTCTTCTTGTTCTTCTTGCCTTACGGCTAACCTCCAGCATTCGTTTTCGCACAGTTGAGTTGCTCACCTCCACACCAGAAATCATTAAATCCCTTCAGTGCTTGTCTTTCTCGGATTAATTTTGCTATTTGTTATCAACAATTTGTCTGTTCTTGGAGTAGGTTTTTAGTTTTATTTTCTAGTTTCTTGTTTTGCGTTCGCAGCCACAGTTTCCTTTTATTTTTGGAAACGATGAGCCACTTTCTTCAAATGTTTTGAAATTCTCGAAATGCTGGACTTTCCCACAACAACAATTTCAGCTTTATCTCTTATGGTCATTGATGTGTGTTCATTAAGCGCGATAATTTTGGAACGCTTACTCTGAGTGATATCCATCTTTGGACAAGACAATACATCATGTGTCAAAATTGAAACCAACAAGGTCGCACTGGTAGGCTCACAACTGAATTTCTGGCAAGTTAAAACCTGTCAGAATGTGAATAATGGTCAAGGTCGAACCCTGACGTCACCTCAGGTAGTAAACAAGCAGGTGGGAGGTTATTTAGCCACCCTGGTACTCACACACTTACTAGAGTAACTCAAACGAAGAAAAAAAAATTATCCCATTTAATATAATAATCAAATTATATCAAATAATATCAATAACGGCATAGTATATGATCTCATAGCTTCGCACTATTAAAGAGAATGTTTCAACACACTAGCAGCAAACTACTTTCACAGACCTGGAAAAGGTTTCATAGAAAGGAAACATATCAATCGTGTATTTAGGTTCGTAAATCTGACTAAAACACTTACCTCAACATGAATGACTTAATATGTTAGTTTTATCGTTATGGGAATTAGCCTCCATCACTTAGTGCTATATTCAAGAAGTTCAAAATAAGTTAGGCTGTAATTTTTCTAGCTGTTTTTCCTTTGATTGCGATTGAATTCTCGCTTAACTCTTGGTGAAACATAATTGAATATTAACTCAAATTAAACTCTTGTCTTACTGTTTCACGATTATATTAAACAACATGAAGAGGATAATTGGAGAGGTTCATCTACAGAAAGAAGAAGACAGAAAAGAGAAGACATTGTAAATTAACGGGTAGATTTTCAATTATACTACCTCCATACATCCATTGTATAGATATAAATTTGTTGTTTGTTCCTTACTGTATTGTAGTCTTGAAAATGAGCTCGCAGTCGAAACATGTTGACAAATTCATGTTGTTAAATATAATCGTGAACCATTGAGCCAAGAGTTTAATTTAAATTTGAAAATAGAAATGAAGTTTAGTGCTAATTGCACTGAGAGAAATATCTGAGAATATTTGAGAAGATGAATACTAGAATATTCGATCGACGAGTGGACGTAGTGCGACTGACGAGCTCTTTGCAGAACGGAACAGCTCTTTCTAACTTCCATCAGGTGTGGCATCGATTTCAACATTTCTCTAACCTTTATTCCTTGAAGAAAAATGGAATGGAGGCATCACATCGTACATGTTCACATCTCCTGCTCTACTATAAAATTATTTTGATTAAGTTTAATTTTCCGGATGAATGTTGTGGTATTCTATTCTAATGAACATATATATATATATATATATATATATATATATATATATATATATATATATATATATATATATATATATCAATTTCAAGATATATATATATATATATATATATATATATATATATATATATATATATATATATATATATATATATATATATATATATATGTATATATATCTACATACTGATATCTTATGTATTCGAGTGAAAAAAGAGATTTTCGGAGATTTTCCTACTCTCTATTTCTATGTTCTCCATTGAAGATATACCTAAGAAAGTTTCATGCTGATCCAGATTTTGAAATATTTTGGAAATCACTAATGTTAATATTCACTAATTATATAGAAATTATTGTGTTTTTATGTCCTTATCCAAAAATTCAATAATTTTCTCTGGAGAATCCATAAAGAACATCAGATTTCCAGTAAGGTTGACAAATTGATAACTTTCGAATGATGTGAATATGTAACAAGGAATATTATCAAGAATATGTCATTATATGTTGTTGGTATATTAATTAATCAAATCAGTCTTTTATTTAAGGATGTTGTTGCCGCATCTATTTGAATAATGAAGATGTCTATATTTGTGTTATATTAATCAACAATATTCGTTACAATACAACAACTAATTGATATGTCACGTCGAGCTAGTATATAAGATTTTTTGCCAACTGTGTGATTTCCCATGTTGGCATTTTTATAATTGTCTAAATTCTAGTGGAGAAATTAAACAGATCTCGAGAGCTTTGACTGCATGAGAGTGAAAAAAATATTTTATTGCTGCAACCTTATTAGGTACCTCTGTTATACAACAAATCACAGAAGATAACCTCTCTGTTTTGTATATATTTATCTACATTATCAAAAAATCTCATTTCTAAAGCAGCAACCAGCTATTAAACAATATTTCCTATTCACTTATAGAAATGAGAAAAAATATTTCATTCAATTAATATATTATATACCTAACTTGAGAAATGAAATTTGTAGAAAATTACAGGAAAATAATGTGAATGCAATATGCACCAACAAAAGAATTGGGGTTCATTATTGGTGAATAACAAAGACAAACTTGATTTATTTTCGAGAAAAGGCGTTTATAAAATATTTTGCAGTGATTTTGATAGTTTTTACATATGTCAAGTTGGACGTTCTATAAAAAAAAGAATCGATGAGCATAAAAAATAAATACTGTTGAATAAACCAAATACGGGTTATTCTGAACACTGCATTAAACATAATCATTTCTGGGATCCCAGGAAGACAGAAATAGTACACTCAAGTAGTAAAGGCAAAAGATTAGATACCCTTAAAGTCTTGGAAATTACGATAGCCAAAAAAAAGAATTTACCTATTCGTAATTGGAATGATCAGGTGGATTTTTCCGAGAAACCAGTGGCAAATTCTGTGGTTTAGGATATATAAGTGCAAGCTGTAAATTTTGAAATTCAGTATTATTGTATACTCCTCATAATGGGTTTACCACACAAAATACATGTAAAGTTTTTAGTATATTCAGTGAAACTTAAGTCAAGTGTGTTAATTTTTAATTTTTCAATATTGTTAGTTATATTTAAGTATCTGTAGCATTAACACTGTTATTACATGAAACTGTAAAAATTGTTCCATGTGTCAATGACAAGTAGTCTAGACACGTTATTTCAAAAAAAGAAATAAAGTAAATGAATCAATGGTTTGAAATGTTCATCAGATTTTTACGCGAAAACGCTTTCTTACCTCTGCCAAACAGTTATAACTCTGTTACAGAATGATATACCGCTGTTGTGATAAGATAATAGCTCAGTTTATGGAAAATTACTTTTGCAGTATTCGGAACACGACCCTTTATTGACCCTTCAAGAATCGAGCGGTAGGCTATGCATAATGTATCGACTGTTTTTTGTTGTTCCTCTAACGTGACTCACTAACGTGAAACTCGCGACGAAAATTTTAATAATGTAAATACACTCTGCATATACCAAGTTTGACGTTTCTCTAATATCCCGTGTGCCACTTACCCAACAAAAGACTTTCTGATATTGAACGCCGTCAAATTTTGGAAATATACGATTAACCTTTGTAATATTTCAATATCGGACATAATGGACTAGTTGTGTTGAACTGATTACTGACATATCTTCCAAACAGTGAGTTGAATTCTGAATACTCAATTATTTTTGTTATGGGGTGAAAATTTTATATGTACAGAATATTTCAGTAAAATAATTTCAAGGATGAAATATATTTTATGGACATTGGAAAGATGGGATTACGAAAAGACTTCTAACGTAACTTATTTTTTTTAATTAAAGAGGGTTACCGAATATATGGAAATACCCTTAATGGCTTCGACTAATGTCATCAACCAGACTTGTTTGTTTGTTTTTTTTTATTATATTATCAAAACAAGAAACTATAAAACAAAATGAAATAAATGTTTCGACAGAGGGACACTTTACGCCTAGGGGTTCCTCAAGCGGATTTATTCTTCATACATGAACAAGACATAAACCAGGGAAAACGTAAGGTGTAACATGAGGAAAAACAAATGGAATTATTCAGTTAACCTTTATAATTCCACTTTAATGAGATTAATACGCTAGAATAATATTTTGTACACTTCCATATTCCCAAAAGACAGTAAAAATGCCAAATTGAAATGCTGCTCGTACTTCATAGCATTGGCAAGTCGAAAAAAAAGTCTTGAACAGGATTGTCTGTTATTATCACAAGTCAAAAGTATGTGATCTGGAATGCCCACTTTCTCACAAACACATAGTGGATTATCGGTCTTGTCAATCTTGTTCAGATATTGAGGAGAAATAACATGACCGCTCCTAAGACGAGAAAATATTCTAATAAATTCTTTGCTTTCTTCCACATGTCGATACCAATATTTCTTAGGAGGTTTTTCTTCTAAACTCCTGTAGTATGATCCTTTTATATTTTGTTGATAATCAGAGATCCAAGTTATCCTTATTCTATTCATGAAACTGAGAAACAAATCAGAATATATGCATTGTTGCTGTGTGACGTGGTGACTATATCCTGCTGCATGGGCGGCATGATATACTATTTCATTGAAATTAATTCGAACGTGTGATTCAATCCACATGACTTGAACCACTAGGCCTTTTTTCTGTAGAACACATCACAATTTCTTTATGAATTGCGGTAAAAAGTAAGTTGACTTCCCAATCTTCAACGACATTAAATGTTGACGATTGTCAGAAACCACTAAAAAATATTTGACTGTAGGAATGTTGATAACATTGTCCAATATATATTTCAGAGCAGACGAAATGGCATAAAGTTCACCGAAAAAAATTTAATAATTCTTATTTAAAGTTGATTTTATAGTTATATTTCGTAAAGAATCATAAACTGCCACACCTACTGCAAAATTCCCCGATTTTGAAGCATCTGTAAAAAGTTGATCATATACAGAGAAGTATTCATTCATTAATTCGAGAAATTCCAATTTTTGAATGTTATAGCTGTAACTTGGTATGAACACACATAATTATCTCAATATAGCTTATGATGTTACGCATCAAAATATATATTGTGATTTCATGATTTCACATAAGGGTCGAATTTTTTGATCATATACCCGTTCTCGAAATCTTCATCGGCCACTAAAAAAAGTTTTTCGTTAATCAAAATAAAACTCTGAAAACAATAAATTGAAATTAACACACTTGACTTAAGTTTCACTGAATATATTAAAAACTTTACATATGTTTCGGGTGGTTAACCCATTATCAAGAGTATGCAAAAGTATTGTAATATTGTATACGCTTCAGTTATTGAGTAATATTGTATTGTGTGAAGCTTAGATAGAGAAAATTATGAACTCAAACACAGGGTCACACTTTTGCAAAAGACTATCAGAAAAAATAACTTGGTAATATTTGGCCTGTCTCAAACATTGATGCAAGTAACTACTGAAAGTATTTGAGATAAATTTAATATTTTGCTTCAAACTGAACATATGTTTCATAAAATTATGAAATATTAGTGTAATATTGTATAATTTTCAGCAATTCAATAATATTGTATTTTGAGGACCTCAGAAAGAGAATATTCTGAGCCAAACACAGGGTGGAACTGTTGGAGAGAACTAGTAGAACAAATAACTTGGTAATATTTGGCCTGTCTCAAACATTAGAGCAAGTAACCACTGAAAATATATGCGGTAAATTTAGATCAAACTGAACATATGTTTCGGGTGGTTAACCCATTATCAAGAGTATAGAATATTAGTGTAATATTGTATACTCTTCAGTAATTCAGTAATATTGTATAATCTTGATAATGGGATATCCACCCGAAATATAAGTAGAGTTTTTAAAATATTCAGTGGAACTTATTGTTTCTAAGTCTTAAGTCATTTCAAGGAAACACCGTTTCACAGAATTTTCAGTAAATGGCAATAATTTTGAAAAGTAGCCAGGCTTTTTTCATTACACCTTCGATGACTCTTTCAATTGCTTGTTTAACAATGTCTTCAGCGATTGTGTGTGGCTTCCCTCTTTTCTATACTAAGCGAAATCTAGCACGAAGCTATTTTTCCTTTTTCTGTTTCAACTTCGGTACTTTTCATTTCATATTTCACTGAATATTCAAACAGTTGTGAGCAGAAGGTAACAATATCAATGGGAACGAATTGGAATTCAGCAACAAAAATAATCTTTCATTTTCATGAACGAAATGTTCTCAACATCACTGATGATATGTGATGAAACCGTGGAAAGCATTGAAAAACATCGCCTGGTTCATTTCTGAAGATTTTCAGCAACCCTCATCAATCTTTCAGAAGAGAGAAGAGTTGATTCATTCCAATAGATTTTCTCATCGATAAATATGTTCAGCATCATTTTCCGTGACCAGACGTTCAATTTCGTAGTATCAACTACAACATCTATACGTATATCGTTAGGCACTTATCCGGAATACAAATTTTCGCATTTAGAACGGAGAGGGCATTCGAATTCAGCAACAGCATAAAATGTTTAATGGGGAATTCGCGGAAACCTGAACCCCAAACTGTTAGGAGCGTTTACATGCAAAATATACCCCGGCGCCACTCCGCAATTTCTCTCAAAATAAATTAGCATCTAATACGATGGGCAAAGAAATTCGAACCATTTAAAATTCAATTCACTCGAAAACGATAAATATTCAAAGTCCATCGAAGCAAGCCAGAGTGAGCGAGCTAGTTTTCCAACATAATCTCAGCTCTGAATTGAAACAGTTCGCTGCATTAACCCCGGCGAAGCTCCTAACCGGATCGGAGAGTAACAGCAAATTTAAAATGAGAATTTCGTATTTCATAACATTTCCTCGTCGGAAGTTCTCTGCGAAACGTGAAAAGCAATTGAAAATTATCCCCTAACTAATCGGAAAAAGAAATAAAATTCATAATGGAACACGAAGTTTCGACTCACTCGGTTTAATAGCTATCAAAAAACATAAAAGGAATACATTAAGTTACTTTATTCTCGGAAAGACAGTCTTCTATTTACTGTAGCCGCGGAACAAATTAAACATTTTTTCAATATATTTTGAAGTTAGCTTAGAAGGCCATTCTCAGGACGGTGAGCGAGATCTCTTTCCCTTTAGATATTTGGGAGAGAGAGAGTCATGTCGCATTAGACTAATTTGCGCAGAATTTTTTTAAATTTCTGAACCAGTGAGAATAATAGTGTCAGTAGTGGAAATTTAAGGAATGTCAAATAGTATTTCTCCAATCTATTAAAATATTTAGGTTCAACATAATTGTAAATGCTTGAATGAAATCATTGTTAAATATTTCATTCAAATACATTTCTTGAAAATATTATTTTCAAGGATCTGATGTCTCTATTATCCTCAAAGGAATAAATGTTGGAGAATTTTGAATTCGGTGCCTATATTTATTCGAAACGCGAAACAGTCACTGTTTCGAGTCAGCATGTTCTCCTCAGTTGCACCACGTCCAACAAACGGAAGGTATCGGAGGACCTGAGGAACTACAGACCGAAAAGTATACTCCCCACAGCATTCAAGATCTTAATGAATATAATTACTAACCGCTTATCGGGACAACTGGACTCATATCAACCAATAGAACAGGCAGGCTTCAGGAAGTCATACAGTACGATGGATCACATTTTCACCATCCGCGAAGTGATATCAAGATGAAGCGAATATGCATTTCCTCTATATATGCCATTTATTCACTGTAAGAAGGCATTTGACCTGCTTAGAACTCCAGCTGCAACCACCTCATTAGTGAGGATAGGAATACCATCTTGCCATACCGTGCTGATCCATCATATATACGAACATGCCACAGCGACCATCAAAAGAGACTAATACTCGGAAAAACAGCCAATAATGAGAGGCGTCAGACAGGGAGGCCCGTTTTCGTCAGAACTGTACTCAGCAGCTTTTGAGTGTATGTTCCAGAAACTGGACTGGAGCGAGAAAGGATTCCTGATAAATGGCTGCTACCTTAGCCATTTGAGGTTCACTGACGATATAGTCCTATTCTACCACAAGGCTACCGATTTCCACGGGCGCATCAATGAACTGACCATCGCAAGCAAGAAAATAGGTATGGGAATAAACACCGCAAAAACAAAGATGATGGTGCACCCCTTCTGCACCAGAAGACAGAAGGAGGTGGACGGAACTCCACTAGAAATAGCAGCGTCTCACACATACCTGGGAGAATATGTCATGGGAGACGGTGATATTACACTAGAGATCATGCAGAGAACCAAAACAGCTGGAGTAAAGTTGGTCAACTGAAACACATCTTCAAATCAGATATACCACAACCTTAAAGAACAAAGTATTTGACCAATGCGTATTACCAGCGATGACCCACGTCAGCGAAACTTGTACTCTGGAATCTGCTCATATCTTGAAGACTCAAACAACCCAGAAGAGTATAGAAAGATACATGATGGGCCTTACCATACGAGATACAATGCGCTGCAGCTGGATAAGAGGTCAAACAAAGGTGAGGGATGTCGTAGAATGTGAAAAGGTCATCTATCCCGAACAAGAGATGAGCGTTGGTCGGCTGTTGTTGGTGATTGTGAGCCCAAAGACAGATTGAGACCAAGATAGCGCCATCATGATCGATCGAATAAGGAGCTTGTGGATTGGCTGTGCGTTCACTGGAAGAGAGGCTACTGATAGGGATCTTAAGAGGACAGGCCAAGGCCTTTGTTCTTCAGTGGACCGACAGACGTTGATGATGATGATTAAATATATATATATATATATATATATATATATATATATATATATATATATATATATATATATATTTATATTTATATATATATATATATATATATATATATATATATATATATATATATATATATATATATATATATATATATATATATATATATATATATATATATATATATGAAGAAATCGGAATTTTCAATAAATAAAAATGCATTGATATTGTTTTTATCAGCTCACTTCAACTACATTAGTTTTTTATTGCATTTTCGTGTATTGAAATAATAGATTCCTTCATATTCTTCAAATACCTAAACCCTTATTGGCGACATGAAGACTTAGATAACGTTAACTGAGTTTAACTATTAGTTGCTCAAATTGGATGAAATTGATAATATTCGTTGCAAAATTATTGGTCGTCTTAATAGATACCGATGTGTGAAACATGCAGTGTTAGATGTGTTCAGGTTTTTCTATTGATTCCCGTAAAATAAAGGTGATCTATGCTGGTGGTATATATGGACTTGAACAAATCGTCATTGACGACCGCAGATTTCAGAGGAACAGCAGTAGATGTATGACAGAAATTGATTTTTTTTGTCAATTAAATTATTCCGTACACCCGACATCACATACATTTTATTTTAATTAGGAGGAAGCTTATTGAGTGTAAATTTTCGAAGATGTCCTCATTCGATTATTCACTTCATCGAATATTGTTATAATTTGTCGTGTCCTTTGAATACGAAAATGTTTGATATGCTTGACGTTCAATTCAATATAACAGACATACTACATAACTTTTGACAATTTGTTAGTAATCCTGAAAAACATGACGAGTGTATAGAACAATCCTGTTGAGTATTCTATTGGCGAATTTTAAAATACAATTAGGAACATTTCACGAAATATTATATTCAGGAATACTAGAATATTGAAATCTATTATAACTTCTTGAAAATTTTTCGTAAATTCGGTCAATTGTTGCAAATTATTCTATAGTATTTAAGTTTTGATCGCTGAAAATTTCATCCGATTCATTATTTCGAGGTACAATTGTGTACTCACATTCATAAATTCTCGATTTCAAGCTCTTGAAATCAGATGATTTGATTAAAGTTATATTTTAATTTTGTATTCTAATCTCATTGTAAATTTAGCCACATAAACATTTTCGTGTTTCTGAGAACTAAGTGGCAGAACACTTCCTTGAAGTCTGTTCTGAATATGAAATATTTCATTAGTTTCTTACTTCAGAAAGAATTCTCATCTATTCATCAAATTTAATTAAAATTGAATTACTCGCCAACAATTAATCACGGAAGTTGATTAACTTTCACTGTCGATGTTAACAAACTCATTAAAAAAGACAATTTGTCAATAAAAGGACGATTAAGTGTTCGAATAAATCCTGTAATTAAATTTGATATTTCGCCCTCCCATCTTCTGAGGAAATGCCAGAGGAATATCCTGCTTATTTTCATTTCACATTCACTTCAACTCTCACTGACTAAAGATTCGACGAGGGACGTTCCCTACGATTTATTCATCTTCAGCAAGCAATTAACTGAATAAATAAGTGATATAAATCCGATTTTATTGTTTTATAGCGAGACAATTTCAACGAATACTCCTCTAACTTCTCTCAGTTCTACTTCGGACTTGTCTCAAGCATTCACAAGAGTAGCTTCGGTTACCGTTCCAGCATTTATATTGAATATTTGATTCACTTTAAAGTTTAATCAGTTTACGTTCAATTACCTTCTTTCTAATTAAATCACCCCAATGTTGTTCAAACAGTAATATACTGTTGAAGAAATTGAATCCTTAATTGAAATTTTCGACAGAAAATTTCTATTCTGCCGAATTGAATTTGGGCCTTCTGGTTAGATTTTAATTATTCGGAGAATAACTCTGGTTGATAATAGGCAGTTATAAACTTGATAGCGTAAATAATATAATAAGTCGATGGGACCGTCTGTCTTGTACGAATTATTACGATTTTTCTTTTCGGAATTTTTTGATTTATGATCTATATAGGTAGAGGTACCTTTGGAAGCAAAACCGACAGACTTTGTCCTGTTAACACATCTTTAATTGAGATCAGCCGAACTCGATTGAAGCCTTACATGGTAACATAACAGGCGTATTCGTGGGATACAAGCCGAAATGCTTGAAAAAGTGACGAGAAATTGGATCTTCCAAATGGATCATTTCGTACGGAGCCTTGGACAATATTTACATGAAGTTAACATCTTCGAAATGTCAATGGCAAAGGCCATGTTATCAATTTCAATAAAAATTTTGAATACATGATGCAAATTGAGTGTTTCATTCGATTTAAAAAAACTACGCTCAAAAAATCACCCATTATAATCGAAATACTGCCTGTTATCAATGCTGTGTATTGAAGTAATCCATTTCACATAGTATACACTATGTGAGGTTAATTACTTCGAAAGCATTTGAAATTAACATGAACCTCAAAATACTATTCAAAGAAAAAATGAAATTGAAATGAATTTTAGATTAATTGGATATCCACTAAAGAAAAAATTCAATGAATAAGCCATTGTTTCAACAGAATAAATGACAGAATCAGCGATAAACAACCATATAGTTAATTATGATTTGTAACTTCGAATCAAGTTTCATTCTCTTCCAAAAACCTCGAGTGAATTTTTAAGGAACAAGATATATGGCAAAAACAAACCGAAGAAAAGGTAATCAAGGAAAGGAAGCACCATATCAACAGAAATACATCGTACTCAGACAATCATCAATACTTCAACAAATCTTTGAATTCCGTTTGTTTCCTTCAATGAGCTAGCCAATTATTTCATATTGACAATGGCTTTGAATTAGGATTATTGAGCCCATTCTCGGTCCTCACATTTCGAACAGTTTCCTGGTATTGTACGAATGAACATCCTTCAGGAACCTTAATTCTGTGTTCGATTTCTGTTCCCTATGAATTATTTAATAGCTGAGCTAACATTGTTTCAGTTCTCTCAGCTTAGTTGAATCATTGATTTGCAGATCGGCGTAAAGTTGCTTCGTACTAGTCAGTCTATCAATATCAAATAGTATTTTAATGAGTTGATTTTTAAAAATCTATATTTACTGAAATTAGAGTTGATACATGTTCTTCATAATTCAATTAGACATCTCAGAAATGAGAAAAAAATACTTTGATATAATATATTTGGCATTCATTAATAAACAATTTTTAATTCTACGAATAACTCGGTTCATAGGAGTAATCTTATGCTTCCAGTGTTCAATATGATGTTTCCAACTCAGTGTGGAGTGCATAAAAGTGCTAGATAATCTATCGCCACCTCTTCTTTCACTTCTTCTTTATTAAAACTGAAGCTCAGATTATCAATTTTGAAAATCATTCATCAACTCACCCAACTCAATCTCATTAGTTACATTATACAATGTGTGACTTTCCCAAATTCATACATCGATAATGACATATAAAGATTTTTATCATTAAATGATCTTCAATCAGTGATAATAAAAAACGTTATCCTGCGTGAAGTGTATTCTATATTTTTGTTAATTGTTAATTTTGTTAACTTAAAAAAATTCCTGTTTTTGTGTTTTTTGGCTCAATTTGATATATGAGATGAGAATCTTTAACTGATAGATTATCATAAGCCCTGTTTGATTGTCATAAGTCATAATTCCATTTGGTGATATTATGAACATGCTTGTACAAAATGGCGAATGGACTAGAAATGAGGCTGTCATATATGCGCCATATAAATAATTGCGTACAAAATGGTGAATGCGCTAGAAAAATATGGAAAAATTAACACATTCTGGCTCTCCTAATTCTTTTCATCTCTAGTTTGCATCCTTTGAATGCTGGACATCGTTCAGATATTATTTTGTTAGATGTTCAACAATTGTTTTGCTAATCACTCAACAATGACTCAGATGAAAGGAAGAGTATGTTGTGGAAAGCACCCTTGATTTATTTGAAAGTATAAATTTTTGAATACCTCTTGAATAAAAGATGATAGTTTTGGTACTAAAAATGGAGATATTTAGCAATGAATTTCAAATGAAAAGTTTCCATTTTGACGTTTCGTTACAGATTATAGCTTCACCAAAATTTCAATGAATCGTTTTCATTAAATGTCAGAAACAAAGCTAATCGCTTCAAAAATTTGGCTATCTATTTTTTACATATAAATCAGAGAAAAACTATGACCCACCATTCTCTTCATAACTATATCATCTTCTTCAAAATGATATAACCTCTGAAAAACTCTTGGTAAGCCTGATAATGAAGTTATAGATCGAGTGTTCGAATCAATTTTACCTGTCTATTATTGAAAAATATATGTCTTGTTTTGTTATAATAAAAATATTAATCTTGTTTTATATTCATTCAGAGACTCAACCTAGTTCTAATCAAATTATGCGTGGTTCGTAATGGTGAATGCATAATTTTAGTGCATTGATATTTCAGCTTCCTGGATATTATTTTCAATATACTATTCGTAAATAAATTATTGAATGACTGTGTTATTTCTGATGACTGTTTATCAAAAGCAAATAATCACAACAATTCAATATTTCCGTTCAATCCACATCAATAGAAATACTATATGTCATTCAATTTCAGCGAGAAATACCCACCGTTACAATCCACCAACAACACAAAGCAATTTTGTAAGCCGTCAACTGGACATTTGTATAGAAATTCTATAACAATCCATCTCAATCTTGGAGTTGTGAATAGTTTGTGTTTATTTGACAAAACGAACCATACTTGCGTGCATTTTCATATAGGCTGCTATAACACGATGTTTACTTGGTCGTAAACTAATTCACTGTGAGTTGTTTGGTATTCGTCATTCATGGTTTTTAATTTTATTAAGCATTCTAAACTCCCAAACGGAACTATGCAGCAGTACAATAAAAGAAAATTCTCTTAATTATGTATGTCTTTCTATAAATGCAGTTTAGTCTTCACGATATTTGCAAATATGTTATATTTGATTACTTTTCAGTTCTGATAAAAGAGAATTGAAGTGAAGAGTGGACAGCATTTAATTTTTGCTAAGTTTCTATAAATGACAAACAAATGAAAAGTTTCAAAGGTATATGATGCAGTTTTATCGAGATTGAGATTACAACTATTCATTGCTATGATTTTCTCTATTGAACACTCATTAGTCATTGATCTACACTGCCTAGAGATCTACAGAATCCAAAATGTTTTGCAGTTTACATGAACTATCGTACGCTGTAGCCAGAAAACTTATAAGCATAGTATTTTCACTAGGAACTTGAATTGATGACTAATATATCACAGACTGTTCAACTGTTATTAAACTGTCTCATCCACATATTCATAAAACCGAAAATCCTATATAATTGGGTACTACAAGATAGTTTCCTTCGATAGAACAATCATTTTTATAATGTAATAAAACTAAAATACATTCTGTCTATATTTAAGGTGTGAAAGAGGTTTCGATTAATTATCAGTTGAGAACAAATTATTTTACACTCATTCAGTCTCTGTTATCCTATGAAAATTTGGTTTGGGGTGGACCACTTAATGAGTATCTAGAAAAACTTGGAATTTATTGAGAAACGTTTTTAAAAATATTGTAAGATGAATCAAGTACGTACTCTTGTGAGGCATTATAAATCGAAGCTAGATTGTATGATATAAGACAGCTGTTTTCTAATAGCAAACATCAATTTCAATATAACAACAACTGATATTGTGTTATCGATATGTCAAAAAAGTACCTTGAAAAAAAGTGCGCCTTATGCTTATGTAGTTCCAAAAATTAGTGAAACGATTTTCCAAAGAAGTGTTGTATGCCTGGTTTCTAGACACAGGATGGACGACTGCCGATGGACTTCAAAAATTTATAATATATCAATTTATGCTCATTTATCCGTAGCAAATAGAATTAGCAAATGTTGTGATTACTTTTATGTTAGAAAAGGTATCCCAAGGCACATTCTACTTTATTTTGTTCCACAGATGGAACCATGTACAATGATTTTCCTTTCATGGTTCTTCATTCATAATATTTGTGATATATTATGAATGAAATAATATAACAATTTGAACTCATAACATAGTACATTTCGATCAATGCTGTTAGAA